>OX419595.1:8913988-9330988 GCA_948473455.1 Teleiodes luculella | reverse complement strand
TACCCGCCGGAGGTAGTTTATTTCATCCAATATCTTACAACCCAAATTGATAAGAATGAATATTGATGAAATGTACCTAATACCTAGGTACTATATACTACCCGCTAGTAGTAAAGTTGATTAAAGCCTGACCAAAGAAATAAGAAGCCTGCTCTGGGGGCGCCACGTGTATATTTTTACGACTATGGCAACAATTTCCCTTATAAAATTAGTTCCATTGAAATTCCGCAATATGGCGAAGCTTCTTATTTCTTTGGTCGGGCTTTACCTACCTGAAGTTTGTCATTTATACCACAGAACATTTAAAAGAGGTTAGAATGGCGATAATGCGCCGTCCGTATGAAATCCGGTGTCGCCGATTCCACCCCACCTTTTACCTCCACTACATCTGTACTTCAATAAAGATGAAGTTTACGCACATATTTGCAATTTCAAATCTAGCCAATCATAGCGCCGCTCAATCACGCGATTTCAAATGGAAACGAATCATACGCATGCACGCACACTGATGTAGATTTTTATAGCTATGTGTGAGTTAGACAGCGCGATCGTTTCTTTGCGTGAAGTATGAGCGTTTTGCTCATAGTTTTGGCGCGCCGGCCCCGCCCACATCGCCTTTCTAACCTCTTTTAAATGTTCTGTGATTTATACCTACTACTGGAAGTCACCGTATATTCATTCATTCGTTCACTTAAACTTCACGGTGAACAACTTTTGTATATGACTGTACTCCCGGTTTTTCGAGTAGTATAAGAGTCAACATCTGACTTCCTTACTTATAAAACAAAAGGATAAATATAAAAATTTACATATTATTTAGATAATAATTAAACACAATACTTGCAAATAGCTTTTTGGAGTATTATTAGATATTTTGAAAACTTTTGGAGTCTTAACTATGTACTAATTACGAATTATAATTACATATAATTAACTTTGAAGATTAAAATTTGAAGGCTCATTTACGTAATGAAGTATTCAAAAAACTCATATTTTACGAAGTTTATTGGTTTACACGTTATTACTCAATCATGTTCAGATTTTACTGTAAGCTCTTAGACTATAGTGTAATGTTTTATATCTTCAAAATGGCTAAAGGACAAAGTCTAGATTTTTGCATTTGTACCTGACAAAGTAGCGACAAACTCCTCGTGCAATCAGATTCAATCTAGGTGCTGTAGTTCCAGAGATATAAGAAATGGTGATGCTGGGTTGACGTCAACCCAGCGGAGACAGTAACACAACCGTATAACTTTTAAACGGTGTAACGGCGAAGTCTAAATTTTTGTATGTAAGCCTGACAAAGTAGCGACAAAACCCTCGTCCAATCCAATTCGAGCTAGGTGCTGTAGTTTTGGAGTATTAAGAATGGTGATGCTGGATTGACGTCAGCCCAGCGGAGACAGTAACTCGCCCTTATAACTTTTGAACGACTGGCTGACAAAGTCTGACAAAATATGACAAAATCTACTTTACTATCGACTAAAGGCCTGTATAGTTGAATTCGCGAAATTCGATCACGGTGATGCTGGGCTGACGCCAACGTTTTCCGCTGCGAAGCTCCGCCCGCGTTAACTAGTTTTCCCATTGTAAAAAGTAGCCTATGTGCCAAGGTCTATTCTATCTGCAGCAAGTTTCATCAAAATCGGTCCAGTGATTTCGGCGTGAGTGAAATAGTTACTTTGGGAGGAGGGAGGAGGGATAACAGTGTAACATATAGCTATTTAATAATAATTGTGTAACTTAAAATAGAGCTATTTAATGTTTTTTGCAGTTTCCTGTTTGTTTAGCATTAAAGCCACCTATTGACTCAGTATTGTATAAGGCTGGTTTCACAGCTATCCGGGAAACCCGTACGGGCAGTCCGTGCGCGGAAGGCCCGTACGGATCACGCCTGCAGCGCTCTGAAACGGTGGGTTCATTCAGTACGATACGGTGGCTTTGTACGGGCTCTCCCCGGAGCGGGTCGCGTGCGCACCAATCCGCGTCGCTGTGAAACGAAGCTCTAGTTCCTCATTTGTGCTCCCGCTCCGGGCGCCCGTAGTAACAGCCCGTACGGATCTGCCGGATAGCTGTGAAACCAGCCTTAGTCAATCATACTATATATATAATATTATAAAGAGGAAAGATTTGTACGTGTGTGTATGTTTATGATGAATAAACTCAAAAACTACTGTGCTGACTGCTGATCACCATTAGAAAGCTACATTCACCCAGACCTGAGTAACATAGGTTACCTTTTACCGCGGGAAAATGCCTCATTGTTTTCTTGTTAACGCGGGCGGAGCCGGGACGGAAAGGTAGTAAAGAATAAGTATAAAATAAAAATATGTATACCTATTGTATTTAATTTTGTATGTACAATGTTATTTTTGCACCTTACAATTCACAACACTGATATATATTTTTTTCGATTGATGGAATAAAAATAGATTTTTTTACTTACCTTTAACATGGTACTGCTATTCAACAGATGAAAAATTCCATCGGAAAGTGTTTTATCAGAGAGAACAACTGTGTAGGCCACACCTATCCGAAGGTTTTCATGTAACTGAAAAATAAGATATTGGAAGTTGAATAGTGTGTTAAATTTTTAGATACTCTGGGACATATTACATTGTCAAAGATCTAGGATCAAAGATCTTTGACGAAAAGATTGGAAAGGGACGCAGTTATGCGCAAGAGTGAGCGCAGTGTATTTGTATCTCATTCTAACGCATAACTGCGTCCCTTTCTAATCTTTGCGTCAAAGATCTTTGATCCAAGATCTTTGACAATGTTATACCCCCCTAATGATGCTTTTTTATGCAATATGATTGCTAAATAAACTTTTTTATCTATCTATCTCATCACATCACACAAATGTTCGCCCTGAGCGGTTCCTACTCGCGACTTTTTGTATATGCAATGCACCGTGTCCGTCTTACCGCGACGGTTTGAGGTATGTAACTATAAAAAGATTATAAAAACGTATACCTAATCTAATTAAATTAGTACATACCTGATTTTCATTGGAAACTGATAAATCTGGTAGCAAGGTGGATATTTTGTTCTGTGCTAGTCTGTAGTGTAATAATTTAGCCAAGTCTTTCAAAGTATTTTCATTCTTGGAAGCTAAAAAATAAGATACAAAAAAGATGTACAGCAGGAAAGTAATCACACAAAATTTAGGAAGCAAAAATATGTAAAAAAAATATGACATTTGTGACCATTCTTGGTGTCTTAAATAGTACAACCATCTACTGCTTGATGTTAATCAAACTTATGCATTTATTTGCTAAAAATGCATGTATAATGAAATTTGAAAAGAAAATCTCAGTTAAACCTTTAAAAGGCGGAGGCCACTATATTGCCACCTTAATTTTAACCTTATACCCTCAACATAAGTAAAAAACTAATGAATTTTGTAAAGTTGTTTTGCCTTATAAACGATTAAGGTATGCACTCTATTCAAGAATTTTCGTATCCTTAATAATAATTTCATACAAACCCAATTATTTATTCGGAGTAATAGGATAGCAATGAAATACCAACCTTTGTCCAGCATGAAAGACATTTTATAAGGTGCCATTTTCCTGTGTAAACGAAGATATCCTTCTTTTGTACTGCTGTTAAGTCCGTCAAGCAGTAATGTAAACAAAGCATTCTCCAAAGGTATAGTAAATGTGAGATGAGAAGTGTTTTGTATTATCTGAAAAATTAACAACATCACACTCTTTGTGCCATACTTTTATATAAGAAAATAACATAATATCATATAATTTGTTCAGAAAATTATATCTTACTTACTGTATTTTCAGATGTATATTTTAATGTTTCAACAACTTGCTGGCCCCAATGAAATTTGGCAATAATATTAACCTTGTTTTCTCCACCACTTGTTTCATCTATACCAAATAAACTTGGTGTTGAAGTTATCTGAGAAATTAACAATTAATTAGTCAGAGGCTATCAGAGTTAGATCACTTATGAAATTCATGAATTACAGAATTATAAAAGTCAAATAAAACACTTTTTTTATATTAGAAGAGACTACAACACTGTGAGTACTTATGTAGTTGTTAATAAAAAAATAAAAGTAATCTTACAGAACTCCACCAGAATTTCCTGTATCTCTGCCACTGTATCAAATACTGCATGGTATCTCTTTCTGGCACAGTTAAATTAAATTTCAACTCAGACTGTTCTTTCGGAGCACAATCATCACATTTCTGCTCATATACATTTTGGTTATATTCAGGATTTTTGTCTATGTAACCAAATGGTATTATTTCTGGTTTCTTTAAGACATGCAGATTATTAAGGTACACTGTTATTTTTTTATGTGTTTTTGATAATATTGACTCCAGCCAATTAGAATAAATGTTTTGTAATAGTATTTTGCTAGGTTTCTCTAGAGTATATTTCACTATCTTATCAGTTGTATGTATGATATTAAAAAAGTCTTTGAAATGTAGAATTTTCTGTACTTCAGTTTTCATTTTGTTTTAGCTGGTGAGCTGTAGTATTCTCTTTAACTTCAACTTCATGTAAAGGTATGTTGCCAGGCGGAGCAACAAAATAATCATCTTCTACAAGTGCTGCATTCTTTAAAATTTCCTTTTGGCAGTTCCCTTGTGTCACTTTGTCTGGTCTTAGGCCTAAGTTTCTGAAAAAGATTATATAGTAGGTACAATATATATAATGTAGGATTCCTACAAAAAATAATATATAGTGTAGTTAATACTTGGTTGAAATTACCATTCTGAAACATGAAAAATAATATTAGCGACCATTTTATAAAAAAAAAACTTTAATTACATGAATGTGGAGTTAGGAAGAAATTGTATACAAGGAAAAACAGGTAGGTAAGGTATAAAACAAAGGACATCAATAAACTTACTCGTCTTCCAAAACGGAATAAAGTGGTTGAACACTTTGAGTATCTATGTGAAGAATTTTATCAGCAAACGCTATCGAATCTTCTAGCACTTTTACTCCTTCTTCACTATCAAATTTAACTAGAGATAGTCTTTCCAAAAGTGCTATAGTATTTTTATCCACATGGACTGGTATTCTTTCTTGTTTTTCTATTGGTGTAACCGGAGTAGACGGAACTTTTGAACTATAACCTCTTGATAATAATTTCGTATTTCTAACTGATCTAAAACTTGTTAAGAAAATTCTCCAGCTCATATTTAAACGATTAATGCAATAATTTTATTTTAGTGCAAAAGAGATGCATTTAAGTAAAAATTAACCCAAAAATATTTTTCTATCAATCAATCAAACAAACAACTTCAAACAAGTTTCATTTTTTTTTTTAGTTTCATTCTCCCTTATGGGAAAGGCAAAGGGATCTAAAGGTGGCCACAGACGGTCAGTTTTGCGCGTCAGTTCTGACTTAAAACCGCGGCGTCGCTCCAAAATTTGATCGTCTGTGCCGAATCGCCACGCCAGAGTTTTAACTGACGGCGCGCCACGGAAATTTTCCGGGGCTACCATAATCCAGCGCGGCGCTGGGCGGCGCGTCGCGCCAAACTGACCGTCTGTGTGGAATCGTCACTCCAATCGCGCCAGTTCGCTCGCAGCAGCCGCTCAAGCTTCCGCTAGGAAGTAATAGTGTTCCGTGCGCTCAAGCATGTCGTTTGTTATGTAAGTGGTAGTTTTGTTGATGGCGGCGTCCCCGGTAATACGCATAAAGACGATTATCTACACTAATACTATAAAAGGGAAAGATTTGTATTTTTGTAATGAATAAACTCAAAGATCCGTACTAAAACTTCAATATAAATAAATTACCTGAAATAGGTACCTATTCCTAAAAAATTACCGCGGGAAAATTATCATTCCCACGGGAAAAATAGTTAAAGCGGGCGGAGTTAGCACAAAGAAAGAATAGACCTTGGGCAAGAACATAGCCTAGCTTTAACCGCGGGAAAATTATTCATTCCCATTCCCACGAAAAAAAAAACTGTTAACGCGGACGGAGCCGCGGCGGAAAGCTAGTGTTTAATATATTTATATATATTCCTCCTTCTCCTTTATTTTATTATTTATTTATACCTATATTTTATTATTTTTATTAATTACTTGTTTGTAGTAAGTAATTATAATTATTGTAGGTGGTTCTAGCGATAATTTTATTTGATAATTTGATTCCCTTTTTTAAGCCCTTCTTTCATACATTGATTTCTTTTTTTGTTTTCGGTGAGTAGACGCGTGCGCTTTCTAGCCCGGCCGAACGAAAACTGAAGTGCCGGTTTTACGCCAGTCTGTGGGGAATTCCAGTTGGCCTAAAACCATTTGGAGCGACGCCACTTTTTTTTACGTCTGGACTGACGCGAAAAACTGACCGTCTGTGCCCAGCCAGTGTTGCCACCTCGCAAATAATTAAATCACTAAGTTTGCTTCAGAAAGTCACTAGATAATCGAATTTTTGCTATCAAAATTTTCCCTAGAAATCGCTAAATAAATCTAGATAAAAAAAGGAACGTTAATGAAATAAATATGTATTTCAAAAAGTGAGATTACCTAAAACTGAACATAAAAAGCTTCGTCTGGTATTTCTTCATCATATTAGTACTTAAGCATGGACTTGCTTGAGAAGTAGATTGTTGAGATAAATAAGATTTGAAATAATACCTATCTTGCATTTTTCCGATAGCGTCAATCACATCAGCCGGAAGCTCATAACTGTAGCAGCAATTTTTAAACAGCTTTTTGCTATTTAAAAATTTTTGCTTACTAAAGGGTATTTACTACCATCTTATTTCGTCACGTCACGTTATTTTTACGATGTTCATCGCACTGAAAGCTCTTTCTACTGCATTACTTTTTTACGTCTGAAACAGTTCATCATCTTCTTCTTATCGTGTCGATGACAAATTACTGGACCAAGAAGACGATCTTTTCACTAAACGTGAACCGTAAGAGAGTAAATATATGGAGTAGTAAGTAAACTTCTACACTCTGGCGTGGGGATTCCCGTCTTCAAGAGCGGGCAAATAGGGTTGCCATTTTGTTTTCCGTAATTACTCCAGATTTCAAAAATATCATTAAAAATCACCAGATATTTTTCTAGTGATATCTTTTCCAAAATTTCACCATGTAGCCCCTAAAAATCACTAAATCTAGCGACAAAATCACCAAACTGGCAACACTGTGCCCAGCTTAAGCCCATACAGCCTAGTCTTTAGTAGTTTCTTGCATTATCCAAGTTTAATGTCTTCATCTTCAGTCATTATTTCTTCAGTTTCATTTCGTCGTCTTTAGTCATTTCTTGCATCTATGTTAATCTTCTTCAGTAGTTTCATTTCTTGTTACGGGATCATTGGAATGCAAGGGTGGTTCTTACATTCCAATGATACTGAAGTTTAACGCGGGATATCAAACCAGAAACAGCTAACCACTCATTATTTCTCACTTTCTTTGAATAGTTCTAGTTTAACGGCACATTATCGCACTAATTCCACCATATTAACATTACAATTACCATGAAAAACTATTTTTAAAAAGGACGAAACAATGAACCCGCCATTTCCTCTCGATTCCCGCGTAAAACTCCCAAACAAGTTTCATTCAACTTCAATTAAGCTTCGTTCGTTCGTTTCGTTCGTCGTTCGTTGTTGTAAAAAACTTTTTTTATATACTAAGAAAAAAGGCAAGGCAGTAGATCTGCGTCATTCATCCTAGATAATAGTCGATTTTCTTATAGGTACTTGAACTTATAATATTTAATTTTGGATCCATCATAAAGTCTGACCAAAGAAATAAGCCAGCTCTACACACTTGACGAAACTCGAGACCTGAGAAGCTGTCAAGCGCGACATAGTGATATTAGAAGCATAGTAATAGTAGTTCTGTGTTTTATAATGATCCCGCTTGTGTTGTGTTGTGTGAACTTTTGTGTGCGTGTGATTGTTGTGTGAACTTGTGTGTGCGTGCGTGACAAGAAACGAAACTTACGAAAGACTAGGCTTTATGGGCTTTGAACCCTTTGTCTTTCTCACAAAGTATTAAAAAAGAAACTAAAGACTAGGCTGTATAAGCTTTGAACCATTTGCTTTTCCTATAAGGTATAAAAAACTAAAAAACTTGTCATTTTCACTCTGTTTTCAGTTTTGTATTTTATAACCTAAAAAAAAATATTTTTACAGGTTTCCCATAAATATAAATTTATTCTAAAGGTAAGTAAGGTAAGTTGCTTAAGTTATTGTATGCTTGATGTGACTTCATTAATGTTATATCAAAGTTAGTCTATGTTGGTTTGCTTGGTTTACATAATTACTACCTCAGTACCATACATAGCCCATTAATATTGATTTCAGAACAACATGAAAAAGTACGCGCGAAATATGCTATATGACAAATTACATCGAGGTGGTGTACTCGTCTGCATTGGTTTAACCCTGTATGGTTCAGTATTACTCGGTGATCATTTTTATAAATATTTCATGTATGTGAAACCAGAGATTGAAGCGAAGCGACTGGAAGCAGAAAAAGCTTTACTGGCAGAAGGTTCTTCAGATAATATAACAGTAAAAGAGTAGAAGTTTAGATAATTGCAATATTAGGATTAAGTAGTACTGTACAAAGTTTATTTCTTGATTATGTTAATGAATTAATATACTTACTGAAAAGCATCTGTTTTTCTATTGATTGAATTTCACTAAATTACCAATACTTTAATAACAAATTAAAATTATATGTATATTAGTGACAATCATCTGCCATTTACTCCTGGCTATAGTGGCGAAATTTAATTTACATGTGGTGGGAAGTTGGTATTAATTAATTAGATAAGTACTTATATAAAAGGTGCTCATAGTTGCATAGTGAAATTAAATAATTATTGCTAACAAACAAAAATGCATCTTTTCTTGTTCCTAGAAGGCCCCTAAAATTAATCAATAAATAAGTTGCGCCACAGAACACTATTACGATTCCATCCTATTGAATATTTTCTGAATTAGAAATAAAGACAGCTTTACTTCCAGCTTCTAGCTAGTCTTTGGAATGAACCATTCTGAAGGTACGTAAGTTTTTGTAACACTCCATAGATGGCGTTTGTAAGCACAGAAGAAAATAATAAGTAGGTACCTACACAGTAAATAAAAAAAATCTTCTATCTATTTATATCTATTCTTTCTATTACTCTTAAAACTGAAGAAGCGGCGTGTCTGTACATTGATTTGTTTTTCAAAAAACTGTAGGTAATAAAGGGAGTAGGTAGGTATAGCTGACTAACAAAAAAATACAAGTTTTGAAAAAAAAAAAATATATCCGTCTGTTTGTCTGTTTGTACATGCATATCTCTGGAACTACTGGACGGATTTTTATTAAACTTTACAATAATATAAGTTATACATCAGAATAACACATAGGCTACTTTTAACCGCGGGAAAATACTTCTTTCCCACGGGAAAACCTGTTAATGCGGGCGGAGCCGTGGGGCGGAAAGCTTTTGATTAAAAACATTTCTGAGGAATAATTCCGGTACAATGTCATTATCACTTTGATTTGAGGCTACAGGGTCATTACCAAGTCAACACTACAGATAAAACTGTTCATAACTACCAATGACATAATTGCTATTATCTCAGTATTATCTCTACTAAATAAATTAGTTTTGCTCAATTCACTGAACTGTAGTGAGTGTTCGCAATGTCTACCCAAGTGCCTTCTGTCAAATTCAACAATGGATTGAATTGTCCCATTTTGGGACTGGGAACATGGCAGGTAAGATCTACTTGTCCAATTTATTAAGTACTAGCTTCCACCCCGCGGTTCCGCCCGCGTTAACAGGTTTTCGCGTGGGTAGGAAGTATTTTCCCGCGGTAAAAAGTAGCCTATGTGTTATTTTGATGTAATGTAGGTATAAGCTATATTAATGCGGGCGGAGCCGCGGGGCGGACAGCTATTCGTAGTTTTGAATAAAAACATTTCTGAGGAATAATCTCGGCACAATGTCATCAGTTTATTTTGAGGCTACAGGGTCAATACCAAATCAACATCACAGATAAAACCACAGATAAAACTGCTCATACCTAGCAATTACATAACTGCTATTATCTCTGCTCAATAAATTAGTTTTGCTCAACTCACTGAACTGTAGTGAGTGTTCGCAATGTCTACTCAAGTGCCTTCTGTTAAATTCAACAATGGATTGAATTGTCCTATTTTAGGACTGGGAACATGGCAGGTAAGATCTACCTGTCCATTTTAATAAGCTTTTTAATAAGTATAAAAGGCTACTTATTCATCATTCAGCCGAAAGACGTCCACTGCTGACTGATGAGTACCTATTCATGGTCACTAAAGTGTTCTGACTTGCGGTGGCGTTATGGGCCGGGTCGTTGGGTATTGGGTTCCCTCTAATATGGTTGTGCCCGGCGCGGCGATGGCTGATCCATACGTTAAACCCGTGAACGTGGTGCTGATTGGGGGGACTGGTCTGCTCTAGTCGATTGCCGGTTGTTGTGCTTGTGATAGATTTTTCGGTGATATGGTTTAGTTTTTCTACTTTGACTGGTTTCTTTCCTCTAATAATTGTATATTTCGTTTGCACTCTTTGCTATGTTAATAAAATTGTATAAAATAATAATTTGGAGTTTCTTCCGGCGAGTTCTTCTCCACAGAAGACAGCCAAATTGTGAACTTGCCTCGACGTCGAAAAGTGATTTGTAAAATCTTACTTCGAATAAAAAACTTTGACTTTTGACTTTTGGCTGGACAAAGACCTTCTTCAAAGTTCTCCACAACGACCAAACCTGCGCTCCCAAAAAAGAAACAAAATTCAAAATAAACAATCAAAATGCTTTTATTTCGAAATAACATTACATAAATCGCTTTTCGACGTTAAAATTTTAATGAAGTTACTAAGTTTTGCTCAAATCAAGGCCATGGACCAAGGACCAAGTGATAAATTGTCTGCCTTCCCGCGGCTACGCCCAAAAAACATAACATTTATATAATACAACTAGAGGTAGAAAATCTGTACATAGAAAAAAGCGGCCAAGTGCGAGTCGGACTCCCTCAAGAAGGGTTCCGTAGCAGCAAGTAACATAATATAAAAGTTCTTGTAGTTTTTGATCGATGTTTTAATAATAGTGAAAGGTAAATTGCGGTTTACGATTTATGACGTACCTATTAAAAAGAAACTACCTACTTACTAGATCTCGTTCAAACCAATTTTCGGTGGAAGTTTGCATGGTACATCATATATTTTTTTTAGTTTTATCCTTCTCATATTTTAGAAGTTACGGGGGGACACACATTTTAAAATTTTGTATGGTGGTACCTTATAACCCCGGTTAAATTTTGGATACTTTTAATCGTGGAAAATTATAGGGTTCCCGTGGGGCAGTTAAAAATTACTACGGAAAAGTCGAAAAACAACGCGGACGTAGCCAAGGCCAGACAACTAGTGAAGAAATATAATTTTAAAATATAATTTATCATCACAATATTGCTTATTATTTTTATTAATTTTATTATTTATTGCACACATTTTATAAATACAGATAAATACTAAAAAAGTAGACACAACAGGCACAGCTTATCACTTGCGAAATGTCTTCCAGCTGGCCTAGATTACTATTATTAATACTTATAACAAAGAGTGCAAACGAAATATACAATTATAGGAAGGCAGCTAGTAAAAATAGAAAAAATAAACTCATGCATCCAGCGTCTGAAAGAATGTAATTTTCCATTACACAAATATATTAAAAATACGGTTAACAAACTCTAAATAAGTGAAGAACCACGAAGTGATTTTATGCTCACCAAATAAGACTTGGCCTAAAGGTCTTGCAACTAGGCCATAAAAAAATACATATTTTGTATAAATTAATCAAGTTTGTTGCACTTTAGATTCTGTAAGTGTATTTGATTACAGCATAAGAAACAAAATACATGAAATTTATATAGCACTCAGCTTACTCTACACTACACGATCAATTTACTACTGCGTATAAACCTCCCCATAAAGTAGGGAGATTAGATACTCACAAACTTTACAAAATGAAGGCGCAGCCATTTCCGTAGCCGATTGGTACAAGCAACGCTCCTGTCATTTTACGGAGGTTCCAGGTTCGAATCCCGGTCGGGCACTCAACAAGCAAATATCATTTATCGAGTTTGGTTACGACGTTGCAGGATGAATCATTTGCGATGGTCTGAAAAGAAAGACGATTCCGTGCTTTGGAAGGCACGTTGTCTGGTTACTGTTTACGGATGTATTATCAATAGAATCACTACATAGTATAAAACAAAGTCGCTTTCTCTGTCCCTATGTCCATATATGTATGCTTAAATCTTTAAAACTACGAAACGGATTTAAATGCGGTTTTTTTAATAGATAGAATTATATTATTCAAGAGGAAGGTTTATATGTATAATACATGCATAATATACTTAAGGGTAAACCACAATAACCATTATCCCGTGCGGAGCCGATCGGGTCGCTAGTTCGATATAATATGAGCCATGTCAGAAGCCTTAGGTGGCTGAATAATTTTAACACCAGGGTTTGTGAGGTAGGTTAACCTTGTAACCACCACGATAAGCTTGCAAACCTAATGATAGTGACTTTGTATTTCAGTCCGAGAAAGGTCTTGTAGCTAAAGCAGTGGGTGTGGCAATAGATGCCGGCTACAGGCATATAGACTGCGCACATCTCTACTTCAATGAGCAGGAGGTTGGGCAGGCCATCGCCGAAAAGATAAAACAGGGAGTGGTTAAAAGGTAATACTTATATATTGTGTAATAATCTCTTCTGTGTTAAAACTGGTATCCAAATTATTTTTTTAACGAAATTGGTTAATAATAAACACAAAAAATCTATGAAGTCTATTTATACCTTTACGACCGTCCATATACATGTGTATTTCCCTGTAAAAAGTATGTACATAGGTAAGCAACAAAAAAATGTTGGTCCCTAACGCTGGGTTTTCACGAGCAGAGTAGGCGGTAGAGTAGGTACTCGTACGCACGGTAAAATACGGCAAACTTCAAAGATCATTAAACCCTTTTCTAAACGCCATGGTATAAGTTATATCTGTAGCTGACTGTATTTTACCGGGAAATTACCGTCTACTCTACCCTTTGAAACCTAGCGTTAGAGACTAGAGTAACTATTTATTAATCTGTGGTTAGGGACCAAATTTTTTTTTGTAGCGTAAACACACAGTTGGAGTCGGTAGGTATCAGGTACCAGGTGTTTAAGTTAATGAAAAATCGAAACAGAAAAATAATTTTCAACCTCTTTTTACAGGGAAAACCTCTTTGTAACTTCCAAGATTTGGAATACGTATCACAGACCAGATTTAGTCGAGAAAGCACTTAAAATTTCCCTGAAAGACCTTGGATTAGATTATTTGGACTTGTACCTAATCCATTGGCCTATGGCCTACAAGGTAAGCTAATTACAAAACAAAGTACCAACCTACCTATATAACAACATATCTGTACTATTATAATATTACCAATAAGTACTCTTGTTATTCAGCTCATTATAAAATATTCTTACTGAAATAAATCTATCCCACAAAAGAACCTGAAAGAAAAATATTTACAGATTGACAACTAATTTATAATTTTATATTTTCATCAAAACCTACAAAGATTGAAGCTTCGGTTACGACAAAAACTGTTTCTTAATTTATTTTTACATTCGAAGTCATCAAGCAAACCGGATCCGGCCAATTTGTTAAATAGTGACTGAAGTAAATTACATAGTCCAAAATTAGCTATTGTAGTCTTTAAGTAACTAGCTACACATTACAATAGAAAATAACCTTTGACACAAGCCCCACAAGGGCAGCTTAAACTTAAACAAAGCGGTAGTCTAATTGCTTTCCTCGGTACCAGGAAGGAGACGATCCTTTCCCAGCAGACGCCAGTGGCAAAGTGATATACTCGGACGTTGACTATGTTGACACTTGGAGGGCTATGGAGCAACTCGTTCGGAAAGGGCTCGTCAGAAGCATTGGCGTGAGCAACTTCAACTCCAAACAACTTGGCAGGATTTTGAACGTTGCTACAATCAAACCGGTTGTTAACCAGGTAGGTAGTTTGGAAGTTTGTAATGATTTCTGTATATTTTAAATAGATTTTAGAAATAAAGTTTGAATGGCAATTTTTATAACGATTTTTAAAATGTTACTAGAAAGTCAACACAAGTGACAGGCTGGAACTACAGTAAGAAATAATAAGACGTCGATTATTCAATACGATGAACACGACTAAAAATTAATTATAAGTGATAAAAAATTAAAGTGATCCCTAAGAAATAAATTAGAACGATCTTCAGAATTACTTAATCTACTAAGCTCGTTTACACGTAGGTTTTTATTGGATCTCTGCCAAAGTGTTTAACAGAAATTAATGAAACGGTTCTCTATAACGTACCTACCTAACCTACCGGCTTATTTTATTTTACTCTACGATTGTAGGTATCATTAATGTGTCAAATAAATAATATTTTATTATAATAATAATCTTATTTTTATTATCACACTTATTTTTTTATTGACCACGTTATAGCGCAATATTGTAGGTAGGTAGTTGAATTTTTCAACGTTATTCCTGTTTCAGGTAGAATGTCACCCGTACCTGACTCAGCAGAAGCTGTTTGAGTATTGCCAAGCTCGAGACATTCTGTTAACCGCATACAGCCCGTTGGGCAGCCCCAACCGCCCCTGGGCTCAGCCGGGAGATCCCCACTTGCTCGAAGATCCCAAAATCACCTCCATAGCTGCTAGACTTAAGAAAACACCAGCTCAAGTCTTGATTAGGTATGCATTTTAATGTTATAGTTAAAACATTATATTATCTGTGGTTAAAATAAAATATATGTAAGTAGTACCTACCTGACGACCCTACGTGACAACTACTTGTTAAAATACCTACACTGTACTGCCAGTATTTTCTTTCAATTCCGTAAGAATTTTAATTCAAATTTTCTGACGAATGGAATGGATAGATGGCACTTAAAAAAAGATGAAAAATATATATTATTATTAAAATTTATCGGATATTAATGTATTACCGAGACCAAACAACAACGTCCTCATTATGTAAAAGATTGAAGTTGTTTTATTTTAACGAAAAAATAAGAATAATTGAAAGAGTAACACATAGCTTGTTAACTTTTTTGGGAACAGTCCTTTTCTGTCTCTTCTCCGTGGTCCTTAATTAATTTTTGTTTTGCCTCGTGCTTTCCTTTACATTTATTTCGAATCCCTTTAATTAGCGCCATTTCTGCAGAACAGAAAAACTCGAAGGTATTTATAAAAATTGCCTAATATTCGTCCTAAAAAGAGAATAAAATTTTATTATTCTTTCCAATTGATAAAATGGTGTAAGCATACAGAACGAGTTAGAATGTTAATAAATAATGCATTCTTTTTCTGGTTTTGACGCTAACTAGATTCTATTTTTAAATTTAGGTTCCAAATTGACAGAGGAATCATAGTGATTCCAAAGTCAACTACTGAGAAGCGCATTATAGAAAACTTCAACGTGTGGGACTTCAAATTGTCTAAAGAGGACATCGCGCTTATCTGCAGTCTGGAGTGCAACGGACGGCTGATACCGCAAGCTGAGTAAGCGCCGTATAAATGTTCTAATAATGCGTCCTCTAGAAGTATCTAACACTGTGATCTAAGCTTGCCTGCATGTGACAACCAAACAAAACGGTTTTCGATCGAATCAGTTTGTATAAATTCAAATTCAAATTCAAATAATTTTATTGCATTATATATGGTTATGAAGATGTTACTATTTTTGTCAATAGTGCAGCTATATTGCTACATTGCTCAGGGTAGGCTTCAGTACCTTAGTTCAGTCTACAACCAATAAGTATATGTCCCCACCGAGGGGCTCGAGCCTAATCTGATAGAAGGGTGTATGAATAAGCCTTAGTCGACTACGCTGTCCCAGTGCGGGTTGGTCGCACCCAAGAAACTAACTATTGTGTGCTATTGTACTTAGTGGTATTGTACGTACATAATGGGCGTGGGCATTTTTTGATTACCTCTTTTACATGTGAGTAATTTACTAAAAACATGAAAAAGTGGCAAATATACTGAAAATGCGATTTAAATAAAATAACATCCAAACGAGGAAGGACTGCGAGAATTTTGCAGCAAGAACGTACACCTAAATGTGTACTACAAAGTCTGCTAAAAAATGTTTTATTTCTAAGTCATTCGGAGATAATTAAGTACATATCTGGGAATTTCGGAATGCGTTTGAAACAAACAAAACAAAGTTTGTTCAATAACTAGTTTCCGTAGCTGGAATATGGTCCCCATGGACTGCAAAGTGTTAATTGGACATTCTGTCGAAACCAATTGGACCTTCGACATTTCCGGTAATTAACAGATCATCCGCGCTGGCACGGTAGTGCAGCACTACTCTATCGATTTTCGGAGTTAGTCAACTACTATGTTCTCAGTGAAATTAAAATATCTATTTTTATTTGCAGAGGTCGTGCACATAAGGATCACCCGTTTGCACATCTGAAAGAAGGAGAATTCTGACTTGATTATAATATTACGTTTTATAAATGAATCTGAATTAAAAATATGTTTTTGTTAATAGATGTAGTTGTTATTTTTTGTATGCTAGTTTTATTTTTAAAACATTGTATTAAAGGAGCCGAATTTAAACCCAGTTAATTGACAATAGCAAAATCATTTCTCCCCATGATTTCAAAAAGGAAGGAATGAGTTACTGTATCACTGAACTTATCTCTACTAATATTATAAATGCGAAAGTAAAAGTATGTCTGTTTGTTACGCTTTCGCTGTCACTGAACCGTTTTTGATGAAACTTGGTAGAGAGCTTCTGCTTGTGGAACAACATATACCTTTCATCGCGGAAAAATATTTTAAACCTAAGGCGAAAACCTAGTGTTATTATATTTTGAATGATTACTTTATACCAAGTTTTGTTACTGAATTTGAGTTAGTAAGATATCACCATAAATAAATTGGTTTAATTTGTTCTACATAAATAGCTGCTACGAGAAATCATTGGAGAAATTGGTAGATATCTAAATTTTGATCTCAAACGCAGCTTCCGGTTCCTTTCACATTCGTAATGGCGCCGGGCAAATCCATCGGAACACAGCTGATTATTAAAATCTATCAGGCAAAAGGAGATTAAAGGAACAAAGGAAAAAAGTCGTAATGCCTACCTTAACGGTACATGAGCCATTATTAATTATGCGAACAGGCATTCACATTCTTAAATTCATTTTCATATTAAAAAAAAATACGCAAAATTTAAATATAATAGATTGAAATACGTTTTTTTATTGGAGTTTTAATTAATTGGTACAACTTGATTTATCATAATGAATGAGAAGTTATTATTGACAATTTAATTAACCTTTTCATAACCAAACGCCACAGTATTATGCTCGACGCTTATTATAAAAAATTAAAATAATACGAGTACCTAGTTCAATTATTTAAGAAGTCAATATTAGGAATGCGACAGAGAAACTCGTATACTAACATCAATATAATTAAGTTAACATGATTTAAAGAACCAAATTCATCATGCAAGATATATAAAATTTTATAAAGGAACGAGGTAAAATTTCTGCTCGGTTTCTTCTGTGTTCGAGGCTTCGAGTTATTTTCTGAATGCGACGTTGAAAGATTAATGATGCCTGCACTGCTCTCTGACGTGTAAGCTACAGCTACGTGTATGCTTCGGAGCTGATAAACTTACCTAAGTATATTTAAATTCTTAATACGACCCTGCCTTGGATAACCTACCAATAATCGCTACCTATTTACGTTTTTAATTTGGAAGCATAATTTTCTGTCTGAAGTATGTGTTTACTTATCTTTGTCTGCCTTATTAGATACCTTTGTAAATTTAAAATGGGAACAACTATCGTCATAGAGATAATACTGGCTAGTAAAGTGTCTTTTTGTAGTCTATATAAATAAAATTAATGTTATGTTCTGTTCACCATTGTTTGTAGTCAACCATTGCTCAGCCGCTGGATGCGGGCAGCGCGGGAGAGATCGTTGTGGAGATCTTTTGGAGAGGCCTTTGTCTAGCAGTGGACGTCTACTGGCCGAAATGATGATGATGATGATTGCTCAGATTGTAATGAAACCTTGGCAGGGTGTTCTGAGAACGCCTGAAAAGGTATCTGGCAAAAAAAACACCTGTTTAAAAGTAAAAAAACATACCTATGACTGTACAAAGCTCGCTGGGCCGGCTAATAGGAAACAAAAAAAGTTACATCTACCTGAAAATGGAGTAGGTAAGTATAATAACATTGTACAGAACTATTTCTCGTTGAGTGCCTACGTCTTTACGTCTCAGTAGGCAGAGAGAGCTAGGAGGTATTGTCCCACCGGGCCGGGAATAACGGGATTCGGCAAATTGTTTCTATTTGAAATCCAATAAGTGGAATTTCCACCGTTACTAAGGTTTCCCTCCTCTATTTTATAAATATTTAAGATGGATTGTACTGCAGAAATATCGTCAAGTATTTTAGAACTATTATATAACTAATAATATTTTATTTTAATAAACTAATGAGCTACACTCATTATTCTATTGGAGAAAATGATACCTAGTAATTACTTAACTTGAGTAGATTACATATCAAAGAGGATATAAAATATTAAAATCGCGATTTCATCTGGGGAGTAAAGTAAGGATTACTTTCTTTGAAATAAGAAATCATCTCGATAAAAGGCCATCCTATTACAATTTTTTGTTCGGCACAGAAACTTGAAAAGAAATGTAATTTTGCAAATTGTATATCACGGTATGATACCCCTGGGACGCCTTTCGTATGGAACCACTTCGGATGTATTCGTTACTGGAGATACAGCTCTCGGCTCACGGTCTTGTTTGTTATTACGATCTTTCCCTGTCAGTTATATAATGTAACTTGTTATTTTAGTAAAAAATTACAATTGTTTTACACTAGCTTTCCGCCGCGGCTCCGCCCGCGTGTACAGTTTTTCCCGTGGGAATTAGGCATTATGTTACTCAAGGTGAACACACACACACACACACAGAAAAATACAAATATTTGCTCTTTATAAAATTACTATGATTATTCAATTTAATTTTAATAATAAAACAGGATTAGTTATTTGATATTTTAATTTTTGTTATGATAAAAAACTATTTCTTTTTCAGGTTTTTAATAAAATGAAGATTATCATTAAAAACCAGACTTTATCCTAAACCTAAAGTTTCAAACATTCTTATATAGAATACATTATATTGTAGAGGTTCATCGACTCAATAAAGCCTCTCGTGGCTAAAGCCTCATCTTATCGCCCTTTTTAGTGTAGGCTTTAGGTTTCTTAGTGTTATTTTTCCTTTTACTGTTAGAATTTACGAAAGAGATAGCTTGTGCTCTTCAGTTTAAAAATGAGACAGTATGTGAGAATGGATGGATGACTATCACTTTTTCACGCAAAAACTACATTACAACTTTTACATAAGAACACTGCTTTATATTATAACTAGATGAAAACCCGGCTTCGCTCGGGTGAAATGTAACTCATAATAGGTACACATCTAGGTACAAAATGTAGGTAGATATTTCTGTAGTCATCGGTTCTCAAGGAATATTAAAAGTAAGCAAGGCATAGATTCGTATAGCTTCGTTTATTGTGTTTAATAAATATAGTTAATAAAAACTTCAATAGTTTTTACACAAATATTTTTTATTTTAAATCAACATTCAAAATTAACCAACATAAATTAACAAAACATAATACTTTAAGGTTTATTCTCTGTAAACCTTTTTGTTTGCACTCAGTCTCTGTCTCTACTTTGGCGGGAAGATAATGGTGTAAAGCATGCACTCCGTATTCCAAAAATATGTTTCCTTGTCATCATCATTATCATTTCAGCCAGTAGGCGTCCACTGCTGGACAAAGGCCTCCCCCAAAGATCTCCCCAACGATCGGTCCCACGCTGCCCGCATCCAGCGGCTTCCCGCCATTCTCACCAGATCGTCAGTCCACCTTGTAGGGGGCCTGCCCACGCCACGTCTTCCGGCGCGTGGCCGCCATTCAAGAACCTTTTTTCCCCAAAGGCCCTCGGTTCTACGTGCAATGTGCCCAGCCCACTGCCACTTCAGTTTCGCGATTCTTCGGGCTATATATGTCGGTGACTCTGGTTCGCCTGCGGATCTCATCATTCCTGATTCGATCACGCAAGGAACTCCAAGCATAGCCCTCTCCATCGCTCTTTGGGTGACACTGAGCCTTCTTATGAGGCCCACCACCGTAAGCGACCACGTCTCAGATCCATAAGTCATCTCATCACCGGCCACACACATTGGTCAAAGACTGAGCCTTGTTTTTGATTCATTAGAAGAAACAGTAATCTTTGAGATTCAATCCTAATATAGGCCAAGACATAATAGTCATGAAAAAGTTTTTCGGCGTAAAATATGGCCTAAAATTTTTACGAACAGCTGGGTTTTCATCACGGAATAACTACTACCAAACTACTACTCCTCTAAAGATAGAAATAAAATCACTGCTGAAAAAACTTGTGAAAAAACACATTATAACAAAGAGTATATCATAAAAAAGTGTCAAAAACAATATTTTCGCGAAAAGTCAACGACTGAAGAAAAGTATTTAGTTTTGTTATGATTCACTCAATGTTTCCATGGCGGCTGCAGTTTGTTTATCATGGCGACTGCAATTTTGCTTGTCAGTGCCATTATTAGAATTTAACGAAATTCTCTATAATCCGAATTTTGCGGATATATGTTGTCGACTCGAAATCAATATTTTTTCATGTTTTATCATTCATATAAGGTTTCGATCGAGTCTACCGTACCCCTGGACGAAATTATTAATATAGAAAATAACACGTTCTTATAAGAAAAACTGACAGCCCTGTAGCCTAGTCGGCCTGCCTTTATGCAAAGAGTTGCGGGTTCGAAAGTCGCATAGGGCAAACATTGGGTAAAGAGCACTTGGTTTTTGTCTGGGTGCTGTATATTTATATAGGTATGTATTAATATCAGCTGTCTGACACCCAAAGTACAGGCTCTGCAGGGACTACTATTTGGTATTCTGTGGCTCTGCCTAGTTGGAGGTCAGGCTGTGTCTGAGTTGTCTCCGCGCCCCACTTAATATATATTTATAGTTTTTTAATATACAGCGGGCGAAGTCGCTTGGTTAAAAAAAAGTAATGTTTCATCAAGATAACGCCCGTGTTCACACGTCTGTGCAATCAATGGCTGAAATCCACAACTGTGTCTTTCAGCCATCAGACTTCTTTCTATTCCCTAACCTGAAAAAGCACCTGGGGGGTCAAAGATTTTCGACAAACGACGAGGTCAAATCAGCAGTAGACGCATATTTTGACTCTAAGGAAGAATCTTTTTTTTTCAACGGTCTATATGCTTTGAAAGGGAGGTGGCTGAAGTGCGTTGAACTTGATGGTGATTATGTAGAAAAACAAAAATATAACTGATACTAGGAGTTTATTTTCTTGGTTAGGCCGTTACTTTTCAATCCACCCTCGTAGTATTATGAAAATTACACTCCACAGCCAACTAAAGTGGGCCCGCATATGATACGAGCTGTACAGCGAAGCGTGTGGAAATGCGGGCGATATCTCGGACATTATAATACTACTACTTATTTCTTGTCCGACCGCCATTCATTCATCAGAAATAGTACACATACATACATATTAATACAAATGATTTAAATAATAGGTAATTATTGTTTTTAACATGATACTTAAGCTTGAAATAACAGCTTAGGTAGGTATCCAAGGTACTTTTTTTTGCATATAAAGTAAGTTTTTATATCGCAAATGTCGTACAAAATGTATGTGTCACGGATGTAAATATCACATTCATTTACCTCTCTGTATTTACTCGGGAATTTTGTGCTTCGAACTACATCATGTTTGCTCTACGATATATTGTTAAGGGTTGTCCATATATTTCGATTTCCATAAAAATGTCATAAAGTTTTTTGTAGGTAGATAAAGAGAGTTATGGAGCACACGACCCTAACTCTAGGTATCCGTCACAAGTAATTGCAGCACTTCTTCTACGTTTACATAAAAGGAAGAGAGAAGAAAAAAACTTATTATAAGGGTGTTATATTATAAGTATACAAAGGACAAATTTAGTATTAGCTGATCTCCCGCGGCTACTCCGGCGTTGTTTTTTAATATATTTCTTCGCATTAATTCAGGTCAATCTGTTGCTTAGTTCCAGTGTGAAAGAATTACAAATAAACAGACTTTCACATTTCTAATATTATAGTGCAGAACCCCGGATAGGTATCTATTTTAGAGAAAAAAAAACATTGTATTACTAAAGCTCATATAGCTTTATCTATTTCACCTTAAAATAACTCCCTAAGCCAAGTTGAAAGTAAAAAAACTCTAAATTAATTACAGCTTAAAGCATTTAGCTACCGCTATCGCGTGCGTGTACTTAATTGATTACAATTACGCTTTGCGTTTCAAGCCTTACCTTGTAGTGTTGGAGCATTAATGTAACCATAGCACTACCTCAGCAATTTAATAAGTATTCAGCACTATTTCAATTTTGATTGCAGTTTATATGTTTTTGCGAAAAAGGCTGGTTATTCTTAACTTTGTAAATACAATAAAAAAAATACAATATTTTCTTCTCGTCATCCTTCGGGGTACAATTTATAACAATATGAAAGATAGCAAGGTTATAAGGTCTACATTTTTCGAATAAATTCTGATAGATTTATTATTGTGCTATGTGAATTTGAATGTGTACTGTAAATGGCCATCGAAAACTGAAGTATCTCCTTTGGGAGTGTCCACGTTATATAAAATTAATTATTAATTCACTGCTGTTGGACACTCATATCAGCAAAAAAAATAATTTATCATGATGAAACTTGCCAAACTACAGCCTAATAGTCTATGTGTTATTCTGATATTTAAGCTGTATTATTGTTAAGTTTCATTAAAATCCATTTAGTAGTTTTTGCGTGAAAGAGTAACAAGAATACATCCATACTCACAAACTTTTGCGTTTATAATATTAGTAGGATTACCCTTGTTTAAAAGGTAGAGGCGCGAAGAAGAATGAAAGGCAATTATTTATTTGACTCTTTATATATTTGAAATATGTATAACGGAGCTATTCAGTAGGTAACTGTAAAATATTTCAAAAATCATGCATCCTGCGATGAGGGCAGCAGCCGTTTGTCCTTACCTATATCTTTGAATAATTTTATCTTAAACTTATACAACTTTTAAAAATAAAATACGCGCGTAGGCTGCTAGATGCTGTTATGCCAGTAAGAAAGTGGTGTGTATATGTCACCGTAAGATTATAAAAACCGTTGGATTACAATCTATCTCGCGAGATTGTAAACTATCGAATAATTGTGAACCAAACATACTGATTACAATTTAACAGATAATTTTTCGATAGATTGTAATCTATCGAAATTAAACCATCAAATTGTGAAATGGCATAGGATGGAACGCATCTCGCGCGCTGATTGGTTGATCGTCATATGCTCTGCGCCGCCATATTTGTTTGTTTTTTCGTTTATTATCAAATGTAAACAATCTGTGTTTAAGTGAATTTCAATTAATTTCGTGTTGAAAATAACTCACTGCTTTTTAATAAGTTCTATGAAATTATTGTGGAAGTAAAATGAATCGATGATTAATCGAGGAATAGTACTTTGAATTAATGAGTTAGTGTTAGTGTCCAAAAATATACCATAATATTATGTCAAAATTACTAATTATCTACTAAATAATAGATAAATACTTCTTGTCGCAATTCTTGAAGTGCATTAATTTTATTCAACTGACGCTTGTGTTTTATTCCTAACTGTATGGACATAGAACGGCCTGCTGTAAGACCGACCAATCAGGAACAGCCTTTGGACAGTTGACAATTTAACGCGCGACAGATTGTGATTTAACAGTTTTACTTCGATAGATTACAATCTACCGAAAATTAATACGTTCAATTGTAATCAGTACTTTTAGTTCACAATCTGTCGACAGTTTACAATCACGCGAGTTAAATTGTAATCTAACGGTATTCACAATTTTACGGTGACATATACATGAATGGAATAGTAGTAATGATATTGACGTAAACTACAAAATGCAGCATTTTATTGTAAGAAGCGAGACATTAAAACATAGTTAAAAGAAGAAAAATAAATCCGTTTGTGACTGTAAAAATGTTAAAAGAGAAACAAGAGGAACAAACACATTTGTTGCCCGCTTGCCCACCCGGGGCGGTATCAAGATAAAGAATTTTATGTAATGATGCGCGCTTCATCCCCCGCCATGGGATAAGACAGGGATCTACTCTGCTCCAATTTACTAGATGAAACCGGGATTGAATTGAAATAATATGATAGCGGACAAAATATTTTTTGCAAGAAAAA
This sequence comes from Teleiodes luculella, assembly GCA_948473455.1. Taxonomy (NCBI): domain Eukaryota; kingdom Metazoa; phylum Arthropoda; class Insecta; order Lepidoptera; family Gelechiidae; genus Teleiodes; species Teleiodes luculella. The sequence goes on along the minus strand of OX419595.1, from coordinate 9,306,560 downwards.
AATTTTTTTGGCAGTAAACGTTTGTTAATAAAGTATAATTTTACAATGGAGTAGGTTAAGTTAATTTGTTTTTGAGCGTTCTTGAAACAATGAATGATGCTATAGTTTGTAAAGATAAGATCATTGTGATTCCTTTTATGTTTACAGTAGGGTAGGTATACATGGAAGAAGTAGATATAATTTTTATTTATCCTTTTATAGTTCTACCAGCTTTGAGCCTCGCGGCTTAGCCCGTGTAAAACTGTTAATTTTTTCCGTGGGAATGAGAAATTTTCCCGTGAGAAAAGGTAGCCTATGTTACTACCCAAGGTCTATTTTATCTTTGCACCAAGTTTCATTAAATACAGTTTATTTGTTTTGGAGCCTATTTATTGCAAACAAACAACCAAATATTTCCTCTTTATAATATTAGTATAGATTTGTGGCCACGTTTTTCATAAAACGAGAATCTAGGCATTGCTTTTACAATTATACACATATCATCCCATTGTCTGTACATAGATAATAGAGCTTTGTCATAGTCATACATAAATAAGATTAAACAATGGTGGTAAATAATGAATAAAGGTTCGTCGGCTATTTGGCAGAATTTATTGTAAATTCAGTGAAATAGCGGAATCCCTTTCAAACAATGGTGCTAATCTGGTGTGCTTTGTAGTGGCGGTGGCGGGAAGGACGCGCGCACGCAGATCGCCGCAGCCCCGCAGTGGACGGACTAGGCCTTTATTTAAAACACTACCACAGAAGAAAACAATAGTACTAATCGACACTACATCAACTACATCTGATCTTTTCCTATGCTACAATACACTAATACTAGAATTAAATTGTTAGTTTAAATATTTATTGCATACAATACAGTATAAAAAGAAACAACATTCAGGAAAAACTACACAATATGCATGCTTATTTTCGAGAGATAGCTATATATGACATAAGAAAGTCTATAGCTATGTTTTTATTTGGACTACATACTGTTTTAAAATTCATTCTCAGTTAGAAACCTTGTAGTTTGTCATTACAGATTTCGTATACTAATAAAAGTAACTTAATATAATTCGGCTTTGTCATATAAAAATAAAGGTACCAGATACGTTTCGTACGAATGAATCATAGGTTCTAGTACCAGTTTTATGGTAATGTCTGTGTAGTAATTCCATTATACAACCACTACTGCTACTAGCCATTTACCATTACTTACTAAAAATGTTATTGCCTTTTTAACCGACTTCAAAAAAGGAGGAGGTTCTCAATTCGACGCGTATGTTTTTTTTTTTTTTTTTTTGTGTGTTTGTTATAAGATATCTCCGCCAATTGTGAACCGATTTTCAAAATTCTTTTTTTAATCGTCCAGGTTTACTTGCAGGGTGGTCCCATAAAAATTTCGCTAAGATCGGATGATTAAATTTGAAGATATGAGGAAATAACTCCTCAATTGACGATGCCGTTATACCCGATCGGTAAATTATTTTGGCAATATCTCGGCTTCTTATCAATCGATTTCAATATTTTTTTGCTTTATAGATAGAAGTTGTACTCAAAATGGTTTCATATAAATTTGGATTATATCTCATGGCGGAGTAGAAGACTAAAACCATGAAGGAAGAAAAAATTTTACGCGCCCATATGGAGTATCATGCATGCCTAATTTGTATCGAAACCAATGCGGCCGCTCAGAGGGGTGGGAGGGTAGGGGGAAGCGGGAGATGGTGTTTGTTTTTTAACTCTATCAGTCTCTATCACACATCTTTGAATACGGTACGTTAGAAAAAGATAGAGACATTCATGTTATGACATGCCCAACTAAAAACAAAATATCAATAAAGTATGACATTTATTTGTCTTTATTTGGCATGTAAAAAACAAGAAACTTAATGGTTACTGAATTTGAAAATAGTGATGTGATGTGGTATGAAGCGTAACGTATATTTATCGATTATTTTCGTACATTTTATCACATGGCTACTGGACTTATTTATCGAACTTCTCATATACAATGGTGATCAACTTGCAACTTGCAATAATATTGGGAAATGCTTACTTCTTTGGGCATTTAGTATTTTGTCTTTTTGCTTTTCCATACATATATTAGGTATATATTTTATTTCCTAGAGAGCAGCGAACTACCTAGAGAGGCATGGGGACAGACAAATAAAAATACAGTCAAAACCGTGCCAGTAATAACAACAGCACACTCATTGCGTTGCTTTTGTTATAATTGAAATAACAAGAACTATGCGGTTTTGGTTCATATATTCTGTAAACTAGTCATAGATTAAAGATTTGAAAACCCCAAGTGAAGATAACAACTTAAGAATTTTTCTGTGGACTAAACGGGCGAGCGTCGTCGGTATCGTAGTGGTTTGGTCAGTTGTTTGCCATTCGGAAAACTTAGGTTAAAGTCCAATCAAGTATAGCAATGATTTAGAATTTAAAAATCAAACGTAAGACTGTAAAGGAAACACAGTGACTGCATTTAATTATGTACTAAACAAAACAAATTAAAGTTTTGTGAGAACCTAACTTGTCATGGTAAATTTCCACTAAAAAGGGAAAAATAAAAAATTAATTTAAAAAATATATAAAACCGCCTTCAAGGTCCTAACCTACACTAAAAAGTTACAAATAAAATATAAATCTAGCTGAAAGCATATCAATTTAATATGGCTATTAATATTCCTTATTTACATAAATTGTAACATCATATAAACATGTGTAGACATTGTTATACACTTTATCTTGGAGTCGGTGCCAGCTAATCACCATCATTTCGACCAAAAGACTTCTACTACTAGCAGTCATCTATAGTGGGCTCAGTATCTAGTACTCTGACCGCGTTCTTTAAATTTTTTATATTCAACGATCTGAACTTTTGAGATCAGATGTGGTTCCGATTAAATAGCTAGCCTCAACTGGCACCGACTCCAAGGTGAAGAGTATAACAGTGTCTACACATGTTTATATGATGTTACAATTTATGTAAATAAGGAATATTAATAGCCATATTAAATTTTATTGATATGCTTTCAGCTAGATTTATATTTTATTTGTAACTTTTTAGTGTAGGTTAGGACCTTGAAGGCGGTTTTATATATTTTTTAAATTATCTTTTTATTATAATTACTAAATACAATTGTTACATTTCGAGTGCGGCGGTTGTTATGTGTTATAATATCCATTTGTATAAATTATATTGAAATGCAAACTAGTCAAGAACTTATCAAAGGGACAGCCTTGGTTTGGTCCTGTTCATATGATTATAAATTCAGCACCCCATTATTCAAAATTGGCTTCAATGGGGCTCTGACAGCTGGCCTGATAATTCGTTAAGTCCTAAACCACGACCGCTGAGTTCGCCAGATAACGCGGTCGAATAGGACGACGCAAATACAGAGTTACATAAAAGGCAACTAGGTACTCATGTTCATGTCCAAGAATCTCATTATTGCTGGCCACTACTGGCTATAAGTTTTTCATTTTATTTTATTTTCCAGTCCAGTTTTGTAAATGAGCCAAAAAGTATTTTTTGAAACAACGTGCTTCGCATCAACGATATTCGAGACTACATAATTCGAACTAATAAGCTTTCGAACATATGAGACACTTGAAATTTTTTTCGCAACAGCGAGCATCGCAAGAACGGTATTCGAAACTACGTACGGAACCCGTTATAATAAATTCGTTTTTAGAAAATCTAAATTATAGTTCTATTTAAAAAATATGCACAATCAGCATTTCAATTTATATAAAAAAGGTGAATCGTAAACATAAATCGTATTTGTGTGCTTACTACAATTTAAAATAAACAAATCTACATATTCCTAAAGACTATTATAAGTTTGTCTGTCATGCTTCCACGCCTAAACAAACGGTTTAACAGATTGCGATAAAATTAATATGGATGATTGATGGCATCACAGAGACAAAAATATTTTTATAACAATGTAGGCGAAACCGCGGAGCGGAATGTTTAATATAGGTTATAATTAATTTAGATCACATCGCACATATCTGAATGGTATTATTAATTAACGTTGAATTTTGAATATTTTGAGGTTAAGGTTTGCGGTTTATTTCGTTAGCAGAAATATTTCGAATTTCCATGAACTAGTTTTCAATTTTATTCTTTGATTTAGTTACGTCCAGCTAGCGGAAAAGCCGAACTAGTTCCGACACAGGATTGATAGTGCAAAAATGATTTGTGGCTCGCAAACCGAGATGCGGTGGGTTTCAATCAACTACGCGGGCAGCGGTGCGGAATAGCTTACTATGCGACTATTAGTGAGCCAAGTTATTGTGATGCAAAAGGGTACACACTAAAAAAAATAACAAAAAATCATTTAGAACGAATTTATATTGCTGCACAGTGGAATATTTTAAATTGGTTGAGCCGGAAACCTACATTTCAAAATAGCATAAATTCTATTTTTTTGTAGTTTATTTCCGGATCGATTTCGGACATTCTAACTAAACGCGTGACAAACAATACTAAATTTATAATTGGCTCATATCAATAGAATACTATTTGAATAGGGGTCGTAACGAAGGTAGTGGTTTAGTTTAGTTATAGCAAGTCGTCAGGCAAATGAGTTGTGAATTGTGATAAGAAAATACGGGCACTTCTTACAAGAATTGTAGGACTGTAAGGTTTGTATAGGTTTATAAATTTTATACTTTATTCTCAATAGTACAAAAGCTAGTATATTATGCGGCTTGACACTAGCACTACGAAATTCAACCCTACCGTTACGGAATACGGGCCCCCTTATCAAGTTCAAAGTGTCCGTAGGTTTACGGAGTTGAATGGTGGTGATATTTTTAATCGTATTGCTGTGCAATGTGTCAAAATATTCAGATGACTGGTATGATCAGATTGAATTTAAATGAAATGACTAGCAGCGCAGGATCGATAATTGTGGAGATCCTTGGGGGAGGCCTTTGTCCAGCAGTGGACGTCTTTCGGATGAATGACTACCTGAAATTATTTTCAGGATAATTTAAATCAATTAATGACACTAGTTTAATATCTGCGTGTAAGATGAAACTATTTTAGATAGCAGTGCTTCATTCATATTTTATCTGTGAAACGAAGTTTCGTTTAGGTACTTACAACACGTGCAAAGAGCCGTTGAATGTTTGAGAAAGGCAAGTTTAGATTAGTTTTTTTTTCTGTGATTACATCAATTCCTTAGTCAGACGGGGCTGGTGTACCCAAAGATCGCTTAAGAAGCCAATCTTCGCTTACATACGAGTAACATAATTATGTTAACAGTTCATATATATCCTCACCGAGGGGCTGGAGCCTACCCTGAAATTAGGGTGAATAGACCTTAGTCGACTACGCTGACTCAGTGCAGGTTGGTCAACTTCACACACAACCTTTGAATTACTTCACGGGTGTGTGCAGGTTTCCTTCACCAAAATGTCGAATAAACAAACGTACATATGAATTCGAAAATCAGAAACACATTGGTGATACCGAGAAATACCCAGACGTGAATCTGCCAACTTCCGAATGCAACCCAACGGCTCTAGCAACTTGACCATCGACGATGTATACGAACTTATGCGGCATTTTTTATGTAATATGGTGGCAGAGGACGGATGGACGGTGACCCGTGATCGTCGTCCATCTTGTCAGGTCCCGGATTACAGGCACGGGGGGAATCAACCGTGTGCGATTACCGAAGTCGCTCATGCCCTCATAAACCGCTCGGTCAGCGGAGCCTTATAGCTGGCGCGGAATGCGTCACTTCACGATGAGCCTTCGTGGCCTTTACATACCAGACGATACACAGATATATATATTACCTAATACCTATATGATATAATATGAAACATCCCGGGTCATTTTTTTTTTTTGAATTGACCTATGCTTGAGTCGAAAAAGTACGACGGATCAAGCTTCACCGGACTTGCGGGGGAGCGGAAGACTCTATCCCTAAAAAAAGTCATATACCAACGCGTCTAGGGGCGGCTCAAGGGAGCCTCGGACCACGGCCTAGCGCGTTTATATTGAAAAACATCCGACAAACGCCTGGGCTCCGTCTCTGATTATCAATTCTGATTTTGGTTATGGCCGCGCCCCCGCCGGCGGGTACGGGCGTTGTTACCTGAAGGGCATCTCGGGTCGTCTGACGATAACGCAAGAGATGATGATGATAACGTCATTAGAATTAAGAAGAAATTACAATGGAGACAAAGTAGTGAATATTCGGTTAGAGCAAAGTTCTATTAGAAAAAACCTATGTCAGGTACTAGGTCTTCGGCGGGTTCTTCTCCACAGCAGCGCAGACATTGCGCGAACCTGCCAGTTATGTTCAAACTGATCGCATCGCCTCTTTTAGATTGTTTGATCTCTTTTCATTGCTTAGACTTGTACATTGATTGAGACGAGAGCCGGTCTTGGTTTGAGCAAAGCTTATTAACTTCAGAAATGACGTCATCAAGTGTTCTAAGGGGGCCTATAATAAATAAGTAATTATTGAATTGTATTTTTATTTTTTTTATTTAATTAAGCGGCGAATTTATCAAGGTTTCCTATACAGTGTAAGTGACAGCTACGAAATACTGAAAGGTCAAATATTCAGTAATGATTTTGAAACTTTTGAAACGAACAATACATTTCGACACTCCCATACAAGTTTCTGTTGGAAAATTTGCTCAAAATCATTAGCTGACCATGCCACACTAATATTTGAAAACCACAATTTACACCCTGTATGTAATGTGTGAATTATGCCACTTATCCTCGTGACTGCTAAATTCTTACTTTCAAGCTTCCTGAACTGCAACGTAAAAGCGCTGGGTAATTAAGTATGATGGATATTCGGAGTTTATCGCGGCCGACAGCGTCGCTTCACTCGCAACTTTCTTATCGCCTTCTGGACCAAGTTTTCGTAGCGTCTCGCCTGCCTTTCTTTCAGAGGGGGTAAAATATTTAGCACGTCACGTAGAGCAGTACGCGTTACGACGTAATCTGTTGGTTTAAATTACCTTGTGTTGATTAAAACAAAATCGTAGATCATGTAATCTGTAACATATATGTGCTCGTACCTATTACCTTATTTGTTTCTGGTGAGACATATTTTGTTTTCTAAAATTTTAATGTCGACGGTATAAAATTACATTTAAAGGATCGATATTAATCAGTAGGTACATTTGTAGGTACGAAATCAAATAAAAATACAAATGTACGTAATAATGTAAGTAATACCATTTTAGTTTATTTATTGATTGAAAATGGGACACACCTTGAGTTTTCATAACAGTACTGTAGACGTTTGCTACGGTGCTACGGCGTAGTATGAGCGTAGCACCTGCTACGCGTATAGATGCTACGATGTGAAAATTATTGCAAACGAATCTGTATAATAAAACTGTAGAGGTTAAAAATCTGAACATAAAAAAATGCTGAAAACCGATTTAGGGGGATGTAAGAAGTGATATAGAACTTGTCCAGATTTGTTTCAATTTTTTTGTTTCTCTGTTTGTCTGTTTGTACGGGCTAATCTCCGAAACTGTTGGACTGGTTTGAATAAAATTTTGCATGGTGGTATCTAACATCTCCGGTCAACATCTTGGATATTTTTAATCGCAGAAAATTAAAAAGTTCCGTGTAATAGTGACAAATTACTACGGAAAAGTCCAAAAACAACACGGACGTAGCAGCAGCGGGTAGATAGTTAGTCTAACAATGACATTTTCTTTGGCTTGTGGGTATGAACATACTTAACGGTTCCCGATATACAATTAAATCTCAACTCTTCTTTTGGGTTTCGATACCCAAGAAGAATGGAAGTGGTTGAAATTAATAAATTGTATAATTGTTACGAGGGCAGGTGCATTTTCTCGTGCAATATACAATTACTGCATTTTCCGGGCACTAACTGAGCTTAGGCACATTAGATAATATTGCGATAATTTCCAATCAAAACAAAGTGCAATTGTCGCTAAAGTAGGATGAACAGATTAAATCACTAAAGCAAGCTATTATAATACTATTCTACGATTAAGAGATATTTTAAAGTTGTCTGTCTGTCGCTAAGTTCAAGCAAATTTCACGTAATTCCGGCGGATTTGATCAAACTTGTACGGCGGCTGGTTTATTACAGCCTTTGTGTATTCTCAAACAAAGTTTCCGATGACGTTTGTAAACTGGCGCACATAAAAGGAAACAGCCGAGATTGTAACTAGCGTCTCGAGGGACAAACAGCGACACGGGCTCGTTGATAAGTTGGGTTATGGATCTTTAGGTAGGGCTTTAACTATCATTTCTTCCCTGTGTTGCTTGCTTAGGGTGTGGTGAAAACCACCTCACAAACCTGTGTCAGAATAGTTCAGCCGCCTATGACTTCTGACAAGGTGCTTGTAACGACAACATCCGTAGATAGTAACCGGGACCAACAGATTTACGTGCCTTCTAAAGCACGGGATCATCTTTCTTTTCAGACAATCAGGTGATTCGCCTGCAATGTCCTTACCAAAATAGGGAAAATCTCATAAAGTGATGTTTGTTTGACGAGTGCCCCGCCGGGATTTGAACCTGGAACCTCCGTGACGTGAAGCGAGTATTTGACCACTCGACCAGGCTGTTACTATCAATCCCACTATCTTTAGTAATACAAGTAATGTGGTTTCCTTTATTAATATTGCCCTAGTATATAGTGGTATGTAGTTTTCTCTAACACTGGCCAGATGTGGCTCAAGATAGGGAACAGTGGAAGAAAAAGAAGGCCTTTGTATAGCAGTAAGACAGTCTAGGCGAGCTAAGATAAGATAAAATTTAGTTAATGAAACCATACAATTTATGTATTATATATATATTATATATAATTTATGTATACTAGCTTTCCTCCCCGCGGCTCCGCCCACGTTAACAGGTTTTCCCGTGGGAAAGAAGTATTTTCCCGCTGTAAAAAGTAGCATATGTATTATTCTGATGTATAAGCTATATTATAGTAAAGTTTCATTAAAACCCGTCTAGTAGTTCCAGAGATTAGCGTGTACAAACAGAAAGACAGACAGACAGAATATTTTTGTGTTCAGCTACACTCCCTTTATCACCTACAATCAGTTTTATGAAAAACAAATCAGTTTTATTATAGTATAGAAGAAGAAGAAGACTACCTATGCACCATGCGGCTTCAAAAATAATAAACACAACACAAAATAAATATCCAATTCGGAGTAGCACCCGTTTACCCGTTTTAAAGTTCAATTCAATTAAATTCAAATTGCGTTTATTCGAAGTAAGATTTTACATATAAAGTAAGTAAGATTTTTATATATAAAGTATATAGATTATTAGAGCAAAATATGTTGTATAGACTTCGGTTTGGTTATTTTTTACTCTGAAGCGCAAAGTAAAAAAAAAGTAAACATCAACCGACGACCCGCACTGGAGCACATTGATATATTGTAGCATCGCACCCTAGCCTGGTTAGCTTATAATTCAGGACTTCGACCTGGTACCAATAAAAAACCTAATTGACTGAAGTACATATAAATGGGGCTTATTTGGCTTTTTTATGGTTTTACCCTCTGTGTCGAATTCGTGAAATTTATTTTCGAAGCTGTTATCTTCAGAAATTCTCTACTAACGTACCAAGTTCTATTATTCCGATTCAAAGAATATAAGCGGCTATGACTTTTGTGTTTCCACCCTTATCTTTTAGGGTTGCATTCTTCATGACGTACCCAGAAAGGGGTAAGATCGTGTATTTTATGCGGGAATACTGATGTAGATTCAAGTAGGCACCGCCTGAAGGCGACCCTTGTCAGAGAAGATCTGTGAACGAAAATCCCCTAATTTGGATCTGTGTTTTGACAACTCATCTAGAGGTAGTTTTTGTCGTTATCTAAAGGTAAAAGGGCTTTTAAATTACTGTTGCAGGTACATAAAAAAAACTTTATTTCCAAACAAAGATCCGTACTGGCTATACAAACCACACCATAATATACCTATCTTAACATTTATATGAGTATGAGAATAGTTACAGACTCTGTTTACCTTGACTTGAAGATTTCAGTTACTTGCAGTTACTTGTTACAGAAACTTTAAAAAGAAACATTTTAATTAAATTTACATTGCGTTGCTATTTTTTTCTATGATTCTTCAAGTGGTTTTTAGATTTTTATATATACGTTGATTAGGCTTCGTAACAAAACATAAAAAGCCAATTTGTACATCTTTTTACAGTTTACAAATCCGTCTTGACGAGGGTCTATTGCTTTTTCTGCAAAAGTAAAAATAAGGAAAGATGTTGCAGCAAATCCCGCTAGATCGCGTTCAGAATCTCGCTTTTCCGATTATATTTGTCGGTTGTGTAATAGCGCGGCTATAAAATTGAAGCTTCTCTTGGCCACTAGCTTTCATCCTGCAAGGAAATTTCTTAACCCCTTTTTGTATAGTCATTATAATGTTAATGTACTTTTAACAACAAGTGCAAAGCTATGAATGCTAGCCTGGTGAAAATTGATACCTTAGCAACTGCCCCGTCGCCGTTTGGTACACTTTTACTGTAGCAGATTATTTTTCTTGATTAATTTAACGGTGGACGGTCTGAATAGAATTACTCTTAGAGTATACATAGAAAATTTTCTGGAGAATTACTATTCTTTTTATATTACTTTTTTCTTTAAGTTGTAAATACAAATAATTATAATATTAAACATATCTTACCAAAAATAGTGCAAAGCGATAGAAGATATGCCTACATATATAGAAATAGTGTAGGTTAATAAGATTATTTTTATGGCATCACCAAATTTACCAAACATTAACCCATGTTTCTCGGGAAATTTAATGGTTGAATTAAAATGTGTATACTATAAAAGTAACCCGGTATTAACAAAATTATTTCTTTGTCTCTTAGCGTGTTATTCCCCCTCATTACGACTGTAATTGTTGTAATTAGGGCAGCGGCAGTGTGTGTAGTAAAAATGTTTTATGTTGGACGCGGTAAGTAATGTAATTACTTAAAAAAACACATGTCTGTTAATGCGTTGCGTTCGTAGGTTAGTAATTAGGTGAGAGGTCGGGCGACCTCGGGTTGACCTCTGCTGCGGTCCGCGGGCGGGTGACACCTGCGTATTCACCTCGTTGGATTAAATATTATCACCCCGACTTAGTGCTATTATATAATTCTGTGCAGTCGTATAAAACAGTACGTTAAAATAACCTTGAACTCTAAGAAAAAGTACCTATGGACTTTATATGAAACTATACAGGTTGTAATAATTACTTAGGCAATGGCTAAAGAAAAACTGAAAGGTCATGTTTATTGAATGAATCTGATAAATTTTCCCTAAGAACTTTATCCCAGAAACAAAAAAATATGTGACATCCCCATAAACACTGTTCGATTAAAATGAGTATTTTGTATGGGAGGGTCGAGTTTTCAAAAAAATATTTAAACCATTGACTCAGCCTGTCTTTTCAGCATTTGCCGTTATATACGAATACCCTTTTACCCTATTGTTCCATTCCATTCATTGTAAATGCAAGTCTTACCACAGAATAATTAACTTATATACATACATCTCATAACAGTCCAATGCAGCACGCTTTTTTCTTTGGGTTAGGTAGTGTTGCCATCATAACATAACCCTAATTCTTGGCAGGCAGGACAAGAATTGCTATTAATTTTTGGTTTCCCAGGTGTACGTTTATGTTTATTCCCTGAGGCCATCATATTTATACATGTCTTTTACGACACCCAAAAAATAGGTAATCTAACCCGGAAATCAAACGGCGCGCAATGCAAGCAAATCAAGTAGGTATAACAAATTCTACCTTCCGCTTCTATTGATACTGTTTAGTTGAGCAGGCAGCCGCCATAATTGCTTTGGATAATATTATTCAACCAACTAAATCCTACACTATTAAACTACTGAGGATTACTATTAATCACGCCAAGCTGTTTACCCTCATCCTACGTCAGTTCAGCGGGAATTATCTAAGTCGAGATAAATAGGAGCGTCTCCAGCGCCTTTGCATCGCGCCTCCCCACGGTACTGTTTGCAAATCTCTCCGGCTCGTAATAGAGTTACAATAGAGCTAGACACTCTTCTCTATAAATGAACCAATTTATAAACGATCAATGCAAATCAGAGCCGTCCTCGTCTAAAGCAAGCCTATTCAACTTGGGCGACCGATCGCGATCGTCAGTTTGATAGTGTAATAAGGACTAAAGGCCGATTTTATGGCTACTTGGAGATGTTAGTTTGATAGGAAAGTTGAAGAAGTTGTAGGTTGAATAGAACGTAAAACAGCCCTAAATCCTTCCCACGTCACGTAGCGTTTTGTCGTTTATTTGTGATGGGGGTTGAACGCCATTGACACTAGCTATGCTATCGGTATGCGGATACCGACTTGCAAAACTCATATCAAATCTTATGAATATGTTCTTAATCAATAAATTCTTAAAATTTACTATGAATATAGGTATTTGTAATAAATTTTAAGAACTTAGTGCTTTTTCAGAAAAAAAATACATCATATTAGCGCTGCCTGCTATTATTTATAATAGAAAATTGTACTATGCATGAGAAAATACATTAAGTGGAAAAATCTTGGTATGACTCATGAATAACCAAAGAAACTTTGACTCAGAAAAATATGACAATCGTCAAGTGGTATAATGGCTAGGACTGTTATTTCCATCTTCGATCGGGCCTCTTCCTGCCGCCCCGCCGCGTGTAATTCGTTTTTGATTTTCAAATAAATTCATCCTCTTATGTGGTTTTAAATTGAAACTCTCATGTGAAGGAAAATATTGTAAGGAAAACACAAATCTATGAAATTCTAAGATATTGTTAGTTGATCAACCCACACTAGGCATGCATGGTCTGGTCATCTAAAGTTTGTTCGCCCTCAATTTAAGATAGACCTGAGCTCCTCAGTGGTGAGGTAATAAGACAGAATGAGTATGTAAGTAGTGTATTTATAAAAGTATATATTTCACAAGGTTTGTTTCTCAAATTAAATAATTTGGCTCGAAAGTTGTGTGCGTTTCTGAATTTAAAACCATTTTAGCTTCATATGTGCGGTTGAATTTGAAACAATACACTGGACTTGCGTTTCAAAGCTGGGAAATCCGTATTATTAAATATTTTCTAACAAAAGCACCTGTGCCGGACAACTCCAAAGCTTGCAATGCACTCGTATTCGTATATGTATACTTTGTTTTTACAATACTGTGCGCCACTACCCTAGCACAAAGGTGCATTGATTTCATTTCTGCATATAAAATATTCATTTAATTTTAAATATGGAAATCAGAAACGAGCGTTTATTACAAAACGGAGAGAAAGAATTTAAATAGAAAAACGAAATGTCAGTCAGTAGGTGATTTACAAATTAAGTATTGAAAATAGGAGGTAAGAAGTATTAATATCGATAGAATTTTTGAAAGGAATCAATTTTGTATTCTTTGTTAAAGTTAAAATATTTTGTGGTGAAGTTGTTCGGTAAATGTGCAGCGTTCACCTCCGCCAGATATTGCAGACCAAGCTGTTCCTGACGGGTATTGTGCTGAGGTGAGCGCTGTAAATTGCTTCACTCGATGCAATAATATTTTATCTGATTGGTGCTCTTTCAATAAATGACGTATACTACTTCAGTAGGTAGCTATATTTTAGAAGCTAAGACAGCGCAAGTTTTTATAGGACGTTATTTCTAGAAAACAGTGCACGTGGAAGGGAAGCATTTTTCAATTTTCTCTGGGACCGTGTACCTGAGCAGAAATTTAAGTAGGTAGGTTTCGACCGTAATTTCCTACTAGACTCCACTTGTTGTTTCTAGATATTGAAGAATAAAGAGTTAAATATTACGACAGTATTCTTAAGAAGGGAGAATATAAACATGAAAAAAGAAAATAACGCTCGCAATAATATCTCGGATTTTCGAAGCTTAAATTTTTCTTGAATCTCTGTGATGAATTTTAATAAGCCTATCTTTTATGATTTCGCATTCGCTCTGGGTAGGTAGCTTTTGGAGGTAAAATTGATTTATGCTATGAAATGAACGTTGCAAATAAAAGAATTCCATAAATGTTGGCGTTATTGCTTTCTCATGATTTCTTCCTTTGGTTATATAACCATATTTTTACTTATACAGAATTATTCTACTACAACAATATTTGTAAAAATTTTATGACATTTAGGTAGGTATGTAGAGTTCAAAAATTGAATTAGGGATATTTTAGTAAAGAGTATACTTGTAGTTCATTCATCAACCAATTTGGTATTTACTAATTTGAAAGTAGAAAAATGTTTTTTGTAAAATAATACTTAACTTTTATTTTTAAACCCAGACGAAAAAGAGGGGTGTTATAAGTTTGACGTGTGTGTCTGTCTGTGGCTTAGAGCAACGCCGGCCTTCCGTACCGGAAAGGCCCGCGTTGCTCTAAGGTCTGTGGCATCGTAGCTCCTAAACAGATGCATCGATTTTGATCTAGCTTTTTTTGTTTGCAAGCTGTCACTATCAAGAGTGTTCTCAGCTATGAACCAAGAAAATATCTTCAACCATTTGAAGGTTATCAGCTCATTTCTAGTTGTTGAAAGGTTTAAGTAAACGGTTTTGTGGCGGGGATTATTTAAATGTTTACAATAACTACTAATTAATGTTAGTTAACATCCTCTCACTTTGGTTTTCTTGTGATGAACTATGTTCTTATTGCTATTAAACACCAATTTTCTTATACGGATGTTCAGAGAGTCCGTTATTTAAAACAAGCTAATCCTGAAGGTGAAGACGGGCTGCTGGGGGATTTCAAAAGCTCTCAGGTTAAATACGTTCTTTGCTCATCATATCTCTCGTAAATTAAATGAAGGCTTAATATTAAGCTGCGTGATGTTTGCATTTTACTTTTCTAAGATTATGGATGGTGTTTTAGGAAAATCTGGTAAATAAAAAACATTGCTGAAAATAAAACTAATTCAATGTGTAGTTTCATAGTGGACCTCTATCTTAATTATTAATAGAATGAATGAGAAAGTTTGACTGGAGTAAAATTCCAATTAGCAATTAGCGTAAGGTTATTTTCTACCATTTTCTAGCATTGTTATCATTTTAGGGGTTTACCTAATCAAAAACAACCCTTCTTATCAATTACTATTCCGTTCATTTTGACTATGAAGGTTTTTTTCTAAAGAACGCTTGGTTGAGCTGAACCCAACTAAAAGTCACAAATACGTATTTGAACAAACTTATTTCTTAAAGAGTAACTAACTCATCGTATAATCTTAGTTCATAATGTGGACTATTTTATCGTCTAATTTTCATCTTATAATTTAAATTTTGTTGATAATTTGTTGTGCATGTTATTTTCGTAGGGAGACATTTAATTATATCTGGTGTCTGGTGTCTGTTTCAGTTGTAATTCCACTTACCGGTACCTGGTACCGGGTAACCGGGCACGCAGCGAGCGTGGTCGAGATAAGGCACAGCTTGTTGTTTTTAAGATTCAGGTTTTAATTTACGCGAGTAATTGTTGTTGCAGTACCTGCTGCTGGCGGATAGATAAAGAAAATAAATAGAGCTCATGTTAATTGACTGCTTTTATCTAAATTAATAAATTAAATGACAAAAAGTTTTATTATGAAGCCTTATAATATACCAGGTTCAAGTAAAACGGCTTTCAAAGAAAACAAAACAAAAATAAAACAAATAAAAAAAGAACAAAACGAAAAATCTTCTCCATACGAACTGTCTGATGACTATTTTATATGAGATTATTGTATTTTTTTTTCGTTCCAAAAAAAGTTTCTTCTCTTACACACTGTACAACTAATATTTTTCCAAATCAATGTTTCCATTATGCGCCACGCATTTTTTGGGCAGTTAATAATAATGCTGATGGGTACTGGACAGCTATGATGAAAAGAGTGTTCTGACTCGGCGTAATTTTTTAAAAGCCCGGAAAACCGCACAAGCAGAATGTTTACCGATCATTAATATTCCTACCATAGCCACTGCTAGAACGTGTTGTTATCGAGAAGTGTTGGTATAATCGCCACGAGTATGCGGGTTGGGGATCGAAGTTGTTGTTGGTTATAAAATTTAATGCCTAAAGGCCGTTCCTCAGGTTATTTATAGCCACATAAGGAGAATTGCGAAATCCACACAGCAGGGCTTTAATAGTACTTGGTATATTGTAGACAAAAGCAAATGTTTAAAAAGTTGTAGGATTAAACACAACTAAAACCACTTAACAAGACAAGTGGCACTCGTGTCGGAGACCAAGACCTACTTTGGGTCACTATGCCATTCTAGTTTAAAAAAAATATTTTATTAAAAACAGTAATTTTTCAGTCAAGCAAAAACAAAATTAAAGGAACGGATGTTAGAATTACATTTTAGATGACGGATTGACACGAGTGTTTGTGTCCTGACGAGCCTGGTCGGGATTTTCTCTGTTACAGAGTCTGTATAATATAATTTCATCTGTGTTTATGACGTCGTAAAAAGTTTGCAGCGTAGATACAACCACTGCCAATTACCCGGTCTCCCGGCACGGCGCTCTTTGCTTCCGAATTTCACCGTAATACCCGGATTCACCTTTTCAATTACAGACCCTATTACACGTATTATTGAGATATGGGATAATACACTGTTCCCTTTGAATTCGCATTTTCGGGAATGTATTTGAAATCAGACATTTATTGTGAGAGAAAACGTAAGCTGCGAAAGGTAGAATAACGGTTTTTATATGTTATCGGCTCAAGTAAAAAATATACGATCTTTTATAGCTAGCTGCAGTATTTTTCAACGAGTATGTCCCCATCGAGAAGCTCGAACCATTTCAGTATTTAGTACGGTGTTAATTAGACGATAAAATATTTATATTGTCCTTGTAATATTTAACCTAAGTTTCAGATAACTTTTTATGGGCTTTCCTTTATATAAGCGTTCCAATTTTTAAAAAGTTTTAATTAAAGGACCTTGGAAGAAATTCGTTATTAATAGAGTGCGGACGATAACCGCCCGTGTTTTATGATGGCAGTCTAGAGTAGAGGAGTGAGAAGGATGCGAAGGGGATAGTATGATTTTTTTTAAGTCAGAAAAAACTGTTCCATTTTTAAAGTCAGTTAAAATGGTGAATAAAGCAGGCTGGTGTGACCAGTATATGAGGTCCTTACTTATTTTATTTATAGTAACGTATATTATTCGCGACATAATAAATTGTACAATATTTAATATCTCATGTATTTCCTCAAAGCGCGCTATATTTTCTAGCTCTTTGAGTTCAATTAAATCTCACGATCCAATGAACCGAATTTCAATTTCCAAAATTGTTCGACTAAAGTGGCATTCGTGAACACGTTCATGAGATTTACAACGCGTCATAAAATGTAGCTTTAAATATGCGTAGACCATTATACCATTATACCTGCTCGATCTGATGATTGATGCCCGGATTATTCCTATCTCCTCATCACACCCTTACTTTACATAAAACGGTGAGGCTCTTGTATCAAAGCCCTTTCTTTCGAAGTTAATCATATTACAGAACGCCCCAGTTGACGGCCATTTAAAATTAGTTCCTAATACTGAATGAACACGAAGAGATTGAAATGTTTTGTATAAGACGACTTGTTCTGAGAAAACATTATTTCATTGGGACAACATATAAACGATGTATAGGTACTAGTACAATGCATTTGACATCCTTTGGCAAATACTTATTTGTTAATCGTTACAAACAAAATTTGTTCAAAACATTAAAAACACTTTCTGATTACTAACTTCCACAAAGGCCAATTTTCAGTAATTGCTAAAATAAATTTGATTAAACACTCACATGAAGCGTGCGCAATTTCCGAAGTATCTTATTTTCACAAAAAATAATTTCGTAGAAGTTAGGTCACAGAATAAATAATAGTTGGTTCGGTGAAGCTTGATGCGTCGATTTTGCAGGTCAATAAAGTGAGTAAAATATCTGTGTACAGGTACGATATTACGTAGTATGAGTTTCATAAAAAATATATTTTTATTTTACGTGTGAAATAATTTCTTGGTACAAACTGTGTGTAGTTATATTTTATTTAGCAGTGTACAGGGTTTGGTTAGAGTGACACGTATAAAATTGAATTCTGTGCGTGACACTATTAAATTTTCCACGTTTGACGGTGTCCTCAAAATAGATTAAAATAATAGATTGACTAGTTATGTAGCATTTCAAAAAAGTCAATTTGGCAGCATGTCATATTCAGGTTTTGTGTAGTACGGTCAACTGCAAGGTAATCTGAACAAGCGCACTTAGATTCTGTTCTTTATTCAATAGACACAAGAACGGCGAAAAGTCCAAAGTGTTCAGCTTAGCGTGCTCTTTACTGTACCTATTGGAAATACACGTATACACAAATTGATTGTCATGTCACAGGCTTTGGCAAACAAAATCATGTTATTAAAGTTAACGAGTTTAGCGGCGCGTGGACATGTGCCAATGACGACATCACGATTGTATTTCGTCAGTAAAATTTATAATGTTACTACGTGAGTTATTTTTATACTTTATTTTATACATAAAACTAATCACTGGCTAAATATGATGGACTTTAAACTAGTATATTTTTTATAATGTTATTAAAAGTAAATTGGGACAAGTAGGCAGTCTTTAAAACAGTTGTTTTTTAACTTATAACTGACTTTTAAACCCTATGTCACTCTCCGGTACATGCGCATAAAACATCGCATAAAAGTATATCAATTCTTAGGCGGATCACCCACTGCCTCGTGCTCCGTCGCGTAGCGCGGGGTCGCAGGTTTTAACATTGTATATAAATATCTCAATTTATATAGAAAATACGCTAATCATAATAACACATTGCCAACACGTCACCGCGCGGGCGGGAAGGCATCCCGCGAACAGATTCCGTCAATCTGCGTGGGGGCACTGGGCGTTCCGTGGGTAAAACACACTGGCTCCGCAGCCCCGCGCAGATTTTATGCTCTTAGGCGCGCGACCAGTCCAAACCCGTGTTTGACTAATCTAGTAAAATTTTAGATCGAATCACATCAGTGCGTCGACGGTAGATTTCATGTATTAAACACGACCTTCGTATACTCTTATGTCTTTGTAATTCAGTACAAATTATTCATTTAGGTATATACCGTGTTTCATAAAGTACAGAAATAGCTAATAGTAGCTAAATCCATTCTCCACGAGCGATGATCCACAGCAAAGTGAACGTTTGACTTTATTAGGGGCCGTCGCGTCGTCGTCGTCGTAAAAACACGCGGAGAAGCAGATTACACCGCTATATAGATGAGGCAGATCTGCGTCTCCGTCGCCGCGCGCGTTATCTGTCGCACCGCGCACCGAGTCGGGGCGCGGTGCCAGTGGGTGATCCGCTTTAGTATCAGCACAGTTTCAAAAAAAGGACAAACAACCAAATACTTTTTAAAACGGTTGTTTTCATAACTATTATGATTTAAAACAGGATATTTACCGTGGTATTTGTTTTGTGTGAGTGTACGATATTTCGATACAGTTGCATGTATCATGATCACGCATGGGACGACTGAAGAGAACTTGCAGGTGGCTGCTATGGGCAAACATATCTGTCTATCCCATCGGTCTATCCTCTTTCTGTTGCGTTTACTAATGTTTGTATAACGCTACTCCTCCGAAGTTGTTGCACTTAACTCACACAAAACAATTACTACGGTAAATATACCATTTTAAATCATAATAGATATACAAACAAACACACTTTTGCATTTATAATATTAGTATGGATTTACACATACGTTGGTCTAATACAAAAAAAATGGGAACCACTAGTGGTAAAATTTACCTAGGTAACAATCTCAATGAACTTAGCAAAAAAATCGGTACTTTATTATTGTAATTTTGGGGCTGCACGCAGTCTGAATTGCAAATCTAAGATTGGTTGGTTGCTGCGCATAAATTAATTTCTCCCAGACCCCTGTATTTATAATCAGAACACTCGAATTGCACGTTCTTATTGAAAGTGGGAATTATTTGGAATTAATTTCATTAATAATGGCTTGTAGTATTTGAGCAATTTGTTTTTTTTTCCAATCCAAAAGCATATTACTATCGTCTCTACCGTCCGTTTGTGAGGTAGGTTATCCTCGAATTTCGCACGATAAGCAAGCAGTCGCAACTCGTATTAAGAAGGAAACGTTTTGGTAAAAGATTGTAGTTGTGGCTATAAGAATAACGGCTTATTTTTATGAAGGACAAAATATAAACGTATTGTTCAATTTCTTGAAATTGTACTAAAAAACAGGCAATTTCGTTAAGAGCTATCTAAGCTTTTCCACTTTCTTATTTTATCCATCACATTGTGTTTCTTTCAAAGTGAAAATTGGAACGTGGGATGAGTGGATTTAGACTATTCTAAAATTGTTGGCCAATTTGTAAATGATGTCAATCGCAAACTAAATTTCCCATGAAACTATAATGAACTTCTGGACTGTGACATCTGGTATGGGAAATACAGAGATATGTTCTGAGAGAAAGAGGGGCACGGGGACATTTTCTGAACATGTACGGTATCCAGCACATGCAGCTGGACTTATTGACCATGAGAGCTCCCGTATTCAGTAGCGGTAGGGGTGAATTTCGTAGTGCGAGTGTCCAGCCGCATGTGCTGACTTCTGTACGTACATACGAGTACCTATATGGTACAATGAAACCTTAGAGCAACGCAGGCCTTCGTTACGGAAGGCCCGCGTTGCTCTAAGAATGAAACTATGGTTGGTTAGTGAATAATAGGATAGTAAATTATATTGATTACTCGTATATCAATAAATCAGAACGGTTATTTAACTTTCACATACATAGTGTTTAAACATATTTTCAAAAGTATTTTATATAACAAGTTTTATTATTATATTTTTTTGGTGAGTATCAATAATGTCGATTGTTAAAATGTGCGGATCTCTGTAGAATTGAAGTCGCTGAAAAAGCTCCACAGGACTCGCGTCACATCATAATATCATATAGGTTAAAAAAAAATTCGCTAACCAAACCCTGACTGAAGTTGTCTGTTTATTTTGTTAAGAACGAAATCTAAATGCCTCGCTTTTGTAGTTACGCGACAACACTTCTGCAATTTTTTGAGTGAGTGAATATTTTTGTTTTCTCCATTAGAGTTGGAGAGCCGTGATAGTTAGAAAAGCGGGCCTTTAGAAAACGCGGGTACAGTCCGAAAACGGTCCCGTTTGTTGAGCAGCAGGTGCTGTCTGCAATCCCATCGTCAGCAAATTACTCCGTTGTAGAATAAATCTCTACTTCCCCTACCGGACAACAGTTCCTTTTTTCAAATAACGTTTTTCTGCAAAAACGGAACAATGGACAGTACTAGGTTGAAAAATAGTAGGAAAAGGTGGCTTTTTAATTGATTGGTAACATTCGAATATATTATGTTTATTGCATTGAAGAATTGTTATGTTAAATTCAAAACTAGACTATCCAAAATATTCGATTTAGGTAATAAAATAATTATATGTAATGAAATAAATTAAATTGAATACGCGACTTTGGGCACGTTAAAGAAAACTAAGGTGATTTTATGTATTTTGTGTATTTGTAATAAATAAATAAATAAAATAAAATATTATTTCAGGCACTGGTTAAATAAATAACAATGGTCTCATATTATTAAAATAACTTAAAACTAATTTAAAAAACTATTCCTAAGTTAGTTAAGTCGAATAAAGAGTTACTTACTTACCTTATCAGCTTGTGAGGAGTGTATTTAATATAGAAACTAGGACGATTTGCGGTTTTAATCCGACCGGTAGCTACTAGCTGGTTTCTTACTAACGTAGTAGTGCTAGATTTTCCTTTGAGTCAAGAGGTGCTTTCAGGCTGAACTCTTATATTATAGAGATTGTAAGTGACTGGTTTGTACTAATGCAGTGATATGCTAAGAAAATCGACGTAAGAAAAAAAAGCAAGGAAAAAAGCAGGGGCTTGAATATTTAATTTGATTTATATATTTTTTACCTTTCCTAAATGATACTATAAAAAGCTTCGACTTCATATGAATGAATGAAACAGCTTTTGGAGATCTGTCACTTGCATCTGTTTAATGTAAAATCTTTTACATATTCCAAATATATTTAATTTAGATATAATAGAAACTAGCGACCCGCCCCGGCTCCGCACGGGAAAATGGTTATTGTGGGTTATCCTTCAGTATATTATGCATGTATTATACATATAAACCTTCCTCTTGAATCACTCTATCTATTAAAAAAAACCGCATCAAAATCCGTTGCGTAGTTTTAAAGATTTAAGCGTACAAAGGGAGGGACATAGGGACATAGGGACATAGGGACGGAGAAAGCGACTTTATTTTATACTATGTAGTGATAGTGATAAAAAGATAATTTAAAAAATATATAAAACCACTTTCAAGGTCCTAACCTACACTAAAAAGTTAAAAATAAAATATAAATCTAGCTGAAAGCGTAGAAATTTAATATGGCTATTAATATTCCTTATTTACATAAATTGTAACATCATATAAACATGTGTAGACTTGTTATATTCTTCACCTTGTAGAGTAAGTTTTCGTTTTAGTCTTCTACTCCGCCATCAGATATAATCAAAATTTATATGAAACCATTTTGAGTACAAGTTCTATCTATAAAACAAAAATATATTGAAATCGATTGATAAGAAGCCGAGATATTGCCAAAACAATTTACCGATCGGGTATAACGGCATCGTCAATTGAGGAGTTATTTCCTCATATCTTCAAATTTAATCATCCGATCTTAGCGAAATTTTTATGGAACCACCCTGCAAGTAAACCTAAACGATTAAAAAAAGAATTTTGAAAATCGGTTCACAATTGGCGGAGATATAACAAACACACAAAAACATACGCGTCGAATTCTGCCGTCATAAGAAAGAAAGACGCATCTACACTGAGCTTCAATCAGAGAAAAAAAATGTTTTGTGTTGCCTAAATATAAAAATTCGCTGCTTGTAACATAATAAAAAAAAACTAAATTTAGAAATTCAATAATGCGTGTGTAAACTATATCTTTCATGTTGTAAATAAAAAGTATGA
The DNA here is from genome assembly GCA_948473455.1 of Teleiodes luculella. Lineage (NCBI taxonomy): Eukaryota > Metazoa > Arthropoda > Insecta > Lepidoptera > Gelechiidae > Teleiodes > Teleiodes luculella. The sequence goes on along the minus strand of OX419595.1, from coordinate 9,283,496 downwards.
ATAAATTATTTTTTTGTAGTGAATATTAGACATTTTCCTTTTCTTCCTAGTAAAAAAAAATATTAAAAAAATCGTAATACTACAATGAAAAGTCGCATCTGGCTAGACGCGACTTTTCAACTTAGTATCTCTACATTTTTTTCTAAGAACTTGAAAAATACTTGCCTAAAAACGAAGCCTAAAAACATCTCTAAAGGCATGCAAAAGGCAGACTAGGTTTGCATTTCCATGTTGATTGAATATAATATAAGGTGCTGTTGTAATTAGTGTCATATAATTTCAGGGCTGGATATATATATTACATGGATCACTTACAAAAAATATTTCGAAAATCTACACGCTAGTTTAAAAGATTACTTTTCTAACAAAAAAAATAACCGAAAAAGTCAACTAAAAAACATCATACTGTAGATGATCACTCACACTACTTCAAGTACGTAAACGCATTGCATAAAATTATTACTGTGAGTGTTTGCACGCACACTAACGCATTCGGAACGCAACCGACGACGACGGGACGGAACCGGGCGCGGCTACTATGCAATTCTTTGCTAAACCTATCATCCATTACAACCTTTACATATCCCTTACTATTATTACTACTACTACACTTAGGCCCACTGCTGAACCAATGGTAATGCCTCTCTTGTAGCAAAGTATTGCTATATCGCTTAGCAGGTCATCAGGGAATCGGGGATTGCAGTTGTTGTTATTATTACAAGACAGCTCTAACGGGTTGGATGGCGAATTCAAATTGGCATTAAAAAACATAAATTTGCATAATTTAATTCATTTATTCGTAATGTAACTTATGTAGGTAAGCACTTACTTGAACTCTTAACTTAAATAACACTCACTATTCGCGCACGTAATTGTTCTGCACTGGAAATGGTGTGGCCGTCTTGTCCATAAACCAAATCTTTAGCACGACCCCAGACATGGAAGCCTAGTCCAATGGCGTCAGGTCCGGTGACCGTGGTACTGCTCGTCCAGTGCGGTGCGGACTTGCCGCGTGTAGTGCGCTGGTGCTCCATCGTGCTGGTAGTACAGCCAGCGGCGCAGCCTGACTGGCACGGCGGCGAGCAGCTCCGGCAGCTCCTCACGCGGGTGCCGAAGCTAGGTGGCCCCCTTGATTACGTGAACGGATCGAACATCGGTGACGTTTTTCGCGGTTGACGCGAGGAATTTTTAATAGCGAAAATAGCTATAAAATAAAATAGCGATTGTAAAATGACGACGGCGTTTTTAATCTGTAAAATTTAATATTTTTCCATTAATTATTTTTTCTCTTTGATTTTTCCAACGTCACATTAGTTTTTCCAAATAAACTGCACAACAGCCAGTTCTAATACAAAGGAGTTGCATTTCCAACAATGCAAACTCTACAGTAAATACGTAAAAGTAAATAAACTTCTGCTCCCGCAATACGATGTGTTGCCAGGTAGATAGAATTAATAGAAAGCAAATAAAAATGCGTGTTACGTTACGAATAATACTTGAACGATCGGTAATGTTAGTTATTAAAATTATTTATCGGTTTAAAATAAATAAAATCCATTTAAGTTTTACTTTAGGATCCAACACTTTTGCAACCACCTATTTCAATGCAGAGATGTTTGCATGTTAGACGAGCAATGCTCTGGGCCCACTGGGCCTGTTTGGTAGATTAAGGCCTATTCACCCGTATTTCAGGGTAGGAACGAGTCCCTCGATGGGGACACGTACAATTCAATACAACTACATATTCTTCGTATGCGCTGTTAATAATGATCGACAGTATGTATTCTTAGCTATAATACCACGTGTAATTAAATTTTCTTTGTAGTCTTATTAAATCTTAAAATGTAAATAAGGTTTTTAAGGTCTATTCTGCACAATGGGTATGGCAACATAATAAAAAAAAACAAGATTTGACATGACTGACTATCGTCCGTCGACTAGATTTGCCTTAACTGACAGTCAGTCACTGTCGTCAAGCATGGGGCAGTGTTTACTATTCAAAACATTGATTTTATGACCTGATAAATAGCTATTTAAGTAGATGCAGTGATAAAACTTAGTGAGATGACCCCTGCCCGTCATGTGGCACTATGGCAGGCAGGTGGCAACTTCGGTGGATGGTCTGTACTCTGTACGCGGAACATAAACAAACACTGTGCATGTTTGTGCACACACATGGGTAAATGGTTTCACACGCAAGTGTGCTATACGATCAGGTACTAATAGAGTAATCTGTGTAAACGATGTGAATGTAGTATTTCAGAGGATGATGTTTTTTTTATTAGGAAACCGAGTTGTTACTCGAAAACTAACGTACAAACAGGACCCCATTTTTTGGTTACGTGTAGCTGAGGACTTGTACTATCAGCCCTGAAAATATTTGACACTAATAACATCGCATGCTATATAATACCATTATAGATTATATAACATCTACCATTAGTTTGATAACATGTTAAAATGATTTGCTCTTATTATCCAGGAAGAAAACTGGGAAATACGTTTGTGTTGACCTCATTGCTGGCCGCATTTCTTATTTTTATTTATGTATTTTAATGTTGCATATGTTTTTAAGTAAAAATAGATGTAGAATCGGTTCGGTCGGTTGGTAATATTATACGAATTAGAATTATTTGTATTTTTTTGTTGTTACAGTCTGAGAGGCTTAACCGATGCTCAAAAATACTGTCGATGGTGAAGCCATCCACCAATTTTTCTGCTTTTGCAAGAACCTACCTCAATTTCTTCACAATCAGCTGTTTTTGTCAGAAAATGAAAATAAATCTTGAAAATGAAAATGAATGAAAATGAAATAATGTTTTATTCGAAGTAAGATTTTACAAATCACTTTTCGACGTCGAGGCGGGTTCACAATTTGCCTGTCTTCTGTGGAGAAGAACCCGCTGGAAGAAACTCCACAGGCGTTGCATCTTTTCTAACTATTTTACAAAATTATTATTTTATACAATTTGATTAATATAATAAAGAGTGCAAACGAAGTATGCAATTAGAGGAAGGCAACCAGTCAAAGTAGAAAAACTAAATTATATAACAAAAAAAAAAACAACCGGCAATCGACTAGAGTAGACCAAGCAGCACCACTTTCACGGGTTTGACGCATGGGTCAGCCATCGCTACATCTGCTCTACAAGAACCTACGCCGAGTACTTCCCATAGTGAGCCGACATCCTTGATCCATGACAATTCATTAGAATTTCTTTTACAAATATCTAACGGATGTAGGTAATCCTATCAGGTATCCTCTTCGACGGTCTGGACGCAACCACTGAGCATATAATCACTTCGTTTTGACAAATCGCTCTCCCTGCCAGCCCCGGCCACTAACCAATACTAAGTAGAATAGACGCGACTGCCACATGCGTCTGAGTTGGTAGTGGTTATACTACGATGAAAAGTCGCATCTGCGCAGAAGCGTCTTTTCTTCTTATGAGCAAGTACAATATTTATAAATAAATAAGACGCTTCTACTTAAATGCGTCTTTTCAACTTAGTTTTTATCAGAAGCGACTTTTCTATTTAGTGGTGATAATGTCATATTGCAGATCCGTCTTATTTCACTATGGTTATATAGGGCTGTGTTCCATTCCGTAAAATAATGAAAATTCTGGTAGATGCGTCTTTTTTTGCTGATTCTGAATATATATGTAACTCAATTTCGAAAAAAATTGTAGATGCGTCTTTTTTTCTTATGGCGGCAGAATTGAGAACCACCTCCTTTTTTGAATTCGGTTAAAAAAGCAAATACTATTTTATGATAGAAAAAATTGTGACTGAAAAATGAAAACGTTTTCTGGTATTTCGGTATCTGGTGTTTAGATATAGATGCTGATTTAATTTCATCATGCGTGAGTACGCAGGCATTATTAGGTTAAATAAAAAAAGTTAGTGATGGCAGATGTGGTTAGTAAATTATGTTGAACCGAGACAGAACACAGCTGTACTGAGACAGGTAATCCTACCCTCATTCCACCAACGTACTACTTACGGGAGCTGGGTGACGTCAAAAGCAATATGAATAATGACAGCGGGCTGACTGGTTGTCGCTCAGTGTCACCTTGGCGCAATTACGCGTATGCTTCTTGCCAGGTAACGAACTTCGAAATACGTTTATCCATACTTACAATGGGGGTAACTGTAGTTATTACGGTCTAATTTTAGTAAGACGATTGTGAACCTGTACGTTTTCATACAAAAGGAGATAATACAATACAAAATATTATTTATTGACACCAAGAAAACAATAGGTTTCAACCGGCGGCCTTATTGTTAGGGTAGCCATCTTTTCCAGGCAACCCTTGGAGATAATGTTTTGGTTCCTCTAAACATGGTCTAATTTTCATTTCTTTTGGAAGTGTCGTTGATAAAATGAACATGTAGGTTTATACGTTTTTATTATAAAGCGACTGCATGGGCCTTACAGTTACTTAACTATTTAAGATGTAATGGTTAAGTCTCTGTAATTTTGTCACTATAGGATTAACGAATCGATAGTTGTTTCAACTTGGCAGAATTACCAGAAATTCAGGCTTCTATACAATTCTCTATTTTGCAAAGAAAACTCAAAAGATGCGATACTTCAGCAATTTCACAGTGATTCTGTTGAATTGAAAATCTGTACGACACAGGGCTCAATTCAGGCGTTAAAAGTTTAAACAATTTAATATTTCGCCATTGAGGGCAAAAGCAAAAGAAAAAGTGACAAAATAGAAAAACAAAATAATATCAAAAATGTAAAAGAAAAATAAAATCTAAAAAGTAAAAAGCATCAAAAAGAGGTTCTGTCGCCAACATGGCACCCCGCGGTGCAAGGCAACCATAAGAGTTAGGCGACAGACGGCAGTGGCACCAGCTTACTTACTGGGCGACACGCAATGTTGTTGGTTTCTTTCATTCTATGGGAATCGAAAAGGATGGGAGATGAATGACAAATTTTGAATGAATGACATTTAAATAAGTGACAGGTAAAAAATAATTCAGTTTAATTTAAGTGGGATGTTTTCGCATACCTGCTAAACTAGTGCGAACTACGCGTAAAATCGATGTTTGACATCTCTAAATTTAAGTTGACCATCACCTGTCCCTTTTAGTTATTAAGAACGTGAAAGGTATAGATATGGTTTTTAAATTTTTTAAAGCGTAATGTGTGTGTGTCGTGTGTGTGTTTTTACTTACTTACTTACTTAGAATAGGGCCCACATTCCAAATAAACTAAACATTCTGCTTGTTTGAAATTTGACTTTAACAACGGTAGTAATAAGTAGATGCGATGTGAATCCGGGTATACAGTTGCAGTAACAGGTATGTTCACTCGAGTCCGCTGTTACAAGTTCCTGTTTGTAATAGGACACAAAGGCAGGAACCTAGTTGTCTCGTGCGAACGAATAGCAAGGTAGAAAGTGAACACCTTGTTAGTAAGAGTAGTTGTGACTTTTGCAATGTGTGTCCGCAACTTTGCTTCTGTACTTTACGGTATAAAATAAAAAATAAATAATAAGAATATTCTCAGTTTCAGCAAATTGGATTATGTATGATCTCATTTCATCTTCGAGCGACTTTCATAACCATTAATAATTAGAAAAATAGCCGTAGTAAAATAATTAAAAAACAAATAAATAAATCTTAATATAAACACCCTTAAATTTAACTGGATGTTTGTCTGCAACATAGTGGTAGTCCTCATGAAACTGAACAACTTTCCCTAAGGAACATAGGTTGAAATCTCCGAAATAATATTCAACTTTTCATATAAACCTCAGTTATGTGACCGGCCAATTTGTATGTCAAGTTGAATTTTAATTTTGAAATTTCAACTATTTTCACCTGTTCTTTTGGGAAAGTTGTTGACATAGTGATGTTGCGGATCATTAACCAAGTTAAATTTCACGGTGTATCATGTAAAAATATCTTAAAATTTAAAATGTAGAACGGTACTTAATACCGCTTGATAACTCAGGATGCGAACTATAGGTAGGCAATTGTTTCCACGAAGGGTAGGGTTGGGGTAAGGTAGTATCGATTATAAATCATACCTGAATCACCGATCTGTAAATCATTCTTAATGGTGAATACGCATACTATAGTCCCAAATTTATTGGCCGATAGAAACGATATATCAAAAAAATCCGAGTACCTAACTAAAACTTGGTGTAATGGCCTTCACAGTAGATTACGCTACGCAAGGAAGTAAATGTGTTAACTTTAAAAGTGCTTTCCAAGTTTTGATGGTAAACATTTGGCATAATTTACGAGTTACCTAAGTTGCCGAGTGTGTAAAGAGTGTTCAACTCAAATGTTCGGAGCGCGTGCTATTTCGGTGTTTATTCGTAATTAGCTCACGTCTTTCGTGAATATTAAACAAGGTAATTTTGTCTGCGATATACTCTGTAGGCGCTTCAAAGGCTAATGGGAATATAAATATGGGCTGGTTGAACAAAAGCCTAAATTATTTTCCTTGCACTTGTGTTAACTTAATTTGTAATATAATTATTATCCGTATTTCATAGTAAGATCAAAGAGTTCATTAGATAATACAAACAACTGGCAACCAATGTTAGTACTTAGCTTTATGCTTGCTTAATTATACGCTCTCGGGAAACAAGAAACTAGTTTCCTAGTTGCGGAAAACGGCGGTGCAACATCCAAGCTTTACTTCTCTCTCAGATTTAATAAAAGCCAAGTTGTATGAAGACAGGAAGTATAAAGTATACAGTGCAATATTGTTTATCTGCAATATGACGTGTTTTATGAGAATATTATTAAGTGGCATAGTCAACAGTGTACATAAAAGTTGAAGTGGTCGATTTTGTAGATATTAAGACTAATATATTATTTCGATTGTGCAATCGACGGACCGATTCTTACGGAAAGTTCCGTAAAAATACGTGAATGAGTACCAAGTAGTTTTATTTCTTCTTTAAAACTTCGATAGTCGTATCACATAATATATTCTAGGTCGCGCGGTCGTACATATTTATTTTCGTTTTAGGTTTGAGCAAATATACATAATAACATTACGAACACCTTGTTACAAAAAAGTAAATGAAAATAAAACTACTTGGTACTCACGTATTTTTACGGACCTCCACAAAATGTAACCTTATCTTTATGATAGTAGGAGTAGTTTTGGTCTCTGCCAGTACGTTGTTTGAGGCATATTTGTGCGAGTTTATATCAGGCGCTGGAGCTTGTCTGGCATGCTTCAATTACATTCCACGTAGGCATGACGTCAGGCTACAAAGGTGCTGGTTGGGACTCGCATTACACTACACAATTTGTCAATTGCGTCCCAAAAAAATTGTTTGCTTACATATCTCCCTTTGTTTATTGCTTTTTCATAAGATGTCGTCTGTTAGCGTATATACGTATATTTATTGGTAGTGCGCCTGTATGGCCCGGGTAGCCAAGGAGATGCGGGTTCAAGTCCCTGCCCAAGCTCAATTATCTTCATTTTTCGCTTCGATTTATAAATATCTCCCTTTTGTTTTAAAATGGCCTGAGAATACTGGATACAAAAATTACTAGTAAAATAAGTTTAAAGATAATATAAAAACTATGTTAAAGTTCAAAGATAAAAATGAAGAGAAGAGATAAGTAAGTAACATGTAAGTCACACTGTATTGATAACATACATGAAAATAAAAAATACATATACACTTGTTTATTCGTGTACGTACAGTAGCCAGCACATGCAGATGAACTTATTGAACTTGAGAGCGCCTTTATTCCGTAGTAATAGGGGCGAAATTCGAAGTGCGATTGTCCAACCACATGTGCTGAATGACTACTACTGTACTTAAAATATCAAGAATGATTACTTACAATGTGAAGTTGGGGCAATATAAATTTTCGATTCAAACATTGTTTCTGCAAAATGATTATAGCTGAACAATTATGTGCACCACGTTGAATGCTAACCTTGCTAATATTCCGCTGGTTTAACCACACGGAGAACATTGTAATGACTACGTTCAAGATTTAGGTGCATTCTGTGTGTGGCAAAACAGTTATACTAAGTGGTTCGGCGATTAGTGGTTATGGCTTATGTTGCACCGAATATGGTACGAGTCCACCTTTACACAAATTTTCAAATATTAAATTGATTTTAGAATTAAGAAAGGTTTATTTATGTAACCCATCAACTTGAATATTGGATTGGATACCTCTTGTGATTGTCGTTTCATTTCCGATAAAGAATGTTATTTGAAAGGATCTTCGATCTGTAAAGTAATTGTCCGGCCGGCAGCAAACGATTTCTATTCTTATTGCCCCCAAGGGTTCTCCTGTCACAACTGAATTTTACGACAACACTTTAGGACATTAGCAGAAACTGATGTTAGGGAATATTGTAAAAGAAGATTGTGCAAATATGATGTTGATGAAAGAACATTATATGACAGATGCAAATATTGAGCAAAACTGAAAATTTTCATTTCTGACCTTCTGAAAACAAAGAATATTTTGAGTTCGGATCTGAAACGTGACATATAGGTAGTGCAATTAAAACTAAGTGTCTAAATACTAGTTTAGGCAGTTTTAGGATGATGTTTTGAATAATTTCATGCATTTAAAATATGCTAAGTTACTATATTGTATAAGCAAGTGTTTAAAACGCACACAAATACTATAAGTTGTTTGCGAGTAGATAAACAGCCTAATTATTTAGATTAAAGCAAAACTGTTAAATTAGAAATAATTTTATATAATTCTAAGACAAGAAGACTTGGCTTAGTTTTTCTATGTAAATGTCTTCAGAAAGTAATTGATACATTAATAAGTTTACTTTAGCTGGTTTCAAAGAAATCAATACGTACGTATATGTCGTATGGTTACAAAAAATACTGCGTTGTACTGAATTGAAGCAATAGGCGTAATTATCACCGGAGTTCACAGCATCCCCCAGACCTAATTAATGGTGTAAGTTTGATAAAGTTTGTTTGCGGGTTCATTGCGCCGGCGACGTGCGGACGCGTTCTCATTAAACATACAGAAACTTCACGCCACGTACTGCGTTATTATTCAGATGTAATCATACTTGAAAACATTATTCTCGACCTACAAAATGTAAGCTATATCATAATCTTGCGAAAGTACTTACATATTTTCATTCTATTACGCTCTTTTGTTGTATGTAATAAAACGTAGCACTAACTTTTTTTTATATACGAGTATAATAAAAAAATGCAGAGGACAAGTTATCAAAATTATTGTTTAAACTATAAAATAATTTATCTTATATTAATTTTATTTTAGTGGTAAGATGAATACTATAATAAATTCGTGTACTTTTTAGTACGGCTCATCAAGCTTTAAGAGAGGTTCTTGGTATTTATTTGCTTTGACGTCGAAACATGATTTTGCAAATCTTACTCAAAATAAAAACCTTTCGAATCAGATTTTTTTCTCGCTGGTCTTTTAACTAGATATAAGTAGTGTAGTGAAGTCGAATATAAAATTTTCTATCGTCGAAACTATTTAGTAACATAATTACAATTTCAAGACTCCCTAACTTAAGTAATTAATTATATACCGGAGTAGTTCTTCAGAAAACATTCTCCGCGTAACCTTCGTGGCGTTTTTTTTTTATAATGCAATCTTAATATAAATAGATGTAAATTAAAAAAGCCCTAAAAACAATGTGTACAGTTTTTACTAAATGTAAATCAATGAATAAATAACAGAGATATTGCATGTTTCTTCTCCCGCCGCTCCTCTAAACTCTGTGATGGCATAGTTTCCGTTCGAAAGTAATCTGAAAACAAAATTTTACAGTAAATCTTATTGAAGTTGACTTTGAAAGTTTTTACTCATTTAATAATATTAAAAAACTGACTTTTGTGCTGACTAAATTATGAAATTAGCTACGAGAGAGCATTTAAACAGAATTACATATTACATAGAAAAAAACACATCAAACGTGCTAGAATAATTTATTTCTAGCTTTCGGTATAATTAGGGGCAAATGCAATCAAAGCATCACAAGAAATAAGGAGTATTTAATGGACATTTGTAACTTTCGTGGTGCATCAGGTAACTTTCATGGTCAAATGTCCACGAAAATTGGGCCACGAAAGTTACAAAAATAACACATTTTTAAGAATTATGATAAAAGTAATAAGTAAGTTTACAAATAAAGTACATGACAATAAACTCGCTCGATCTATCTTCTTTTTCTTAAAAAGATTTTTTTAATAATAACATAATATATCTTTCTACATATGCGCATGAAAGTTACATGACCAGCCCAACTTGAAAATATTCGAAGAATAACTTACCTCGTATTTATTTAGTTTTGAAGCGATGAGTACACTGGTGTCCTCCACTGATGCTGGGTCACTACCAAGTGTCTGCAAGCTAAAATTTGCAGCGACAAGTTTGCGTTCTTGGAAGGTAGGTGTAGTTTCATTGAGCGCTCACGAAACCAGCGAAATCGTGTGACAGAGATGTTATATAATATATTTTTTTTCGAAACAAAGAGATAGAATGAATATTCTTTTATAAATATGTGCCTAGTTAAAAAACTATTAATTCCATGTAATAAATTATACGATTACGCATTAAATGCAAAACTTATCAAGGATTACCTTGAGCGCGAACCAAGTGTGACCTGCGAAGAACGACTATTTTGATCCCGTTTTCGATGTTGAAATATTATTTTTCAAAATATTATACATGATTTTATATGTTTTATGTTAAAATCGTACGCATAATTATATGAGGAATCATCTATATTTAGTTCCAACACTGTATGGTCGATAGTTTAGGAATTAAGACCTTGTGACCACGTTTTGAGGGTGCTCAAAGAACTACTCACCGGCCTTTGAAACATAAAGTCATGTGCCAGCCGCAGGTAACACATAGCAAATGAGGCCTAGGTATTTGCCTAGTGTCGAAATATCGTTGAGCAATTATGTATGATAGATACGTAAGCATTAATTTGTGTGTGATGATAACTAAAGACACATGCTCTGCTTATTAATGAGTAAAATGGCAGAGAGAGTTGTATAATATTTTATATGGCCGGATAGATATAGTAAACTATATTTATCCGGCATGGTTTACTTAATATATAAAAGGTTTATAATAGTACATTCTATTTCAATAAAAGCTCTAGAAATCAGCGATGAGGTAAGCATGATAAAATAACAATCATTACCTTATTGTATCTGAACTTAAGCAATCTTTGGATCGCAGGCCGTATAATTAACTAGTTATCCAAACTACCGGACTCAATAGCCAATCTTTGCCTCTAGCAATAATAGACGGGGCGAAAGAAATCGAAATGAACGTCCGATGACTTTCGCTTTATCCTAATTCATTGTTATTGTTAAGGAAATGCCGAGCCACTTGACTTTACCTGATCTTTCGGTTATTTTTCGTCTCATTTCGTGGTTTTTCGTTTTACGTAAAGATTGATTATGGTACCTTCCATAGGAGATTTATGACGGTATTCCGCTGTCAAAGAATGACTTCACCGGAATAACAGTGGTTAGCGTCGCTTTCCACTCTGACTCTGTATGTTGTATTTAATTCGTCAATATTATTATAAATTAGGTTTTTATATATATTATTATTACATAATTTACCTGCTCTGAATTTAATGCAGTTGGTAAGCTTCGTTGTATCTTCCAAAGATTTAATCAGAATAAATTATGAAGCATTCATAAGAGAAACAAAATGTTTATTTGTTTGTTTGTAAACGCGTCATTGCACATAAATACATAATGGAACATAACATATACAGGACAATTGAGCAAAGGTAAAATAGTTTTTGAGTTTATTCATTACAAACATACATACACAAAAATACAAATCTTTCCTCTTTATAATATTAGTATGATGATATTATTATCATATCACAAATAAATCGTAAACTACACCCAATAAACACACTGCTTGTTTATAATGCTTTGTAACTGCTTGAATCCCTAAATAAGTATATTTATAAAAAAATCTGTCTGTGAAAAATATAAGATCATATACCTTGACCGTAACCTGTGTAAATAAGGAATTCACCAACAGAACTGTATAAAGCAAATAGGAATATTACCAGGATGAACGTCACTCTGTGTGCGGTGGATGTCATTACAATGTCGGACTGTTGATTTAGGGTCGCCTGACAGCCGGACACAGTGGACAAACAACACCGCACAGACACCCAATACACCAGATCATGTATACGTTTACTGCACTGTGCTCAGATTCAACAGAACTGGCCAACACTGAACTACTATTGTACTAGCGTACATAGAAACGACACCGCGAACTACACTAATTTTCTCACTGTATTTCGCTCATGGCATTTGTCTTATGTTTTTCTCCTCTCCGCGCACTCCGCCCGCCTCCCGCTGCCGCCATGTTGGCGAACATAGTGTATTCGAGGTGCCTTCTCTAGTATTTGTACGTAATTCCTCAATGCTGGCCAATTAACATTAGGGCGCATTTGAGACGTGGCCAGCACAGCGGCAAATGGAAATCTGATTTCACATATTCGGATCACGTTCAGTTGCTATTGAAATAACGAGGATGTTGCAACATTGTTTGTGTTTATACTATAGAAATGTTCTCGTTAAACGCTCGTGAAGTCACAGTGAAGTGAACGAATTGGTCTAAAAGTGTATAAAGTTAAAATAAATAAAGTAAACTTAGTTAAGTGAACTTAGGTCCCTATTTGACCCCGGCATTAGAATAGTGACCTGTCCTGCCTGCCCTGCCACCTGTTCTCAGTAGGACCTAATGGACGCCTCACACAACGCTGTTGAAGTGGCTAAGTTCTGAGCCGTAAATATTTAGGGTTTATCATCGACTCGCAAAGAAGAAGATTAGAATAGTTTCATCCTATGTCTTCCTGTCATAGAAGGTTGCAAGGGATTCGGATGTAGTTACAGCATAGACGACAGGCCGGCAACCTGTCACTAGATGCACTGCAAAACACAAAGATCGCTGTATCTTGTTTTAGATGCATACCGAAACTTAACCCAGTTACTTTGCTAAAGGTGTATTTAGTTTCGGTTTGGGCTCCCTACGAGCAAACTAAAACTTTGCTTGCATTGTTAGAGAAAAGAGTAAGTCTTGACGTATATAGGTCACATAAAATCACAATAATTGGTTCATGAATAAAGAAAAATCTTATTTGACAGAACTGAAAGATACGTTACTTTGTCATATAACTTAGATAGATCCATGCCTATGCTGGATCTAGATAGAGATTGTCAGTTTGTCACCTAAGCGGCACTCAACCTAAATACCTAATATTAGTCGCCATGAACAGCACCTGGGTACCAGAAGATGTAGATTAATACCGTTACTAGGATTCACTATGAAACAATTTTGATCTAAAAATATTGTGTTTAGAAAAAAATTATAAATGTCAAATTCACCTGTGTCATTCTTAGAATATAATACAATATACTTTATTGCACACCAGTAATAAATTACAAACAATACAGTTACAACAATATACGTGTACAAATAGGCAGCCTTATTGCTAAAGTAGCAATTTCTACCAGGCAACCCATAGATTCTTATATTTATGAAACATTTATTTTTAAGAAAATTACTACGATTATTGTATGTTATTCATACAATGATTGAAACACTATTGATGTAGGTATAAACTATTCGTACTTTTTCCTAATGTGGACTAACAAAAAAGTATTAGTGAAGATAGAGAGTCATTCTTATACGTCAAGAGAATCTGATAATTGGAATTACACTAATCCAATTAGTGGGACACAAAAGGAGATAAAGCTTCTCTAAATACGCTGCAATGCCAATATATAAAATTGCGCCGCAGCAGAAAGACGAGCGGAATGTTTAAATTAAATTCAATAGATTTCTGTAGTAAATGAAATAAACTGGTCTTCATGGACTTGGATTTCTTATAATATTAACTTCTTTGTGTGATCTGTAAGATGTAAATGACAGTGAAATCGGTGTGACTATAGGTAATATTTTTCATGTAGGTATGTTCCAAGATCTGATAAATAATTTTTACATAGGGTAATTCAGTTATTATTTCAATTTTATTGCCAAATTTAAATCAACATAATAGGAAGTTGAATTTATTTATTACCAGTGCTTGAAAAAAAGCTTTATGTATGTACGAACGATAGATAAAAAACCACAAGTAAATGATCCATTAAATAAAACGTAAAAAAATTGAATTTTCGTAATTTCTGGAAAACAATATTAAAACTCAATCCGATTACCATTGCGTCGTCGTCGACAAATAAATAGTCAGTCAATTGATTGATATCTGGCCGTTTTGACACACACACTCACAGTATATATACGAGTAGTTACACACATGCGCAGCCAGATGCGATCACCACACGCGAACAAATACCGGTTCATACATCACTGCCAAGATAACGGCGCCAGGTAAACCAATCAGGAGGTTTTGTTTGTCGTCCGACGAAGAGGAAATTGATAATTCATTGAGCACCTCCTATTGTCACCTAGTACGGTTTGATGAGTTAAGACAAAAGGAATTATTTGTCTTGTGTTTTGTCTTCGGTAAAAACGGAGACGGTCTAAGATTTTGTTTAGTGTTGTGCTCTTCTTCAGTTCCTAAACCTACTGAAACTAGGTAAAGTGTTTTACATTACGATTTCATTTTTGTAATTTTGTGTTTAACACAAGACTAGGTAAGTCTCCTTCTATTAATCTAACTAAATATAGGTAACACTATTCATGAAATGTTTTTTGGGGTCGGAAAAATGAGTAAATATTGTTGAGATTACTCAACTATCCTGATAGGTATTAATTTACAACACTAGTAATCTTTATTTACCTTACGCAGAGAGATGGGAGCCGCTTTCTCTAAAGCGAAGCGGCTCTTCAAATCTCTTTGACCTTACGGTTACCTTAATGTAGATTTTACGCAAAACGTCACTGTGTGTGCGGAATGGACAAATATTAATATAAAAAATGTTTTAATTATAATGAACACACATCACACAACGCCAAGTAATATAAAAAAAAGTTATAATTAACTCAATTTTCCTTCTTTACATTTATAATGATTTTTATTTGTATCGATAAGTATCCTCCCTACCTTTCGTTAGAAAATAAAACTAATAACTCGGCACTGGCACAAAGAATAAAATATCTAGTGCCACAAAGAAACAGTTTTTTTTTGTTTTTTGGACATTTGAAAACCTGTCAGATTAAATTACATAAAATAGGCTTAGAAATACTTTATAACACAAAAAGAAAATAAATTACACCTCTAGTTGCGCTGCGACTAATAACAAACGTGTCACTCACAGGAAAAAAACTGTGAATATCGTACAAAGAGTTCATTCTTTTGTTTTCATTTCACTTTTTCGATATTCCATCCAAAATGAATTTTCTTTGGTATATAAAAACTTAATTTACTTAACATAAAAAAAAATGCATATCTTTTATCATTAACAAACTGCCTTCAAACTGCACATTTTATAAACCAAAACGAACAATGCAAATGCGTAGCCGTAGCCAGCCGGCTACGGCTACGGGGACGTGCTACGGCGTAGCAAGTAGATCATAAACGCACTCTTGAAGAAATTATTATGTTGACTAAATATCTGAGGATTTATGTGATCTTATTATACCAAAAAGGTAGGAAAATTATATGCTTTATGGTCAAACTTTTTTAAACGAATTTTTCCTTGTAGGTTGGTACTACGAACCGGCTCCATAACCGAAATGTAGACTTCCTCCTTTCATTTTGTTACTTACCGACGAACTGGTGACGGTTGGATCGGTAGTGGGTATTTCTGGGAAGACTCTTTGAAACTTACCTTTACTAAGACTTTATTATTCTTATATTATATAATATACGGTTGAATTACGGAAGGCCCGCGTTGCTCCAAGCCTTGGTGCAGGTGGACATAGTCTGAACTGAAATTAAAAAACAATATATACGTAAATAGTCTGGGTGTGGAGTGTGGGCTAAGTTGACACCTGAATCAGTTTTTCGGTCGAAAACCTAAAAGAGATATTTTTTCGACATCAAAGCCACGGTTGTCCATGGTTGGCCGTTTAAAAGTGGCGTTCGTCTGTGGAGAAGAACGGACAGAAGAAATTCTACATCGTGTCGCATCTGATAACATTATATTGAAGTACATTACTTTAGTTAATTTCTTTAGCGCCGACTACGCACCGTTTTTCTGTAGGCTTTGTCAGTTTTCCTTTTGCGTTTAATTGGATTAGTGTGATTCCATTGAATCACGTTGTTTTGACAAACGAGTGCGGGGATGGAAAGGAAATAGATCTTTGTTAGAGGGGACGTTTGATGAGACATTGAGAGGGAGGGGGGGAGGCGGAATAATGGCAGAGGAATCTAAAATACCGGTTTTATTTTTATTATTGACCACAGAGACAAGTTACCGTCTTATTCTTTGATGAATGAAAATAGCTTAGCACCAATAACTTCCACAAAAATACAACCTGCGTTCTAAATAATAAGCCTCTGTGATTTATATCTATAGATATGTTTATAATGTATTTCAGCAGAAATCATTACAATTGTATTGCAGTTTTGATTAGTAAGTAATTTTTGAAATTTTGGAAATTATTAGAGTGACACTTATTTACATACTTATATATTGCAAAACGAAAATCACAATGACAATAACATAAGAAACCTTTAACAATTTCACTACACATTCCTGCTACAAAAGCATTTATACTTACATACTTAAGTGAGGCACTTAAATGTTTTCCCTCTACCGCGTCCGCCGCCGCCGTGTCCACCCCTTGATGTTAGGGGGCCATCTTTGTGGATGATGCTATTCAATTCACTGGATACAACACGCGTCATTACATTGATCGCTCTGCTCGACCGGGCCGCGCTTTACTCAATAAAAGAACCGTTTTCCTTCTCCCAATCGCCCCCTTCCAATATTATGAATAGTTGCGAAACAGGTCAGCCTAATTTCAACCACCAAATAATGTATTTCAAATGTAGTACGAGTAATTAACCGTTTTCGAACTTATTTGTTTTATGGGAATAGGTACTAGTTTATGAAATACGACGAAAAGTAAATATTTTATACGTAATTCAACGAGCTTGTTAAAAGCCTTGCTTCAATAGCAATAATGTTAGTTGAATTAAAAGCCAAATGTACAGCTTCGGCTTCGATGCCTTTTAGGGGTGAATCATTTAAATGTGTTTGTCCGCAGTTTCCGGACAAAGATAATATAATTTCCGGCCAGCAGCTAAAACAAGTCTGCGCAGTGACGTCTATCGGACAGAAAGAAATGTAAGCTTCTCAAATATTATACTTAGCGGTAACTAAATACTAGGTTTTTCTGTTCGGAATTTTCGGCTATTGGCCACTATTTTAGTTGCACGAAACGTAACATTTACAAAATGGTTTGGTTGCTTGCTTATCAAGGGGGTCTCGAGGTTAACCTACCGCACAAACCCTGGTGTCGGAATTGTAGAGCCGCCTTAGGCTTCCGACATGCCAAGGCTCCTGTAACGACTACAACATCAGTAGATAGTAGCCGAAACCAACGGCTTTACGTGCCTTCCGAAGCACGGAATCTTTCTTTTCGGTCTATCACTGATAGATCTGATGATAGACTATCAGGTGATTCATCCTGCAATGTCCTAACCAAACTGGGGAAAGTCTCACAAAGTGATATTTGTTCGACACATCCCCACCGCGATTCGAACCCGCAACCTCCGTAACTTCAGACGAGCTTTTGACCGCTCGACCGCGGAGATGGTTTGGTAATAAAGGATGTTTCTTCCTCGTTACTCAGTTTTAACTTGTATCTTAGTAGAAAACTTTTTGTAGCAGAATTTTATTGTCTTACCACAACTTATACGATAACCATAAAAGTGAAGGTAGGATAATCGTAAAATCTGAGGTAAGTAGCTCGGTATTTTCCTCAACAATACAAAGGAATTTGGCCAGAACGATAGTCATCGGACGCTCATTTTGATTTGTTTCCGCACCGTCAGTCATGGAGGCAACGATCAGCTATTGTGAGTTCAGTACGTTTTGGACAGCTAGTTCATTATTTGTGGTTTTATTCCGTTAACGCTATTGTAAGTCATTCTATGTTTTGTTTTATTTACCTAATGAGCTACATAAGGCGCAGTTCTGGTCTTCAAAAATGTAGTCGCCGAATCGACACGAAAGAAGAAGAAGAAGACATAAAAGTAATCTGACAGTGTTCAACCTCTATGTTAAGAAGACAGCATTATTAGCAATAGATATAGCAATTATAGAAGCGTTAAATGATTTCGTTGGGCTTGTAAAGAGACTTGGTGGTACAATTGGTAGTGCGCCTGTATGGCCCGGATAGCCAAGGAGATGCGGGTTCAAGTCCCTGCCCAAGCTCAATTATCTTCATTTTACGCTTCGATTTATAAATAGTATACGCTAACAGACGAAATCTGTTGAAAAAGCAATAAAACTAATAGATATAGCAATTATGATTTCTTCAAATATCCTTCCTCATCCTTCTGGGATCGCCTGAGGAACAGCAGGAACCAAATCCTAGCTGCAATTGCCGAGGACTTCACAAACCCATTTGTGAAGTACTGGTTGACGATCCACCGGTGTGAGAATGGGACGTTCTAGATAATAGGATTAATATTATTATTATTTTGTATTTTGTTCATTTTGTGTTTTTTATATGACCATAATTTTCATTGTTATTATTGTTATTATTTTATTTTGTGAACATATGGGTTGTCGCCTGAAATAAAAATTGTTATTATTATTATTATTATTAAATATTGAGAAGTTCCTATTTGTGTCTACACGTAACAACATTCTAAGGCTTTTAAATACTCTTGGTAACCGTCATGTAGATGGCTTGATTAACAACCTTTTTCGTTAACAGCTCATGTATGTCCCCACCGAGGAGCTCGAGCTTACCCTAAAATCAGGGTGAATAGGCCTTAGTCGACCACACTGGCCCAGAGCAGGTTGGTAAACTACACACACAGCCTTTGATTTACTTCGCAGTTGAGTGTAGGTTTCCTCACGACGTTTTTATTCACCGTAAGATCGTCGAATAAACGTACATAATGAAATCGAAAATAGTAAACACATTGGTACGTGGATCTAGCCACTTGGCCACCGACGCTTACCGAGTAGCGGTTGTATGTCATATCAAGGTCAAAAAACTTGTTAAATGTATTGTCAGAAAACTTTCGTAATCAATAATAAGGGGAAGTCACGTCAAGCCGTAAACTTAGATATTATATCATGTCATGTACAATAAGCATCGACAGGAAGAAAAGTAAGTAAGTCTACGCTTCAGTATAATTATTTTTTATTTCCGATAGGTTGTTAAATATTTCTATCAGCTTACCTTATTTGACAATATTTATTGACATGCTTTTAATGTGTTGTTTTTAATTCCAATAATAACTGCGATCTTCAACAAATACAAATATTTTTTACTGACACCAAAAGAGTAAAATACATAAATATTACAGTAGTTACATAAACAAAGTTGACTCAACATGCGGCCTTCTTGCTAAGGTACCAATTTCTACCAGGCAACATTTAACGGAAGAGGAATCGTCCAGCAGTGTAGGTAGGTACTGTTAACAGGCTGTATTAGTAGTAGTAATTATTTTATTTAAAAAGTATTTTAAATTCTTTTATTTCTCGGATTGTAGTCTGTCATTTTTAACCCCCGACGAAAAAGAGGGGTGTTATAAGTTTGACGTGTGTGTCTGTCTGTCTGAGGCATCGTTGCTCCTAAACGGATGCGTCGAATTTGATATAGTTTTTTTTTTGTTTGCAAGTTGTCACAATCGAGAGTGTTCTTAGCTTCTTCTAAGAAAATATCTTCAGCTATTTGAAGATTATCAGCTGTTTTCTAGTTGTTGAAAGGATCAAATAACGATTTCGTGGCGGGGGTTATTTAAATTTTTAATTTAATGTTATGTTTTGCTTGGACGTTTATTTCAGGAAGGGTCAATATT
Organism: Teleiodes luculella; assembly: GCA_948473455.1. NCBI lineage: Eukaryota > Metazoa > Arthropoda > Insecta > Lepidoptera > Gelechiidae > Teleiodes > Teleiodes luculella. The sequence continues at coordinate 9,263,533 of OX419595.1, read as the reverse complement.
AGTAAAAATCTTGGTCGACTATAAAAGCTGTAAAAGCTTGTATATGTACTACTCGTAACAAGCGAGCATGTAGTCCAGTGTCCCCGTGATCCATTACCGTAACGAACTTTGCGCTCTGGCAGCCGATTCATTAGAAAGCCATTCATCTCTGCTCTGCCCGTGCCAGCCTTCTCTACTCTACCTGCACGAAACCGACTAATTGTACATTGTACAGTACAATTTGTACTACAAATAGTGACAACTAGTTGTCCGCCGCTGGTGGGTACGCCCTAGTTGTTTTTTTTACTTTTCCATGCACAGTTTCCCGTGGAAATGAGATATTTTCCCGTGATAAAAATTATCTAAGATGTTGAACAGGGATATAAGGTACCACCACGCAAAATTAATAAAATGAATAAAGTTATTTCTATTTCTAAAATTGCAGTTTCGGAGACTGTACAAACAGACAAAAAAAAACCGGATTTGTTCCGGTATTTCATTTCTTACATCCCCCTGACTCGGTTTTAACCTATGTTTTTCTACATACAGACATTTGACCTCTATAGTCTTATTATATTATAGATACTCGTATTGTGCAGCCTTGGCTTGACGATAGACTTCTCTTCAGAACATGGCATACTGTTGTTTTGGTTAGTGTTGATATCTTTGTGGTTCAGTAATATTTTTTTCTTGTGGATTTTATTTTCTATTTTATCTATTTGTTTTCGTTTTAGTAAAAATGTAATAAAAGAAAAGAGAAAAAGAATAAAAAAAGAAGTGAGTGTGTTATATTTATTAGATATATTTAAAAACAAAGTGAGCAAAGCGATACGGTCTGCTACAAATTAATATTAGTTATTGTTAACGTAATTATTTCCCTTAGGAGACCCCACAACTTTGGGTGTCATATGGTGACTTAGCGGCCGGGACCGGTCCGTAAAACCATTGAGTCGTTTTAGCGGCTCAGTATAAATGCCGGACTTACAAAACTCTGTAAGCGGGAGCTGCGGAGGCCCACAAAAGCAAATTTATCTCGCAGGTGGCTTTAGTTGGAAAGTTTCTAACTTGACAAATGTGAAGCCTGGTTAAACATACCGGCCGAGCGAGCCGTGCGCATTCAGTACGAAGTAAACTTTTCGTATTGTATGTAAAGTTGTCTACCGTATAAACGTTCGTAGCTCGTTTTCAATCTAGACCAATTGAAAACTGTATAGCTGAATGTGTTATTTAGGTAGGTAAATCATAGGTACAGTACTATTAGATTTTATAAATAGAGAAAATGGTACAGTTTAGTCGTGGCATGGTGTAATAGAGTTAAGCTCTATTGTTTAGTTTTAAAAAAACAAAAAATATGTTCTCTGATTTTGACAGCTAGTTTTGGTAGGATTTGAATAATTAAATAATACTACAATACTTATTGTATTGTAGGATGATTGTAGGTCAGTATTCATTGCTTAGACTTTTACATTGTTCGAGACGAGAGCCGGTCTTGGTTTGAGCAAAGCTTATTAACTTCAGAAATGACGTCATTAAGTGTTCTAAGGGAGCCTATAATGAATATAATAATTTTTGACTTTTGTATTCCGAGCACTTTGCGGTGTTGGTAGATAACTTCGTTATAATTAGTCTATCCATATTATGGATATTATGCGTTACAATTGTATCAAACACTGTACCGACGCGAAGTTTGTTTGTATTTTTGTTTTGTTTTTACGCTGTAGAGTTCAGAATCACAATAAAAAAATAATTATTATTTTTAACGTCAAATTGCATTGACGTGACAAATTAAAAAAAGGATCACGTTGCCGTACTTTGGTACTTCGACAATTCAAAAACGTGCCCCTTTATTGTTATCAAAATTGTCAACACGATTCTTCACAGAGAAATTTTGGCGTGTGGTGTGTGTTCGTTAAGCTGTGGCTTGTATGCACGTCTCGCCTTCCAAGCTGGCAAATAGTCTTAAGTTACACCCTCGCAATCTCTCAAATAAACATGCGTTGGGCCACTACTACTGTAAACCCCAAACTAAACTTCGCCACTTTACTAACTGCAAATTTAACTTGGGCGTGATTTCACCCATGTGTAACTTTAATTAAAATCAAATATTAATATGCAAGATACAGGCGGCCAGACGAAGGTTAATTTGGATTGAACAATAAGTTGCTAATTGATTTGTTGCGATGGTTTTAGTATGAAAGTTTTAATGCTTTGGTAATTAAGCTGAAGAAATATTGTCAAGAACTTTTTAAAGTATATTAAAAAATAAAGTATTCTTGTTTTAAAATATATGTTGCATCCTTAGAGTATAAATAGAAAAAAATCTCATTTTTTTATGCCGATATTACACGGGTATCTATCTATGCTAGATGGTCGTATATCAAAAATGGTTGTTTTGCAGTTTGTTAAATTTCAATTTTGCATTAGCAAATGTCCTTTAACTAAAAAATAAAATAATCATTCAGATACATCGCATGTAGCTTAGACTTGCAATATTCTAGCTACAGTTTGCTCTATGCAAACATTAATTTATTTTTCATTCATCACAGCAGGTAAAAAACAAAAAAAAAAAAGACTAAATAAATACTCAATGGAGATATATAGTATTTGGTTTGATTTGGGGTAGCTACCTAACTCCCTAGGGCTAATTACATTGTTACATGACAAAACTTTCGGGTCGAGCGAAGTTTCTTTACGTTCCTTACACGCGCTCTGCTGAGACCGATAAAACCAGCTCTGCTTCAGGGAACACGGTGTTATTGGACCCATTTAACACACGCTCGGGTTTGCTTGTATTCTTGAATTATGAAGGGGACCAAAATCTATTACGAGAGGGAATTGAGTTTGACCAAAGCATTTAGGAGTTGATGGTGAGTAAATATCTATTCTCTATCTATATTGTCACCTATAATGAGAAATTGGATGAAGGTGAAATTCTGTTTACTAAGTTCGCTATTAATAGGCTTTTAAACAAATTTGTTGTGTATTTGTCTATACAAATAAAATAAGTACGACTTTAGTGTAACGTAACGTAATCGTACTTGACATCTCAAACATTTTCAATTGTATTTGTGACTATTTATTGGTACCATCAACTACTGCGCCAACAATGTCAACTAAGGCCTGCACACCCTCATTTAGTGTAGGATCGAGCCTCTCAGTGGCAGAGTGTTAATGATTGGTACCGTCCGCCCGCATTTTACACTTAATTTATTGGGTATATAGATTTATACACAATCAAAATAATTAAAAAATCATTGCTGCTTCGAACGTGCTAATCATAGATACACAATAAAATATATCATTCAAAAGTTTCTTTGTCAATTTAGCCTGAGTCGGTTGCACAAAAACCGTTCAACAGAAAAATATCCTTTGCAATGTCCAATAAGAAAAATGTCTAATCGTCCACATTATACCTTAAAAATATGTCATCCATTACATAAAAATTATATTATACCTTAAAAACATGTCACAGAACTGTTAACAACGTCAAATTGTTTGCATCCCCAGCCTGAATTCTTGCCCTCTTCCTTTCCCCTCATTATAGATTCTTTAGAATTTTGTGCTTTTAAATAAATAGGTATGTCATCAAACCATTGTTCGCATTTGAACATTCTTCTAAGGGTAAGGTTGTCGTTTGCTTTGCTATTCAGTCTAAATATAAGAATGTTATAAGTATTTTTTTTCTCGCCCGTATTGTCCCACTGCAGGGCAAAGGCCTCTCTTATCTCCTTCCACTTTTTCCTATACCGAGCTATGCTCTCCCACTCCACAGAATACGTTTATATACCAATTTAAAAAATATTTAATAACAAGTCATAAAGGCAAAACAATTTCAGTAGTATTTATAAAGTCAATATACAATACATACAAGAAGCGAGAAAGGTCACACTTTTAGATTCGTGGTGCGTCATGTCCTTAAATGACCATACATTTACCAGTTTTATTGTACACTATTCATCGCGTATTCCATCTCAATACTGATAACATTTTAATATAGACGTAGTAGAATAAAGGTGTCTTCTAAGCCTATGCCTGTTATTTGAGGAACTCTAGTACAAACTGGAAGATCAAGTGATCCATTCGATATCCCTGTGCAATGCCTTAGCTAGACGTAAGTGCCCTTTGCTTCGAATCGGTGTCTATGTTACGGCTAAAACCCGAAGTGCGGCTACACCTAGTTTTAGCCGGTTAGAACTAGGTGTAGCCACTTACTCTTGGTTAAACCTAGTACGAGCCGATTGTTTTCGGGTAAAACTAGGTCTATCCTTCATCATGCCGGCTACAACTAGGACCGGCCATTCCCTGTTGGATAGAACTAGATCTATCCGATATCATTCCGGCTAGAACTAGGTCCAGACTATCCCTGTTGGATAAAACTAGATATTTTTTATTAAAACTAGATTATAAAAGTGCGATTTATATTTATAATAATATCTTTTAAATTATAATATGCAACTATTGTCTGTTGTTAAAAAAATGTTCCTAATATATTAAAAATTGTACTCTTAATAATTTGTGTAAATTATTACAAAGTGATTTATAATAATAAAAAAACTCTACGTTTCTTATTATTGGATGTTTTTTTAATATCTAAAAAAAGCTCTGCAGATAGCATGCCGGCTACAACTATGTACAGCCAATCCCTGTTGGATAAAACTAAGACACGCGCTGCTGCTGCAGACAGTGAGTCACACTCGCTAGTAGACCTGCAGTAGATCAGCAGCACCTGGCGCTCACAACCTGCAGAGGCGCGTGCCTCGCTATGCCCTTCACCCCGCGCCGCTGCTGCAGATGCTGTGAGTCATAAGTGAGACGCGGGGCGGAAGGAAGGCGTGGCGGGACACCCATCTAAGTTTTATCCAACAGGGATTGTCTGGACCTAGTTCAAGCCGGAATGATATCGGATAGACCTAGTTTTATCCAACAGGGAATGGCCGGACCTAGTTGTAGCCGGCATGATGAAGGATAGACCTAGTTATACCCGAAAACAATCGGCTCGTACTAGGTTTAACCAGGAGTAAGTGACTACACCTAGTTCTAACCGGCTGAAACTAGGTGTAGCCGTACTTCGGGTTTTAGCCGTAACATCTATAGTTCGAAAATGATCATGCTAACAGTACAAAAATGGTGACCAATATCAATATTAATCAACAAACTGTATGATAAAAGACCTTGGAATTGAAAAGTCTAGCTTCGGCGTCCTATCCGGCAGGTACCGATTCCTATAATTAAAGCGTTGAAGAACGTGACGTTGAGCAATAGAATTAGGTACAGAGTTTTACAGTACTGGCAAAAAAGTTGGATAAGAGAGTCTATAATATGATTGCTTTTTAATAGAATTCGTCTGTGAGCGAATTATCGCTTTGATGGAATAAATCTTATCTTCTGTTTTGATTTTGTATAACTGCTAATAAAAAGTCAGATATCATTAAAATTAACATTCACAATCGGGAAAGCATTATCCATTATCGGGTTCTGATTTGTCACGGAAGCTGATTCATTAGGGGCGCATTAATCTTCGGCGTAAATGGGGAAGCGGAAGAGCGCATGGGAGTAGCGATATACCATTCCTGGAAATATTCCCACACTAAGAATGCTACTTTACACTTCAGGCAAGGTTGGACGAGTCAGTGGAATCGGTAGGGTCGGACGGGTCGATAGATATCTAATCCGTAACACCAACCCGGTCGACCACGTCTAGCCAGCTTGAACGGCAAGTTTTTATGGGAATATTCCCGAAAACGGAATATTCCTGGGAACAGTGGGAATATTCCCGGGAATGACACAACACTATATAAAAGTGTTCTGGTTATAGCGTACGAACCAAATACCGTTGATAAGCCTTGATGCCGTACTTTGTTCAAGAAGCCGTGACGAGCGAGACTCAGGACAAGCTCCAAAGACACAACACAGGAATTTAATTAACCCAAATTTGTCTTCTTGTATCAACATCCCCAATCTACGACCCTTCCACGAAATGTTTGTGAATATGTAGTTAACACTGTAGGGTTTGACGGACTGTTATTATTAAAATATTCTTTATGAACATTCTTAGATTTTAGCGGTTGTTAACTGCACTGCATTTAAAAACTAAATCGTGGAGAAAACCCGTGAAAATGTGTGTTAGTAAAATATTCTTTGTTTAGATTTAACATTCTCATTAATGATTTTTTTGAAGTTGCTGCTTCGTATAATTTATATTGTCGGCATGTTGTCGGCCGCCTATTTCCGCAAATCGACGACGTCTAATGCGCCATTGTATCATGAAAAACAGATATTAAGTATGGTGTGTAACTTCTGGAAAAAGTACCACAGACAAACACGTATTTTCACTTATAAAAATCTTAATGAATGGTCAGAATATTTTCTTTTTACGGACTATGAAATGCATACTTTGCTAGTGAATTTACTTAGACCGTCGTCAGTCCGGTTGTTGCATACTTAAATTTTACGTCCGGATCATTAATGAGTAATCTCACCACCCGGGCCGCACCATTTTATACTGCTTTCTTTATTACCCCCTATTTCGAAAAGATTTTGCTAGCGTTCTACGACCAATAACCGTAGTTGTTTATAACGTTCATCCCGTATGTATAGTCTTTTATCTATACTAATATTATAAAGAGGAAAGGTTTGTTTGTTTGCTTGCTTGTTAGCATCGACTAAGCTCCGAAACTACTGAACCGATTTCAAAAATTCTTTCACTGTTCAAAAGCTACATGATCCCTGAGAAACAGACCCTATTTTATTTTGAAAAAAATTAGGGATCCTTAATAAAACTGCATAAATGTAACCCAAGATGTAAAAAAAAATCTTATAAAATATTCCTAATAGTTGAATAGGGTCCGAAACTACGGAACCGATTTTGGTGAAACTTTGCACAAAGATAGATAGACCTTGGCAAAAAAAATAGCCTACGATTTACCGCGGGAAAATTTTTCATTCCCACGGGAAAAAACTATTAACGCGGGCGGAGCCGCGGCGGGAAGTTAGTTATATTATACATGAAGAAAACCATCGTAAACTCCTCTTTAAGCATTTTACACATGCGTGTACGTGAGTGAAAAAAAAGCTAAAACAAAGAATACTAATTTAAGGTCGCCGGACACTGAACGACGATATTTTTAAAAGCTTTTATTTAACTTGCACTGTATGTATGTTTTTCGGGTGGAATCTTTGAACTCAATTTATAATAATACATATTTTCATACATATTGAATTTGATCTAGAAATTCTTTTACAAAAAATAATAGTTTAAAAAACTAAAAACACCCTTTTAGCACGCACTAAAAATTACAAAATAATTCGGACATTTAGTATGATGACTCAAGAGTTTTCCCTTTGCCAAATCTTCATTAGATCGCAGGTAAATATAAACAGTTTCAGTTCGTGATGAACGATAAAACCTATGCGAAATGGCTATAAGTAGGTAATCATCTTTATTAAATATTTACTATGATTTATTATGAAAGAAAGCGTGGAGCGTTTATGTAATCTTTACTCTTTTTGGACAAAACGCTCCACGCTTTCTTTCATAATAAAACATAGTAAATATTGAATAGGGAAAACTCTTGAGTCATCATACTAAATGTCCGAATTATTTTGTAATTTTTAGTGCGTGCTAAAAGCGTGTTTTTAGTTTTTTAAACTATTATTTTCTTATTTTACACTTTTTAGTCTTTTTATTATTCAAACTTAATTTACTACTTACTTATTTAAAATATGAATAGGTATTTAAAGATATTTATTATTAACAATCTTAATAAAATTTTACAGTTTTAGGCATCCAAATTAAATACGGCGTTAGTTAGTTTCAGCATTGCAATTTTTTTTTCGAGACAAGCGCACATATATCTTTCTACAACGGCCTCTTTCAATAAATTAAAAATCATAAAAATTGTACGAGGTGACAAGGTTAGCACGTCTTATTTATTATACAAGCGGTCGTAAACGGAAAAGTACATACCTACATAGAGTAAGGTAGAATTTTTTTTGGAACAGAATTTCATATAAAAAGACGAGTTGCACTCCGGGAGTGCCGACAGAAGTATTCCTGACAGCCAATCCTTTCATTTGATATCCATATCAAGGGGGGTGCATTTCAAATAGCCAGTCCGTCAACTTGGACGTCCGCCATATTGGATTTAAGTCACGTGACTATATTTTTCGTATTCCTGACAGCAAACCCTTTCATTTGATACCCATATCATGGTAGTGGAATACAAACAGCCAGTTCGCCATCTTAGGGAGGCCGCCATATTAGATTTGTAATGACGTTTCTTAGCTAGTCATGTATTGTCATCAGAACTTAGACCGTGTGCAAAATTTCATCCTAATCGAAGACCGGGAAGTGGGTCAAATTAGGATTCCAAGATTTTCTTACATACATAGTTACTTACAAGTGAAGCTAATATAAAGCGTGTAAAAATAAAATTTGAAATGTAGTAAATATGTATGTACATACCTATCTCTCATCTTCACCTTATCCCGCCCTAATCTGTAACTAGCTGTATTCGGAGGAGGTTCTCAAATCGACGCATGCATGCATTTATTTCTTAGGGTTACGTACGTCAAAAACAAAAAAAAAACCCTTATAGGATTACTCACTCCGTCCGTCCCGGACTCAGCGCCTATTTCCTCCGAAACTACTGGACCGATCGAGTAGAAATTTGGTACACGTGTGTAAATCCGTGACCTTAAGACGTCCGTCCGTGTGACATTAAAAATGAATTTGAAACATGAAAGGCACTTATGGGTGATAAAATAGGCTTTGAAAAAAACCTTTTTCATAGATTGCGCCTGCTATCTATGGGACAGACTGCATATAAACTCTGATTTCGCCCGCTCTTTCCCGGGTCTGTAGGTACGCGGCATTATTCATTTATGTTCTATCTGGAACCCACAGAACACCTATTACTCCTTACTCGTGGTACCTGCCCGCGTAGCATGGTCTGACAAGAAATTATCGCACCTCTAAATTCACAACTAAAAATATGTGTACGAGTATTTGTAATTAAATTGCTGTGAGAAAGCTGCTATGTTGAAATTTCTTCCGATATATAGGATGAGAGTAGCAAAACTACATGACAAAACTATGCTACACATACTCGTAAAACTGTGGTAGCCCGGCTTTTATAAGTCAATTTATGTGATACTTTTTGCATCATGATTATGTGATAGCTATAGGCTGGCGTCAGCCTCGGGGAGACGGAGACATGCCTCGTCTCCACGCGGGACCTCGTTACACTTCAGATTGAAATATTTCCGAGCCAGTTCCCGCGTATCCTTATTTGTATACTTCCTTCAATAAAGGAGTCACGCGTTTCGTAAAACCCCCATTGTATTCCTCTGAGGTTACCGCACTACATCCTCATTCATACAAAAGAGGTTTGCCCTTACTATTCTATTGTTGAGGGATTTCGATAGCGACACTTTTTCCAAGTTGTTTTTGCTTTGTTTGATTTTGAGAGTAATCCTGTTTTGTAATAGATATAAATGTTTATGTCAATGCTTGTAACTAGGTTTAAAGTGGTAAAACTGTCAGTAAAAGTTATATTTACTAAACCTATTTAAGTTCTAATAATAACAAAGTTTAACAGTGGTACTTTTGCGACGCGAACGCTAAACTTATTCCGTCTTACCACAAAAAACTTAAATATACGATAAATGCGTAAATAAAAATCTTCTATGACATTTACATACCAGATTTTTACACCTGCGTTCAATGTGTGCTTTACTTTTTTTAAGGCAAGAATTATAAGGCATTAATATTACGATACTTTGCGTAACCGAGATTCCATAAAGCACAAAGGAACAGAAGTATATAATAGTACTACCCGAACGGAAGGGAAAGAGTTCTCCCCCCACGCATCGCACCCCGCACTGACTCCGCCGGGTTGACTGGAGTAGTTGCGTGGTACTAGTAAGACCACGCAATTCATTTACGTGTGGTAGTTGTCATATAACATTTCAAAGTTCGTTGGTTCTTTGGAGTGTTCCGCCAATGGCAAAGGCAGGCACTATACCAGCCCATACCTAGTACTATTATATACTTCTGAGCCATAGCTCAGGCATGTTACTGACGCAGTGAACGTTCATCGTCCGCTCGATTGCGTTGATTGCTTTATAATTACATTACTATGAAGTTTGCATCAGTAATCTATTAAACTACTGTACTTAAATGTTTTGCAATTCCCACAGCGAGGCAATTAGAACTGTTTGCACGAAACTATTATTTAGTATGTTGTGTCCTTAATAGCTTATCTACTAATTTGAAACTGCTGTGGAACTTTGTGCGGTATATTTACACATTTTAACGACCTAGTTTGGGGGAGGCCTTTGTTCGTAGTGGACATCTAATAGCAATTATTACTATTATTATTTATTTGCGAGAAAAAAGCCCGATTTTGACATAATAATTTTTAAATGTATTGATATTATTGGTAGTGTTTATAATTAATGAAAAATACAATCACAAAAATATAATTTACCATCTAAATCCAAAACCTCTGCGTTATTAAAATTTTATACAAAAATATATTTTACGGTATTCGTTAACAGCTCATATATGTCCCCACAGAGACATATATAAGAATATGCCTTAGTCCACCATGCTGGCCTAATGCGGGGTGATCAACTTCACACACAACCTTTGAATTACTTTGCAGGTGTGTGCCGATTTCATCTCACGATGTTTTCCTACACCGTAAAAGTGCCGAAAAAACGAACATAATAATATGAGGTCGAAAATCCAATCGAAAGCAGGTGCAGAGGTTGGGTTGAACCCGCGAACTTCCAAATGGAAGTCAACGGCCCCAGCTGCTTGGCCACCGACGCTTTCATTCTATGGTATACCGTATGATTATTTTACAATCACGATCTATTTTCCCGTCCCGTAATTACTGTTCATTAAACTGTTCATCAAACTACTAGTGTTTTTAGATTAAGAATCAAAACCCAGAAATTATTTCTAAATTAAGTTCTAATACAAGATACTGGTTGTTTGATGAATCTTAAATCAAATATTTAGGTCGGTTAATTAATATTCCTACAAATGCCCACAATTATGGCGTCAAAGCCTAGAGGTATTATAACAATAGATATTCTGACTATTAAAACGAATGTCTTATCTACACCTAAATTATAAGAGAAAAGATTTAAACTTGGTATAAAGATAGAATAGACCTTGCATGAGGAGTAGGTAACATAGGTTACCTTTCACCGCGGGAAAAATTCTCATTCCCACGGGAAAAAATGTTTACACGGGCGGAGCCGCGGCGGAAGGCTAGTATTTAATAATAAAATAGTCACTCGTTTCTATTTTACCGTGTGGTTCCCTACTAAGAATTAAGCTAACCCAACTCTTCCTGTGGTCGTAAAAGGTGACTAAAGGAATATGCCCAGGGAATGGCAGAAGTTTTTACCTGCGTTTATCAACAACAACTGCGGTTTTTGGATCGCAGTTGTTGATGATAAACCTTCTGCCAATTGTGGGAATTATCCCAATACTTACCGAAAGAAATAAAACTAAGTCCAGCAGTGGACTGTTATAAGCTGTTGTATAAATTGAAATATAGTTGAACATTATAATAATAAAAAAATACACATGAATAATTGACCCAGTCACAGTTGTATATTGTAAAATATTCAGCTTTACTTTTACTGCACGCTCTGACAAAATTAAATTCGAATCTGTGAGCTCGCTAATAATTTTTGCGTGTGTCAAAAATAAAATCGGGCAGCATAAAAAATGTATACGGACGGGATAAAACCCGGATAAAATGATTATGTACGTGATTATTAATACCATGCCATAACGTGAAGGACTGTATTCCCGTGTGATTCAATGTCGCAATATGGCTACACGTTAGTATTATTGATCGAATCTGTTATTCCCTTGTGATATGTCAATATTCCAAACATGGCAAATAGGGATTCACAGAAGCATATCGCATAGATTATTGCAACAACAGATATCTAGGTGAGGATGAGTAAGGCTTGACTGGTCAAGTAATGATGTTGAAACAAGACACCTTGATAGTTCTATCTCAAATCCAACTGAGAAATGTATTCATTCTGCATTAACGGGGAGGGAAAATAATCTTCTCAGTCTAATATATATAGAAACTCCGACCGAACTCAGGTCTTTGCTGGAATACTTGTAAAGAACAAAAAAATAGAAACATTGAATACTTTACAATCTTACTCGACTAGCTCTTGATAGGCGTGGTTGACTTTAGCAGTAACCTTCCTCTTCTTTGATGGTGTATGGATGTATACGATGTCAAATATTTTCCGCCAAATTATTTTTCATTTGCCCCGCTCAACTTATTTTCTTAATAACGGTCGGTGATAAATAAGGCAGGGTATCGGTGACGGCGGTATCATCCAGGGCGATAATTACCTGAACCGAGATGGCCCAACAGTAGTGTAGTTGCGACAGCAATAGTCTATCGACAGTATGACGTCCTTGAAAACTAGTCGATAGGAACGTGTATTTGATATTTATAGCACACATTTTTGCTAGTTGGGTAGTTTGATAGTGCTATCGAAACTATCGTTACTCTCGATACTATAGATAGAAGTTGGTCTACGGATGGATGTAGCCGTTTACGAGTGTTCAAAGTCCAGGCGGCTCAATAATTCTGACTCCGGTTGGGTTAGTAAGATAGTTTAATCTCTACATACACATGATAAACATGCAGCATTGGTCAATACTACTGAAATGTGTCCGTAGTATTGTGTAACATTATTTCGATATTATCGATAGGTAGCAACTAAATTACTTACGATACTATCAAACAGCTATAGAATCAACAGTATCTTAAATAAAAAAGGAAACGTATTGTTATCCTTTGCTCCAAAATTATCTTTCATTAATAAGTGGATAATAATATATGCGTCCTTGTTAAAATCGGAAGAGGTAGGATTTTCTGTAATGGGAGTTTTCTTAATTAATAGTAATAGATAGACCAATTTTAAGTACCGGATCTGTCAAGTCACGTTTTAACAGTACTATATATTGAACTATCAATTCAAAGTAAAAATATTACGATAGTATTACTATCAGTAGTGCGACCACACAGCCCGGCAGATTGCTCATCTGTGCGCCCGACAGCTTATTAGCTGCTGATGGCTGCTGCAACAACGTAGCTGATCTGATACAGCGTTAATGGGTTTATCTTTGTAATCTTACCAGACTCCATGATGGACTTTGATAGATCACAGATCATTTGCCTGCGAATATTTATTATCTATCCAACGGCGATGATGATGAATATTTTATGAGAAATTGGTAAGTTCGCATGTTCGTAAGTAGTTCAACTTTTTGTTGGTATGATCGTGGGGCAAATACCATAGAAAAATTCTTTGTTCCATGAGAAAATTAATGTAACAGCTCAAAAACGTAATCAGAATGTTTAGTGAACCTACATTTGTTTCATTAGTAAAAAATTCTAGAACCCTATTATGAAAAGAAATATTCAGATTAAGTTAAAAACGCATACGTATACTTTGTACACAACTTCAAGCTAGATTGTAGCGCTGCTGTTGCAAATAAACTGTTAACTTTATAACCAAAACTTTGCTAAGCTTCATTCCATTTTTAAATTACCTAAGTCTTAAAAGTCTCGACTGGAAATAATTCGGGCAATTTCAGGCTCGTTTTTTCTATACCTACTACGTGGATAACACAATAATAACATAATCACGTCATATAAAATCATTTACAACGGTCTAACTAATGGATTCAATAGATATGATGACTATTGTGTATGATTATCGTTTGAATGTAGTGATGTATAGTAGTGGTGAATTTGAAACAAAGTAAACGAAAATAGACTCATGATATTGATTTAGAAATCACGTGTTATCAAGAAAGAATGACGAATAAAAAAAAGGCAAAAAAAGATAATAAAAAATAAAAACCTCCTTCAAAGATCCTATCCGTATGGCAAACAACTAACCAAACCCCTACGATACCTACGGTCGCTCACTAGTCCACAGAGAAGTTCTCAATTTTCAATTTTAAGAAGTTATTATGTTGACTTGGGTTTTCCAAATCTTTAATCTATGATTAGGTTACAAAAGATATGAATCAATTATAACAAACGTAACGCAATGAGTGTGTTGTCGTTTATTGAAGAGTTTTAGTTTTAGTCTTCTACTCCGCCATCAGATCTGAAGCAAATTCATATGAAACCATCCTGGGTATAAGTTTTATCAATAAAAAAATATATTTGAAATCAATACATAAGAAGACGAGATATTGCCCAAAACAATTTACTGATCGGGGATAACGGTATCGTCAATTGAGGAGTTATTTCCTCATATCTTTAAATTTAATCATCCAATCTTAGCAAATTTTTATGGGACCACCCTGCAAGTAAACCTCGTCGATTAAAAAAAGAATTTTGAAAATCGGTTCACAATTAGCGGAGATATCTAATAACTTAAACACAAAAAAAAACCTTGAGAACCTCCTTGTCATTTCTAAAGTCGGTTAAAAATAGGAGGATAGAAACTGCTCCATCAATAAAGTCAATAATAATTTATAAAAGCACGCATGGTTTTGTTTTCCTAGTAAACGGTACTTATGCAAAAACTACAATACTTATCAAGTGCTATATAAATACATCGAAAATGCCTTTAAAAACTACCGCAATGAATCAATATTGATAATAGATAATGGAAAAATTGCGTGCTGCGAACAAATTACTGTAGGAAATTGCTGTTTCCTTGGTACTTTCAGCTCCAAGTTTTATACGACATTACCAAATTAAATAGGTATCTCTGTAACTCTAGTTACTATGTATATTTAGGATGAGCAAATTAGTAACATAACTCTTCTTTTGACTTCGCGTAAAGGGTAATTAGTCTTACGTTTATCCGACGCTTTAACGGTGGAGGATATCATCATGAGAAAATCTGGGCAGAACAGCGACTTACTTGTTGTGTGTGAAGTCGACCAACCCGCACTAAACCAGTACGTGGTCGACTAATGCCTATTGATGAATTCAGGGTAGGCTTCAGCCCTTATTGAAGTATTAAATATTTTTTAACCAGGATTTTCGAATCGTAAATGGAGTGTTTTTCAATTTTTTTTAAGTACGATCAAAGCTCAAACTTGAATTCCGTCCGCAAATTGCTTTGGCACAAAGCCCGCTTATATTATGGTAAAGTATGACCGAATTAAGGCATGACATTTTGGAGGAGTGCTTTCTTTTGGTTTCGTAGTAGGCTATTATTGGGATATTTATAGGTTTGATATCTATAGTCAGTAAAATAAAATTCATGATTTATGTCTTTATTATTAAAAATATGATTATTAACGTTTTTGTAGATTTATAAAGCACGCATTGTTCAATTATTTGATCGAACATGTTTCTTAAATAATGTGGAATTCAAATATATATTTATATCATAGAGTTCAAGATTGCAGTAGTATGAAAGCTTAAAATTGTAGCGATAACTTTGCTAGGTGTTTTGTAGCAGTGGCTTACAACCTTTCTCTGTATTGTTAATTCTACGACTTACGGGTATAAAGGAAATAGTATTAGCCAAATTATTCAATGTTTTAAAAATAGAACTTCATGAATTATGTTCCATCGATCATTGTGTTTGTTAATCGTGCCAACTATTAAACTATGAAATAATAATCGTCTTAAAATGTTTTCGGTAAAAAAATTACTATTATCCAAGAGACCGAAAACATGTTCAAATTTACTATGTACACCTATGTGTCATAATATATTTCTTATTAAAGAAATTCCTCAGGTTCAGAACCACTGGATGAATGAATAAACCCACTAACCCGATTCAATCTTTAGCGATAAAAGTGTAAAATCACCAATTTCGTATATTGTCTATAAGTGGAAAATAGCCTTTAATAAGCTAGCATGCACATTGCACATTATTGCACATGTAACATAATTTCAAGGAAAAGTGGCTGATTGTAATCTAACTAGTGGCTGTTAAGTAGCAAAATACTCGACAATCAACGCCTTATTTTCTAGGTGTTTCGAAATACAACCGACATTTGTAGAATACACAATGATTCATTATTATAACTCATGGATTTAATAAGTACTAATATTCCCACAACTACTACTCATCTTTTTTGACAATAGTGTAGCCACAGATCTCGGGGCGTGTGAAATGTGTCTTTTCACCTAGTATATTCTTAAAAAATCTCTTAATTTTCTCAGTATGTTAACGAACTAAACACTAAAAAAGTGTCTTTCCATTTGCACCACTATTGACCACTTTTTAAAATAGGTATTAAGATCTTAAATTAAGCTAAGGAAGGAATGTGAAGGGTTTAAGCTTTCTTGGCGAGTATTTTACCATGTCAGAAAGTAGGAGCAAAATGCGCATTTTTGTTTTGGCAAGTCAGGTAAAGCCTCAAGTACGATAAAGCTTGATACGTTGATTTTTTGACACAATATTATAGGTCAATGAAAAAAACCGTATTTTTGATAAAAATATCATTAGAATTACCAAATAATTTTATCAATATGATCGAGTGCGCGGGTGGCCGGAACTTATCGCGCCCACCCTACGTTATAATGTTAAGGGGCGTCCATATTTTTCGATTCCCGTAAAGATGTCATAAAGTTTCCCTTCGAGGTAGATAAGAAAGTAATATGGAGGACGCGACCCTTACAGCCGCTTCTAACTCTGGCTATCCGTCACAGGTAATTGCAGTACTTCCTCCGTGTTCACAAGAAGCATAAATGGGACGACCTGCACGTGACCGGCCCTATCTACTCGTTTATTACGTCTACGTTTTCGTTTAAGGACATTATACACACCCGCTTACAACTATAAGGTAGCTTCGTCACAGTTTCTCACGGAGGCCAGTGTTTTGGTTAGAGATTCGCCCTTATGTGACAGATTTATCTTTATATATCTCTAACCTTTGAAAATGCATTTTTAGGCAGCACAGTACCAATCGTTGTAGAGGAGGATCTTTGTGAGGAGGCCTTTGTTCAGCACTGGATGTATTTCGACTGAAATAATGCTGTTACAAAAATAATACAGCTGCTGTTGTGTTTGTGTTTACATCAGTTAAAACTTTCGTAAGTAATGTACATAGATAATAGAGATTTATTGAATAGGCAATTCAAATTTATAGACAATTTAATGTAAGAATAAAATATTTCATATTTCAAATATCATTAGGAACACAATCGTGTAACATTTTATTGTCATGAGCTGGGGATCAGCAGTGGCGTCGTTGTCGTCCTCTTGGTTGGTATCACATTTTGAGGACTTTTATTTTGTATTACATGATTTGATTAAGGTAATAAGTTAAATTAAAATTTAATTCCGTAGAGCCGTTGTTGCGGATTTTTATAAATACATTCCTTTCGAAAATGTAGTACGAAGTTTTAAAAGAAAGTGTTGGACGAGTTATTTACTGCTTTATTCTATACAAAGCAATGGTTATAACTTACCCACACGAAAATAAAAATATAAGGAAATTTATTATTATTTCTGAAGCCAAGATGAAAATACTTTGAGCTCCGGTAAGGGATAAGACGAGGATTTTGTAAACTCAGATTCTAAGAAAAAAAAACGGAATTGAAAGAATCTTACATTGGGGAAAAACATTGAGAAAGCTTGAAGAAAAGTGGAAGTGTAAAAAAGGAAATACATTTATTTTGAGTTTTATCTGTAGCTTCTAAATTCATAATTCTAATTCATAAAAATAATTTAACTAAAACCTTTTACAATATGCTCCAATAAGGGGCTCTGCTATGTCGAAAGCATTGTCGATGCCCCAGTGGCTAGGACTGTTGTCTTTCATTCGGGTGGAGCGGGATCAAGCTTCGGCACGTGCAAATGAAAGCATCGTGAGGAACGTTGAATACACTTGTGAAAATATTCAAAGATTGGGTGTAAAATTGACCAGCTCACGTTAGGACAGTGATTGGGTAGGCTCGAATGGCTCGAGCCCATCATCGGTGGGAGGAATTATGTATGGGCTGTAAACGATGTCATGGATAAGCAGAGTTTTAAATTAAAAAAAAGTCTATTATTTTAAAACAAAGAGTTTCAAAACGCACTATAGGTTCGTATCACAGATAGTCCTGTGTTCCATGATGCCTTATGATGGACAAACATACGACCATGGCTCGCACGATGGACACAGCGAGGCTTTAATTCCCGAACCGCGACCGCTGCGTTCAGCAGATAACGCAATCGAATAGGACACTGCAAATATACAGCTACACAAAGGCTGTATGCCGCAGCACTGTTTGCTCATCTGCTGTCTACACTCTATCAAACCAAATATAATATTTATTGTTGGGATACAATCGGCTGCTCGACTAAAAACATGCGGGAGGTATCGATGCGATTTTGATATAATAATAGTTTCTTTTTTGATTTTTATATGTGTATTGTGAATAAACAGTGCACAATTTGTATAAATAAATGAGCCCCTCGATGGGGAAATAATATATTAACGAAATAAATGAATATGTGGGGACATCTCACACTCTGCCATCCCTTTAGGCGAGGTAGGTCATTTGCTATGGATGTCATTATAGTATGTAAGTCATTTTCTTTTTAAGACATTTTCATATACAACATCCAGACACAAGGCAAACACAAGTCTTCAAGGTCTTTCAAGGCTCAAACCCTTCCTGGATTCCTGCGACGTATTCCTCTGTATCTTGTCGTCTTCATAATGCTAAATCTTTATTTTTGTACCTTGTTATGTTATACAGTGTCAACGTAATAGTATGTTTAGTAACACACATTATTACATATGAAAATACCAATATACTACATAATAAAACGTAAACCACTTTAGTATTAATTGATATTTCATTTCGTTTATATAGCGATAAAGCCCACCTGTTTTCACACTGGATATTGCAATACTAAAACCAACATGTGGCTTTAAAACATTAAAATATTTCACTACAAAATACTCGTATTTCCTTGTTTCCTACATAAAGCTTATACAAAGTACTAGAGTACAATGATTTTTCGATTGGGATTTTTCAGGTAAAATTTTTATTTCAGCTCCAGCTACGACGTTACTATCTAACACGCCGTCGCGTCGTAGCATATAAAGTCCCGGGTTCGAATCCAGTGTGACGTCACCCGTACATTGACTCGTTAGGCAATCCGGTTACCGCGCGTACAAAGTTTGTGCTCGCCTTTTGCCCACGGATGGCCAATATCGTAATTTTTCGTACGACTGTACGTATTGAGTAGACTACATTTTCCCTAACATTATTTTTAGATAGCATAAAAAGTATACACAGTATATACAGGGTACACCCTGATTATAGGATAGGCTCGAGCCCCTCGAAAGGGACATATATTATGAGCTGTAACGACAATTCACTGAATTAGTTTCTTAAATAAGTTGAGGAATAAAAGCCTCTGTGATGAAATGAGTGAGCATCAAACTAACAGACCCCCCACACTGGCGTCTTTAGAGCGTTTTTCTAGCGTCGTCGTCAACACGACGATGCAAGCGCTGGCCGTCGCGCATACAATCATAGGCAGGATAGCGAGAGAAACAAAAGAAAGTGGTGTTCACAGAGCCAACGTTAGGCGTCGCGCATACAATCATAGGCAGGATAGCGAGAGAAACAAAAGAAAGTGGTGTTCACAAAGCCAACGTTGGGCGTCGCGCATACAATCATAGGCAAGATAGCGAGAGAAACAAAAGAAAGGAGTGTTCTCAAAAAAAAATGTGTTCCAAAAAAACGCAGCGCAGGCGTCGCGGCGGCGTCGCGTCGACGCTGGAAAGACGCTCGAAAGATGCCCAGTCTCGGGTCTGTAAGTTGTATAATTTTAAACATCCTTGCTGACAAACAATTTACAATGAATCGTAGATAGTCCGGTTCATTTTAGACCAAAAGTGCTCTAGAACTTGAGTTTCATCTGTCACTCCTGTAAATGGCAACGACTCCTACCGTTGGATTCGTCTTGATGTCCTGAACGTGAAACTGTCGGTCGTCAAGTGCTAAAGTGGTGGAGGGATGAGGGGGGGGGTAATCAAAGATCCCTGGATTTTACGTTGTAATTTGAAAACTAGTGGACCGATTTCTTTATTATTAGTATTATTTGAACGGGTATAACATTATCTACAACACGTTCATATACATCGAATACGTCAATGCAGTGGTTACCGCGTAATAATACGAAACATAATAAAAAATAATTGTGTTTAAATAATATCACAGATTACGCTAAATCTATAAAGTTTTTGTGATAAAAATGTTGCTTACTTTAATCCTACAACAAATTACCTAATCAAAAAGGTAACAATAATTACTATAGGATTTATGGTGCCTGAGCTAGAGTTAATTAACTAAGCGTAGTCGCAGGTCAATATACTACGAGTACGCAATAAAAAATTGTTTTCCGCGTTAATTGTTACAAATTAAACTGTACTAACATGTTATTGTATGCACTGAATTGTCTAAAATAAACATAATCATTTTTTTATTTTTTTATTTTTTTTTTCGACCTAAATTTCTTTTCTTTTTATATCATGGGTAGATATTACCAATATATATCCCCTGGCATAGTTTTTATCCTGTCAGGAACCTTAGGCCAGGGGCTACAGGCAAATTAAAAACTACTATAGTGAAAACTAAAAAAATGTTTTCCGCCTTATTTCGACGTAAATTTCTTTTATTTTTTTATCGTGTTGAGATATTACCAATATCTATCCCCTGACATAGTTTTTATTCTGTCAGGTACCTCGGGTCAGGTGCTACAGGCAAAGTCAAAACTACTATAGTGAAAAGCTAAAAGATTGTTTTCCGCGTTATTTCGACGTAAATTTATTTTATTTCTTTATCATAGGTAGGTGTTACAGATATCTATCTTCTGATGTAGGTATTATCCCGTCAGGTACCTTGAGTCAGGTGCTACAGGCAAAGTTAAAACAACTATAGTGAAAACTAAAACATTGTTTTACGTGTCATTTCGACGTAAATTTCATTTAATTTTTTATCATGGAAAGGGATTACTAAAATCTATCACCTGACATAAGTTTAATCTCGTCAGGTACCTTGGGTCAGATGCTACAGGGAAAGTCAAAAATACTATAGTGAAAACCTAAAAAAATGTTTCCCGGGTTATTTCGACGTAGATTTCTTTTATTTTTTTATCATGGGTAGGTATTACTAATATCTACCCCTGACAAAAGTTTTATCTTGTCACGTACCTTGGGTCAGATGCTACAGGCAAATTCAAAACTACTAATAGTGAAAAACAAAAAAAAATTATCCTCTTTATTTCGACGTAAAGTCTTTTTTCAAGGTATTATTTGAAAAATGTAAGCTTGAAATATATAATTAAAGTAATTATGGTGATTACTTACCCATCTCTTCTCATTCATTTACTTATATTTGCGTACTCGTAGTATAGTGATCCTACGACTACGTTTCGTAAATTAGCTCTAGCTCAGGCACCATAAATCATATAGTAATTATTGTTACCTTTTTGATTAGGTAATTTGTTTTAGAATTAAAGTAGTAAACATTGTTTACACGAAAACGTTATAGATTTAGCGTAATCTGTGATATTATTTATACACAATTTATTTTTTCAATGTTTCGTATTATTGCGCGGTAACCGCTGAATTGGCGTATTCGATGTATAAGAACGTCTTTTAGGTAATATTATACACTTTCAAATAATACCAGTAACAAAGAAATCGGTCCACTAGTTTTCAAATTACAGCGTAAAAACAAAAGTACAAATTCGCCAACTTTGATTACCACTCCCCTCCTCCCTCCACCACTTTAGAACTTGACGACCGACAGTTCCACGTACAGGACACCAAGACGAATCCAACGGTATGAGTCGTTGCCATTTACAGGAATGACAGATACAATTTTTTCATTTAGTACTGGAGCGAACCGGGCTAAGAATAGGAAGAACGAATTAATTTCGCAAAATTTTTGTGAACCGTTTCCTTTGGAGTAATTAGTTATGAAGAAAATGAATGAGTTATAATGAAATAGCAGTAGAGATGGACACCCGGGAACTGAAGCAATTACGCGTGATGGATTGTAGAACTTTTCCGGAATAGAATGACCCGATGCTTTAATATCCTTGTGTTTCTTTCTTTCTTGCGGACTTTTTGTAATTTGTCACCGACGACTGGTGGCCAATCGGAACTCATCTTCCACCGTAAATCTATCCAACATTTTTGGTACAATCGTTTGGCTGTAAAGAATAGGGGTTTTATTGTTTTGGTCCTACGAGGAGGGTTTTTATTGTCAGTATGTTTTTTTCAAAGGATAACACACAGCGTCACTTGCATTGCTACTAAGCTCATTTTGTGAGGTAAAAGCCCCATAAAGTCGGTTAATTGGTTTGAATTCTTTTCTTAAATAAAGATTTTACATCACTACTGTTACCTACTGTATTGTCTGTTTGAGCCTATAATTTATGTAAGCTTAAATTATAGAATATAGATAACTTGGATATTTTTATTCGAAACATTTAACACAGTGAAAACAAACGTGCGTGATGAAATTTGTACTACATACAAAAAATAATTGAAGACTGATACTGTGTGTGACGACATCCAGCTTGCATGGTGTCTCTTTGAATGCCAAGCTAAGACCTGTTACTTTGTTTCAGGGCACATTGGAGCTCCCCGATGAACTACCAAGGAATAAAGACAACAGTAGTGATGTAAAAGCTTTATTTAAGCAAATAATTCAAACCAGTCAACCGAATTTATGGGCTCTTACTCGATTATTCCAGAGACGTGTCGTCCATCTTCTGTCGTCACGTTCCGGGATCACCTGCATCGGCCGAATCAGCCGTGTGTGATTACCGGAGCCGCTCATGCCCTCGTAAACGGTCACCGCACCGGTCGCCGGACCGGAGCGGCGCGGGCGCGGGCCTCGCTTCACAAGATTGGATTCCGTGTCCGTGAAAACCAATCACGCGGCCGGAACGAGGAATGTGCATTTACTCGTAAAAGTGGTAATTATTGTCTGAAAAAGAAAATGGGTACCGTAACTTTTCTTTTTCGGAGCCAAATTTTCTGTTTTGTTTTTTAAAATGTTGCCATTGTTATACCACTTCATAATAATAAAATTACTGTAATGAATAATTCCCTAAAAATCTTGTTTGTTTGTCAAATCAGACCTATAATAAGCGTAACCGCGAGTATGTTATCTAGCGTAAATCCTTCCATACTTCATCTCTAATCTCTATAGATCTAAATAAGATCTAAATCTCTCACGAAAGTCTCGGTTTAAAATTGGACCAACTCAATTCATCTTGTAGTTATCGTACGAGCCAGCTAAAGGTACAGTAGGCAGCACATGCGGCTGGATTTGTTGACCTTAATAGCGCCCGTATTCTGTAGAAGTAGGGGTGAATTTCGTATTGCGAATGTCCAACCGCATGTGCTGGCTTTTGTAGAGCAAACGCAAGTGCAGTGCAAATAAATGTGTTTAGTTTCTTTCAAAGCGGAAGTACGTTAAAAAATAGTAAGCTTGCCTCATTAAGCGGTTACTTTATAGGCGCATCTATAATGTGCCGGTCGTGTGCCTCTCAGTGCCTATCGCGCGGTGGCACGGCCGCCCAACTCCGGTACTATTCCCCGCTCTTGCACAGGATTTAAATTCAAATCGTTCCGCTATCCAACTTAACGAAATAAGTATTCAGCAAATGCTAAAAGATAGCTGCAAAGTTGGTAATGAGAAAATGAAACCATTTTCCTATTCTGTAGTTAAAATATATATATATTTTTAACTTAATTATAATTTTAACGTAAATGTTACTGGGCGGGTTCATAATGAAACTTAAAAGCATTAATTAGTTGTAAAAATATACTTATACAAGTATCCAACATGAGTGCTTGCAAGAAAAAGCCTTATTACAATTATTTTAAAATATAATGTTTTTGATTGATTTCTTAGGTCTTCCTTTATAGAACTTTCTATGAGAATTTATTACGTGTAATATTTAGAAATTTCTTTGTTATTTTACTTATTTCTGTTTATTTATATGTAGTTATCTCGATATGAATACAGCATTATTTGGAATATCATCTACATAATATTTCACTCGAGTTCGTGCAACGTTATAATGTTACAAGCAGCTGTTGCGTCAACAAAATTGTACTTACATTAGTAGCTCTTGCCTGCTACCGTCTTACCCTCTTCTGATGGTATTTTTTAAATATACTGTTACACAGTGGGTTCATTTTATTGTATTGAGAAGGTTCATTATGTTAATTTGAATCATTTATATTCTCTTAAGCGTGTCACGTTACATTTATCGTTTACGAGTATCTTTCAATGGAATTGATTAAAAATCTACATTTGGACCATATATTTGATTGTTTATAAAAATAACATCACGGTTTACATACGTTTATAACGTTTATTTGTTTAATCAAATCCAAAATCGTTTATATAACATAAACAGGGATATCTCAATATGGGCCATGCCATAATAGGCTATAAAAAATATCCCCAAGGGTTTATAAAAAAACTCAGTAAACGCAATTTTGTCAATGAATTCAGCAGAGTAAACATCAGCTACAGTTATGTAAATTTGAGTGATCTTAAAATTTGAGTGGGCTTGTTTAGCCTACAGACACGGGGTGACTGAAGAATTTAATAAATTGATGATAAAAAGCGATACGATATAAAAAGGCGTAGTATTTTATGGCTCTATTTTACAATCTTGTTGATTATGCCTTTAAATAATCTGGTTTTGCTAATGACGTGTAAAGACTATTTTTATTCCACGAAAATCCTACTAAAAAAGCTAAACTTGGTGGGTTGGCCGTTGAAAAGAACAATTTATTTAACCTGACATAAACGATACCAACTTAATAAAAAACTTGGATGTTAAAATTGGATGTAATATTATGCTTTACAGAAACTTGAGTTTAAATGCCTTTTTTGTATTCTTATTTTTGCTTCGTACTGCTATGAAGAATATTGCTTATAACGTTTTATTTTTGTAAAACAAGATGAAATGGGGGCTTAGAACAAACATGAGTGTTAATAGGTTTAGTAGAGAGTGGGTAGGTGAGTAATTAGAGTAGAGGCCGGGTGACATTGCGGCTGGCCACGCAGGCGACGACACCGGGAGCCCTGGGTCACACCTTGCTCAATTCAATTTTGTCATCGAAACAAAATTGTTTAAACCCCTAAAGAAACTTTCCTTAAAAATTAAAATCAAATGTCAACATAGTGGACGGCCTTTTAGTCTAGAGTGCAGTACGCCTGCCTTCGTAATGGTAAAGATTCGTATGATCAGCACTTGTGGTTGCCTTTTGTTTGGATATTGCGTATGCATATAAGTATAAATAACATCAACATATCAAATTTTCTATTCGAAATCGAAATATTTGTAAACGAATCTTCGTTCTCTAACTCTTACAATCATTATTTAAAAACGTTATATTTATAATGATTAACCTGTATTTGAATATTACGCCCACACCTAATACATATTTATATATTACATCTGCGTTTGATGTTTAGGTTTTCTACCGTAAATATAAAAGCATATCCTATTCTAAAAACGACGCATCATCGCACTTGCCCCTAACTGTATTTTTAGAAACATACTAATTATAATAATATGAATAAGATATAATATAGATAAAAAATACAGTACAAAACAATTAACAAATATATTTTTTTTAATAATGTAGTTAATAAGGATTGTAAGAAATATTATAAATAACCAATAAATAGATTGATGTTTTTGTTCAGTTGCGACCAACTTGTTTGGAATGTGGAAATTAATTTTCAAATTTTATTACCCTTGTCCAACCTTTCTATAATACTAGAGACTCATTTGAAATTGTTTGAAACTAACATAATGAAAAGTATGTTTCGGGAAAGAGCCGTTCAAATGAAAAATAATGTACAAGTAGGTATAGTAGAGACTATCTGAGAAATTGACCAAGCTCTCCTAATAGTCTTCTGACAGTTTTTAGGTAAATTATTATGTTTACTACAATTCGACACTACTAATTAAATTTATGAATTTTCAATGTCAGTTCCAAGGTTGTATTAGTTTTCGATCATAAATTCATTCATGCAATTCTAGCTGCACAGCCTTATAAATTTTCCCTACTGTATAACGCATGACTCAATATACTCATTGCTACGAATTCGTAGGCTTTGCTACGGCGCCGGCGGCGGCGTAGCCAATTACGTAGTTATTCTTGGTATCTTTTTCTACGCATAAATACGAAGTATGATACATTTCTGCATATATGTATTTTTTATTGTTTTGATATATTCGTTACAAATAACAGAGGTTTAGATGTAGATAATTTTTTGAAAAATGTACCTTTAAACATACAAACACCATATTAACATGATTTTATTACTTTGGCACTTATTTTCTTTTCCTTCATGCAGATGCTGGATTTCATTTTTAATTGTACTAAATATATTAGTTTTATTTCAAAAATACAGTCGACGAGTTTTTCCGGTAATAGAATTTCGTTGTATTGTCTACTCGGATTTTAAGATAGCCGACTATTTCGAATACCGAATTCCCTTTCGAAGAGCTGTCAACCATCTGAAATAGCTGGCCTGGTTTTCAGATATTCCGAATATGTGGAATGCTTCCGAAGACTTTTACATGTATCTCGTCACAGTAAAATACGTGATAATAATGCTAAAAATATCGACTGATATAGTCTAGTTAGATAGATACGAGTATAAGTTTGCTTCTGGTATTGCAACGCGCTGAGCGTTCAAGGAAATTTACTTTTTGTGATTACAAATAAAGATTATTATTATTAATGAAATGGCCGGGTTTTACTATAAAGATTGTAAGTAATAGCTTAGCAAATACTAAAAGGACATGCGTAGTCGAAGCTTTTGAACAACTTTCCTGGACAAAGTTTTCATGAAAACGAAAAAATAAATAAACAACACTACTTGCCCTAAAATTTTGCAATAAGAAATTACAGGTGTAAGAAAAAGTATCATTATCCTTTAGACATAGTGTTAGCGATGTAGAAAGTACTAAACATAAGAAACAAATTTTTAGCATTTAATTACTCAAATTACTATTTTTAAAATATTTTGAAATGCTCTACGCATCAAAGTTCATTTACCTCACGCCGCTCTCGCAAACAATCACGTGGCGGAGGTGCATAGTATGTACCTTATTAGGTATGTACTTTGTGACGCAACGCGACGTTGCCAAAGCCAAAATTCGACAGTTTTCTATCTCATTTCCAGGCAAAGCGATGCATACTTATTAAAAACTAGCTGTCCGCCCGTGGCTACGCCCGCGTTTTTTGACTTTCCCGTGCACAATTTCCCGTAGGAATTAGATATTTCCCCGCAGTAAAACTATCTAAGATGACCAGGCATATAAAGTACCACCATGCAAAATTTTATTCAAATGGGTCCAACAGTTTCGGAGATTAGCCCGTACAAACAGACAAACAAGAAATTTGATCAAAATCTGAATATGTTTTATATCACTTCCTACATCCTTCTGACACGGTTTATAGCCATTTTTTTCTAGATTTCTTATGTACAGATATGTACAGACACAGTTTACATAGATTCATAATGGATAAAAATATAATTACGCATCACTAACACAATACTGGATATAAAGGATAATTATACTTTTTTCTACACTGTATAAAAAAGAATTACTTTTCCACACAAAATAGTTATATTTAAACCTAATTTTCTTTGGAAAATTTGACCGATCCAAAAAATATGTCCTGTAAGTTTTTTCTAACCCGTCACTTACTCCTTGTGTTTTGCATGAGATATTATATACGACTATCGTTTGTTGTAAATATTTAAAGTAAATAATACATGCATTTTAGACCCACACATTTATTGAGACGCCATAAGAGAAATGATGAATATAAGTCATCTGTGGACCAAAATCCTAAAATGTGGATGAGGTTTAGTGTACTTTTGGCGCGATGTACAAGGGCAAACATTTATTAAGCTCAAATAGAAATATGGAACGATGCCAAATAACTTGCAAAAGTTCACAAATACTGAGCGAAAAAACAATCACTGCAGTTTTCGTATTTTTCCGTATTCTTGGGCACTTTTAAAAACGTATTACGTTTTAGGAAGCCAAGCTTGAAAAAATATTTGATTTTAAATTATGGTGGAAAGTATGGTATAAAGGTTTTATTAGTATTTTTCTTTAGTTACATACTATTGTCATTATGGGAAATCTATGGAAAGGAAGGTAGCTCCATTACGTTAATTTGAAGGTGAAGTAGGTTGAAGTTTGGCTGAAGTTAGTGGTAGATCTTTACTGGCAGCGAAGGAGACTACTAAAATAATCAAATTGTTTTAGTTACTAGTTTTGAAGATTTAAGAGTGCAAATAAGATAATTTGCAGTCAGACAATTTTTAGGGTTCCGTACCTCAAAAGGAAAAAACGGAACCCTTATAGGATCACTTTGTTGTCCGTCTGTCCGTCCGTCTGTCAAGACCCTTTTTCTCAGGAACGCGTGGAGGTATGAAGCTGAAATTTATATCAATTACTCAGGTCTACTGTCCCTTGAAGCTGTGAAAAAATCAAACTTCTAAGCCAACGCAATCAAAAGATACAGCCGTTTATGCCGCAAATTTTCGACACTTGCAAGGGAATCAAAACCTACAGGGTGCTTCCCGTGAACTCAGAATCTTGAAATTTGGTACGAAGCAACGTCTTATAGCATAGATAAAGGAAAAATTACGAAAACCATAAATTTTTAGTTACATCACATAATATATTTTTTTTTAATAATTTTAACCTTACTACCCATTTCCTCATAAACGCGTAGAGGTATTAAATTGAAATTCATACCAAATACTCAGGTCTATAATACCTTTAAGCTGTAACAAAATTAAACTTCTATGTCAACGCAATCAAAAGAAACAGCAATTTAAGCTGCATATTTTGAAACTCGCAAGTACTCGCAAGGGAATCAAAACCTAAAGGGTACTTCCAGTCGACCTAGAATCTTGAAATTTGGCGTGAAGCAACGTTTTATAGCACACATAAAGGAAAAATTCCGAAAACCTTAAATTTTTAGTTACATTACAAAATATATATTTTTTAATAAATATAAACTTATTACTTTTTTCCTCATGAACGCGTAGAGCTATCAAGTTGAAATACTTACTTAGTACTTAGTTACTTAAACGATAAAGAGATCTTTGTCTTAAATTTATGCTCCTCCATCTTTCCCCATTGTAATGTTATGAATTTCATTTTGCAATAAGATTACCATAGTTATGACTCGATTGTCGTAATGAACGAACTTTGTAAACCTTGCAGGTTTGTACGGAACCCTCGGTGCGCGAGTCCGACTCGCACTTGGCCGGTTTTTTTTCTATTAAAAATTTAACTGTTTATTTTTCGCTACTAAGATAATATTTTTTGACAAAATGAATAAAAAATAATTCAAATAATATAAAAAAACCCGCGTATGAGTAGAATTGGCCTTTGTCCAGCAGTGGACGTATTTCGGTTCAAATGATGATGATGATGATGAGTAGAATTGTGTACTTCAGGTTTATACATATTTTAAAAGCAAACATCCGTAACAATGGTATGATTAATATGACATATTATAATGAACTGATTTATCTAGGAGTAATGCAAATACAAATCTACTGCACACACAAAAAAACTACAAAGAAGTTTAATTATTGGCAAAAATATTCATTTATGCAACAAGTACCTACCTTACATATGTTTATAGGTCTAGAATCAAGAAACAAAAACAGTTTTAGTAACTCTATGATAATTTGCGATTTCGAGATCGAACGTGAATGGAATTTGAAATAGAAAATTTCGGTAAAACAGAAGTTGGTTGGTATAAATTAATTTCGTTCTGACCCCTGTATTAATATTCAGAGCACTCACAAAGTTGGCTCTAACTGGAAGCGGGAATACTCGAATTTATTAATTTTACTGCCGGCTCCTAACCGCGGAGGTTTGAATGCCGATGGCTTTGTAACGAGTCATTAGGCTAACTGCTTTATTTTTATTTAGGAATGTTAAAAGAGTTTTTGAATAAAATAAATAAAATATAAATAAACATGTGGAGTAACATATTTAACACGAACATCCAACCCAAAACTAGGCAGAGCCTGTATAATTATAACTTGAAGATTTTTTAAGAAAACAGTTTGATTACCTTTGTATAGATAGATAGTGTGGTATATTTATTTATAATAAATAGTAGGTGTTAAGATGTAGAAATATTTTAAATATACGAGTATGTCCTTGTTCCCATAATTTTATAACGACTATAGAAGCTTAGTCATTTTAGAAAATGACAGAGGCATTGCTTGAAATATTTACTTTTCGCTTTGAGCTTCAGCTTACAAAGCAAATACAAATTTTTGAATTGTTTTATTTGAAAATTAAAGTTTAAAATTTAAGGGTTCGGGTTGCTTTGAAATGGCAGTCGAAGTTTGTAAACTTTGCGTAGTAGGTGATGCGCAGCGTTTTCTTGGCGTCTGGGCGTTGGTTCGGGCTTTGTCAGGCCAATCAAAGAGCCCTCTTTGTTAAACTTTTCGGTGCCGCCCGGAAAGGCCTAATCTCATGTTTAAAGATACACCAAACTACAACAACGGAACATTATTTGCAACAAAAGCTAATCCTTACAAGGGTCGAAGGAAAGTTTTGAAATGTGTTCAGGGTGTTCCAAGCTCGGGATGGTCCGGGAAGCGGCGTATTCATGAAGGGCATTTGTTGGCGAATATCGATGAAACTACTCAGTTCGCGTCCTGTCAAAAATATAGTTACCCACTTTATATTCATTGTGCCGATAACTGTTAGTATGAAAATGGTACTGTGGTAATAATGTACACATAAATTTTACTGAATGAGATTTACCCTTATTTTAAACATAATATAGAAAAACTTTTTCTATGAGACCAACTCGGAAATCTCAAAAAAAGTTATGCTCTATTCTATATAAAATCTGCAGCATTATTAAATCGGTACTCTAGTTAAACTGTGAATTGAAATTAGAAATAATCTATTGTTAATTATTTTATATAATGATTTTAAACTTCTCCGTTTGTTTGGACTAATTACGTGAATTTGGCGTTGTAGCTATTTTAAGCACGCTTCTTTGAAATTCTGAAATAATTTTATTAAAACAAGTATTATCTTTTCTTGAGTTACTAACCATTGAACAACTCAAACTCAGCCATGCGAAATTTCACTTTCAACTCACATAATTATGAAACTAAAAAATCTTTCATGAAGATAAGTAATAAATACACATACCTACATTGTCCCACACGGCTGACTGATCCCAAACTAAGAGAAATCTGCATACCTCGGTTATCTACCAGTCATGATAGGTACTAGTCTTCGTACAAATAAGAGCGTTCCGCAGTGTAGCCCCCGTAACATGCAGTGCTATGACAAAAGTTTGTCGCACATTTAAATCCGCCATATTGAAATATCCTCCAATAGGATAAGAGAATACGCCTGACAAAATTATGTCTGTCACGCGTGGACCGGGCATGTTAGAGGGGGATGTGTGGTAAAGTTCCCCAGAAAATAGACCATCTCATTAACCTGCCCTTCTTGTCCTGTCGCCTGCACGCGAGAGGACTTGACGAAGGCTACTGACGACGCTATTCGAGTGGCTGGTTTCTGGGCCGAGACTATCTGAGTTTGCTGTCGACTCAAAAAGAAGAAGGGCGTTCCTTTGGTAGAAGTTAAAAAACATTCTTGGTACCAGAAGCTGATATAAATAGATAAATAAAGACGAACATATCCAGACATAGGATAAAAAATGCTGATCACAGGTATGTAAAATTTTTTGAATTTCGAGTTTTAATATATCCAAAAAAAAAAAAATCATGTAAAGTTATCTTTTTCTTTTTCTTTCTTTTAACTTGCACATTTAATTAACTCTTTGCACCAATTTTGCTGCTCCTTAGAAATTCTGTGAAACTAAGAAATTTAATTTGGAATTTTCAAGTGGAAAGTTTATTAAGCTTTTGTACTTTAAGTCTTGAGAAATATCTTGAGAAAAGTTGGTGTCAGAATTTTGATAGTTTTGCATTCTTGTAAGTTTCTATTTTGAATATTCACATGGATATGTATAGAGTTTGTATTCTAAATACAACATGGTGCGTCGGTGATTTTATGTAACGGTGAACTTTATTCAATAATATTCAGCACTTGCAAAAAATCTGGTGAATTTCACAGTGTAAGTAAAATATATTTACACAGATAATTACTTATATTCATTGTTAAAACGATATATTTTAATGCTATCAATTAACTAGTTCATTTATTCGTTAGTTAGGTATGTGGCGTAGAGTCAAGTAGGTAAGTAAGTTAAATTGTCTCATCTATGTATAATATTATGGAGAGGAGATTAGGTTCGACGTTATAAGGTTTTTCGAGGTCTTATACGCATAAGTCTTACCTTATTCGAACACGAAAATAAAAAATATTTTTCACATTTTTTATAATTATTTAACCAAAGGTTACCAGCGATATTTAACTTACATTATGTACGTACGTATGTATATTTTCAAACGATTCTATCATTGGTATAAGTTCATTAAAATCTTTACAAAGACGTTCATTCAAAGACATCAAAGCGAATTGTATATTAATGCTAATGAGAGATTTATATCACTGAACAATTTTATTAGGTATAATCACTGCTAATTATCTATGATACGAACATCGACTCCAATTATTAACAATAAAGTTGGCAATGAAACGTAATTATATGCTTAATTAGCATTAGTAAGTTAAGTGTCACAACTTTCTTTCTCTCTCTTGTAAATTAAAAAAAAGATATCTATTTATTTTTGTGGTGTATTATGTTGTAGTTTATTATACATATGCAATACTTTATCTGATTGATAGAGAAGTTAACAACCCTAGGGCCGCTTGTTGATTTCTATAACATTCATTTAATGTATTTATGTCTCTGTAATATTTTCCTGGCTTTCAATAAAATAAAGTATATTTGTATTTGTCTACGACTACTTCTTGACTTCTTCAAAGGTATCCTCGGCTGCCGTAAATATTTAAAGGTACTCTGATATTGTTACGACTCCGTAATAGTAATTTAGGAAAGATTCTAAAAGCTCATTAGATACTAATGAAAGTAGACTAGAATCCGTTAAATTGCTATTGCTTTATGTAGCTCTATTAGTATAATAAAAAATGTAATATCTGCTTATTATTATGAAATTGTAGTATTACCGAGAACACAGTTACGCGGTAAACATGAAATACGTAGTTGGTTATTTTGAATAACAAGCTCGAGATAAAGAACTGCTAGGAAATAGCAATTTTCCTCATAGTAATTCGTTTTTAGCACGCCATTTTTCCATTATCTATTATCAATATTGTTTCGTCTTCATTGCGCAGAAATAGAATTCTGGAAGAACGTTAACGATGGCATTGCATGACCTTAACGGTAACAACGTAGAAGGTTTCTGTAACCTCGAATCCGATGTGTTACAACTTGGAAAATAATATAATTACTGAAAAATAGAATAGAATAGAATATACTTTATTGCACACAAGATAATACAACAAACATAATCAAAGCAACACAGGTGTACAAAAGGCGGCCTTATTGCTAAGGTAGCAATTACTACCAGGCAACCCGAAAAATGCTGTAAAATTTATGAAATTATGCACATTGATCTATCACTGTATAACAACAGGAAAAAAACGACGAGCCAATACAGTAACCAACGCAGTTTTACATTTAAATAAATACTGGCTTTCCGCCCCGCGGTTCCGCCTGTTTTTCCCGCGGTAATAGGTATCCTATGTCCTTCCCCAAAGTCTACTGTATCTCTGTACTAAGTTTCATAAAAATCGGTTTCGTGATCTTTTCGTGAAAGAGTAACAAACAAACAGAGTTACTTTCGCATTTATAATATCAACAATAAATTAATAGTAGGGATAAGAATAATAAGTGGATTTCTGGGTTATCTTAGCAATGTGTCCGCCTATTTATAGACATTTATTGTTGTGGACTACACGGTGGATTACCGGTTTGCAATGAAATGTATTATATTCCGAAATAATAAACGGATTAATAATTATTGTCTCTAGGTTACTTATTATTTAAAGTCTGATATTGTAGTGGTGTTGCCAGTTTTCAATTTATTCGCAAAATGCTTTCGCATTATGTACATTAATTAATGTATTCCACATCAATCTATAAAGACTGCCACCATTTTTAGGGTTCCGTAGCCAAATGGCAAAAAATAGATTCGTCATGTCTGTCTGTCCGTCAGTAAGTCACAGCCACTTTATTCCGAATCTATGGATAGGTCTTCAAAATGATAATATTGAGGTTTTTAATATATATTTTTTTCTAAACTGAATAGTTTGCGCGAGAGACGCTTTCAAGTGGTAACTCGCCGACTCGCACTTGGACGCTTTTTTTCGAATTTCTGCTTTTATTATGTCACAAAATATAATTTATTTCTTAGTTCTCTATTTTTAAAACGTTTATGCGAGACCAAGTGAGTTACGTAGAAACAGCGATCAACTGGGCTTTCGTAAGCTTGAAAGTGAAGTGAACTAACAATGTTGACTACACTGGTAAGTTCACTCTGGGCGACGCCACAAACAAGTTTAGAGCCTTATCATGTTCCTGCGTACAACGGAGCGCAAGATTAATGCTCAGCTAATGAATCAGCCCCCGTGACAAATCAGCCGGCGATAATGGATCGGGCATTGTTCGCCGCGACTCCACTACTCTGTCAAACACCGCGAACAAACGCCCAACGTGCTACCTGTCTCATTCTACACCCATATTTTTAAGAATCATTTGAATAGACGGTGCTTTATGGCTCTGAATAGTGTGTGAGCGTAGAAAGAAAGGAATATTTTGTTTACAGCATAAAAAAAAATTGTAACGCGGTGAAACTTTGGTTAAAGAAACCTTTGTATTCAGGCTGTACTTAATTGTGTATTTACTAATGGGTTAAATGTATTACTAAAGGGTTAAATATCTGAAGGAAATGAACTACATCGAGCTACGAAAAAAGTGCTACGAAACTGCTACGAAGTTGCTACGAGCTTCACTAAATAAACAAAAAATCTAGTACAATAGAAAGGAAAGAAAAACAAAGATGTGTGTTAATTCTTATAATACCTACTTAGTACTGTAACATAACTAAACCCGAACTAAGCCCGATTAGTTCGACGTTCACATTACAATAGCATGAATTTCCTGGACTTAGTTCGCGCCACTAGGAGTTAAGAAGTAACTAGAGGTTTATTAAAAGTTGGTGTAGTAATAATTGGATCTTCTACCTTTGTCGTCGTGGAGTTAGTGCAGAATGTTCCAACTTCCAAATACCCGGTTGGCAAATAGATTTATCTTGCCCTCTTCTCGGGGTCGCGTGAAGGTAGTATTATTCGAAAACGGAGAAAACTACTTTTTGTCAATCCTCATTACGATTGGGGTTTAATCTCCGATTAACTTATGGAGAAATGTATGAAATAAAATAGAAAAAAGTGTTTTTGTTAATGAATTTAGTCATTCATAGGTTCAATTCATCCAAGTCACACCCTAAACTTCAATTAAGTCGCTCAACTTTTAAATTCATATGGGAACCTTAAAGGGTGGGTGATAAACGCATCGAGTTTTGAATGAATGATATTTACCATGGCTCCGATCGCTCTAACTAAACCATTCCGTATTAGTTAGCGTGAGGAATTTGAAAGTGGTTTTGAGTAAAGTTTAATTTTGGTTAAGTCGATCGAGTTAGCACGATTGGTGTCCAGTAAACCTCAATTTAAACTTTTAAATGATTAAAGTGTGACAAAAAAATTCAGCTCCATTGTAAAATTGGCCATTTTATAATTGTCTACAAATTACAATCAGCACATGCGAAGGTCTAGACAAACATCTAGATTTTGTCTCCAATACTTGCTCCTAGCTCTTTCATATTTTACGAATGACGTTGGCTAGTCACTGCACGTCCCTGTCCACTGGCTGCACAGCAGTGGAATACAGAGTGGAATTGTTCTCTAAATAAACAAAGCGGCGAGTAGGCAGTTAGCAAGCGCATAGATATTCACAAGTAATGAAAATTCATTAAAAGCCGCCATATACATTCATTTTAGAGCTCAATTTGCAGGTAGGGTATTGTTAGCGCGCGGGTAAAGCACCGGTATGGCCGCGATAATGAGAACGTAATAGGTTTTCGCTAACGTGTCGCGTTGACTGTGCCGCCTTGTAGCATTCATTGCTGCGTGATTATGCAGATAAGATATTGTATTCAAAAATAATATTGTGTAATTACGAACTACATCTGTTGCTTGGCCAGTTAATCGTTATTGGTTTCCATTAGAAGCGATTTTTGCACTTCAAAAAAACATTGATGATATTTATCGCTTTTTGTCGTGAGGAGATTTTCCGGCTGGAATATGGAATAAAATACTTCGACCAATGACTGTAGGATTTATCTGCTATATTGTCTAAGATACACATTTATTATGTACCTATTTATATATACTTATACAAGGAAGGAGAAATGAAAATAGAATATGCAGGAAGAGCGATATCCATTCCAACTCTTAGGCCTCCCTTTCTTTATCCTCGCACTACTATCATCTAACGCTTAATAGTTAGAAATTCACACGGGAATCGCCTTGAAAATACTTTTTTTTTTCAGTATTGGTTCAATAAGTATAACATCTTTACTAGAACTGGAACTAAAATTTATTTATAGTTGGTTATGTGAATGAAAATTTCAGTTTTAACTAGCTTCTTTATGTTATATTTTTTACATTTTTTTCTTATGAAATTAACTTGACCTTAAAATGTATGAGTACTCCATTCATGGAAACATTTACATAGCCATATTAATGAATTAATGGAGTATAGACTAATCGCTTCTTGTTCTTTTATCCGTCTGTAGAATTAATTCAAATAGAGATAGTGGAATTAATCTGTGGAATGGAGCGCGAAAAGAGAGGGCAATAATATTTTATCTCTGTCTAATTATATCTATTCTATAAATATTTACATTCTTGAGTACCTAAATGTAATTTATGAACCCACATTTCACCCAAGTCATGTTCTATTAGGCGTTGTGTTTCTCAACTAAATTATGAAACAAAGACCGACATTGTGACCCATGTCTTCGTCAAAAGCACTTTGCCTTTGAATTAGTGACGACTGTTAACTAAACAAGAATATATCTAAGAGTACGCTTAGCGAGAAAGCGAGAAAATTCAAATTGTTAGGTACATTCACATGAGAATTTTTTCAGTACAAGATATACCTATTTATTGTTCGAGGAATCGGGCTTTCAAGGAATTTGAAGTTCCGGGAATTGGACCTACTGAACCGGCTACACATTAAGGGAGAGACTTAGAAGTTCGATTCCATATATTTTCCTCATATATACCTAGTTTCCAATTTACTAGTAGGTATTTACTGATTTTATAATAATATTTATTTTCTATTCAAACCGTACAACAATTCGTACCAGTTATAATACCGCAATACGGGAAAAAAATTTGATTACGTTGCGTAACGTTTATTTTATGTTCATTGTACCTGAATTTCCCAGAAAAAAGTCTTTACGAAACATATTTTGTTATGCATAGCTGATTTGAAACCAGAAAAATTATATTCACTATTTAATCAAGCATTCTTTTTAATCTATTACAAAGTTCTAATACATCAGAAATTTTAATAATAAATCAGAAATTTTAATAATATAAGAATTGACTGACGTGCCATGGAGCGTAGTATGTTGAGTGTCAGAAGAATTGACCGTATAAGGAACACAACTCTACGCTCCAAAACAGGCATAACAGATGTGGGCTTAAAAACAGCAAAGCTGAAGTGGGACTGGGCGGAACATGTCGCCCGCATGCATCCCGAACGATGGGCTAAACTGGCTACAGATTTTATACCAGAAAATGGACGCCGACGACGAGGCAGGCCTCGGAGACGTTGGCGGGACGACTTGGACGCGTACGATACAGACTGGACCACAAGTGCGCTTGATCGTGATGTTTGGCGTAGTGGAGGGGAGGCCTTTGCCCAGCAGTGGGAAATAAAGTAGGCTATTAAAAAAAAAAAAAAAAAGAATTGACTTCTTTCTGACCTATCATGAGAATAATAATGTACACTTTATTGACACCCAATATGAAAGACGACAAAAAAAACGGAAAAGTCAAAAGGCCGCCTTATTGCTAAGATACCGGGAAACATTTAGATATATCTTTTTCCTTAACAGTATTCCAAGTGTTTACAAAAAACTTGCGCTCTATAAGTAAAAAGTAGCGACAAAAAACAGGAACATAATAACCTGTTAAAAGTATTAACTACGTACAATTATAGCTCAAAGTGTCAGGTAAAAATCTAATGTAAGGGTGCTTCTACACGGTGCAAGTAGCTTGCGCATGTTGAGTTAATTGACTTATATAATCAAGCGTAGGTCACACAGATATAGATTTAATTAGATGCGGCTAGTGTATGTGTCGCAGGCTTTTTGTACGATTCCGCCGTTTACATAAAGCGTCGGCAATTTATAAACGCTCGCTGTAATGTAAAATGCCGAAGGCAAAATGTATAGGGTTGGCACAAAAATCAACTTTGAAAAATGTAATTCTCCGGCGGTCGCCGACCGCTGCCGCGGTACGCTCGCTCCGCTCGCTCGGCTCCCTCCGCTCTGTTATTGACATCAGTCTAACCTAACCTAACCAATCGATTTAATTCTGTGTAGAGATTTGTTTTTTTTTTTTAGCGGGGGCTGCGCCCCCCGAGCCCCCTCTTTTGGGGGGCTGCGCCCCCCCGTCCCCCCGCTTCGGTTGACGCCCTGGCTACTATTATCAAAGCCAGTAACCTTTTTGTAATCGGGTTGAAAAATCTATAAGGGCTTAGAATACCACTTCAGAAATGGGGGGGCTTCGCCCCATTATATACAGGTGCATCATTATTTTTCAGCTAGCAATACGGACTTAGCTAAAACTGAGTGCGGACTTATTCAAAACCTTTTTGTGCCAACCCTATACATTTTGCCTTCGGCATTTTACATTACAGCGAGCGTTTATAAATTGCCGACGCCGTATGTAAACGGCGAAATCATACAAAATGCCGACGACATATGTACTTCGCGTGTCCAAACGAAGTCAAATTTGACTCAACTTGCGCAAGTTACTTGCACGGTGTAGAAGCACCATTAATTGCATAGTATTCATGCAGCCGAGTGGGCGTCAATCGTCTAGGTACTGCAATTAGTTACATGATTGATCCGGCTGCATGCATCAATTTTACTAGAATAATAACGCACTAAACACAGTGCGATATTATTGGCATAATAGGCAGTATTAGGCAGGTCCCCCACAAGGTGGACCTACGATCTGGTCTCGCAGAATCGATCGTTATGGAGATCTTTGGGGGCGGCCTTCGTCCAGCAGTGGACGTCTTTCGGCCAAAATTATAAAATAGAATAAATGATGAAAACATATTTTTTCTACAAGATATTAAATAGAATAAATAATAGAAAAAGTATATTTTGTCATCAAGTTGAGTCCACAAAATAGAATCTTAAGTACAGAACAGACGGAAAAATGTCCTTCAATTACTTTTGCTAAATTATAAATGCTTAAATTATAATGAACATGAAGCTCCACGGTTTTATTCGTATTGTTAATTTTTCATGTGAAATTAAACTATTCTGAAAACCACCTTAATGCCTCCTTATGATGTTATCTATCACCCTGTCTATTCTTCGAATCCTCCTTTAGGTAATGAAACGAAAAGTACGTAGGTGCGTCCGTAGAGTATCCAGTATAAATAACAATATGAGACTATAGACAGACATAGTATCTCCTTACGTGGGAAGTGTAAACGAAGATTTTCTCGCAAACAGAAGAGCCTACGAGGAAAACCGTGTTGCTGTCAAAATCCCTTTCAATTGTATGAATGAGTATGAGGTGCCGTGAGCCCAGAGGAATACAATGGAGTCCTTCTAAAAGCGTGACTCCTTTATTGACGATAGCATACAAATAAAATTACCAGTGGGTTGGGTTGGAAATATTTCATTCTAAAACGCAAAGAGATCCCACGTCCTGTCGAGGCACGGCCCCGAGCTATCGACCTTGTTTCTCATTTCACAATCAACGGATTT
This sequence comes from Teleiodes luculella, assembly GCA_948473455.1. Taxonomy (NCBI): domain Eukaryota; kingdom Metazoa; phylum Arthropoda; class Insecta; order Lepidoptera; family Gelechiidae; genus Teleiodes; species Teleiodes luculella. The sequence continues at coordinate 9,223,415 of OX419595.1, read as the reverse complement.
TAGTACAAATTTTCCAGGAAGCCCATCAAAGTTACACGAGCAAAATAAGTCTGCAAATAAATATGACGATCTTGAAACTGGTTTTATTTTGTTATTAACTTGAACATGGTATTCTTAGGTCATTTTTAGTATATAGAACTACTTTAAATACTCTTACTTTTCATGCTAACATATTCTGTATTTCTTTGTTCTTTCATAATTTTAGCCGAGGATATAATTAAACCATAAATAAACAATAAACATTTCTGTTCAAAAGCAACCACATGTCTCTCCTACGAGCGGGACCTATATTTTCGACTCGCGTCCTAGCCAGCACAACCACTAAAGAGAAATAAAATAAGCGAACTAAGAGTCAGCTTTTAATTGTATTTCACACTAGCTCTGCTACCGTCCAACTTTCTAAAGCATATTCTGAAATTAAAATCGTCGTGTATGGACTTTTAAGAATGCAGTTCACAGCTGTACAATATTTGAGGGAAATAAAAGCCAGGTGGTTTTAGTTAACCTTTTAGATTTCTGTGAAGTTTTTAAATTTCCATAACTTGTGTACTAGTATAATGAAATCATAGTAACTACTTGCTACTTAAGTAGGTATCACCAATCATTTTATGATTTATTAAATAAAAAAAGACATGGGGACAGGCTCAGATAGCACTTAGGAAAATGCCTCAGTAGAATAAAGAAAAAAATAATGATAATATAAATAAACAAACGCGCCCTCTGGTGACAATTAAAAATGTTCATGTTTCCCGGTCGGCTCTCTAAGGTGCTCATTCCTTTCTTCTGAATTATGGGAATCAAAAAAATAATGGTGATGGGAAACATTCAGAATATAATTTTATGATTTATTTAGCTTATGGTTGGTTTTATTTTCGGGATGGTGAAATTATATGAATGAGCAGAGATAATAGGGGATCTATGTTTAAGTTCCTTTCCAGATACACAAAAAGAAAAGAGTTTTGTTTCATACTGTATTTTTTTTAATTTTGAGTTGAAGACGTTATGCGTCGTCGGCAGGAAATATTTGGTAAGTGAATTTACTTCTTTGAAGATCTCATAGCAGATAATATTTCATCTCTCGTTTATATTTTTTGCAGCGCGTATATGGCGAGGGTTTGTACCGAGCACTCTCTTCTTTCAATACCTATCCACTAGTTACAATTTCCAGCGCATTTCCCTATTCTTTTTTGGCACTATCGGACCCGACGACGTTCTGTATGGCTTTTTTGTGTCTGGTTTGTACCAGAAGTTCTATTTCCCTGCACTGGTTAGGTAGGTACTTTAGTCTAATATGAGTATATCTATATAATAAAACTGTAGAAGTCGAAATTTTTTATATAGAAATAACAACTAATAACCGAGTCAGGGGTATGTAAGAAGTGATATAGAACAAAACCAGTTTTTTTTCAATTTTTTTGTCTGTTTGTACGTACGGGGTTAATCTTCGAAACTGTAACCGATTTTAATGAAATTTTGCATGGTGGTATATCATATCCCCGGTCAACATTTTAGATACTTTTTACCGCGAGAAAATATCTCATTCCTACGGGAAACTGTACGGAAAAGTAAAAAAACAACGCGGGCGTAGCCGCGGGCGGACAGCTAGTTATACATATTAACATTCCCTAATTATTGTTTAAAGAGATCGAAAAATAAATACCTCTTATGGTATACAGTATACCATAAGAGGTATTTATTTTTATATATAGTATACCGTATACTGTATTTATGAACCACACATTCTCAACATTTAAGAGAGCTGGGACGGGGTTTTGATACAGCAGAAGAAACTTGGGTTAATTGAATTCCAGTGTCGCATCTTCGGGGATTGTCCTAAGTGGCGCTCGTCATGGTTGCCAGTACAAAGTAAGGCACAATGCCTGAGCAGAGGTGTTTGTTCGCAACCAGTAACCACGCCCCGCTGCCCTCTCCCCTTTCACGCGGGAGATAAATGCCCCTCTAATGAATCAGTTGCCGTGACAAATCAGGGTTCGGTGGGCTTTCTTGATCTTTGGCTGCTATAAATTGGTTGAGCTAGCTTGGCTTTTTTGAATGGGCTACATTAACGTCCAATTTTACTCGTACGAAATAGGCTTGAGACGTAAAAATTCAATCTCTAATTGTAGCCAGTAGCCAGCACATGTGGCTGGAAATGTTAACCTTGAGAGCGCCCTTATTCCGTAGAAGTAGGGGTGAATATCGTAGTGCGAATGTCTAACCGCACGTGCTGGCTTCTGTACCAGAAAGGAATAAGATTTGCGTGGGTGGGTATACATAACCTGAAAAATCAAAACATATTGTTACTATTCAGGTGGAGTTCAAACTGGTAAGATTCAGCGGACCTACGAACTATTCTACTGATGCTCGAATCTTATTTCCCTCCCATTTTCCTTTACGATTTGTAATTTCATTCTCAACCACAGTCATCACACGTATTATTCCAATTTAATAATCTTAACCAATTCTGCCACACAACAAGAATACCCGAAAATTGTAGACATTCCCCAACAATGCCCACATTAGCGTCAAATTATTCGCAAGGTTGTTGCTGCGTTATGGAAATGTAATTTTGTATGAAGCGGACAGGAGTGCCGCTGTAGCCGTAAGGCACGTACATAGTGCACACGAATGAGGCGGGGCGTGTTGCGATATTTGCACATAAAAACTATTTTTTATTTGGCGGTACATTACACCCCGCGTCGGCGTCGCTTTGTATGAGCGGTACAAAGCGGCCGAGTGTCGGTTGCTAGCTAAGGAGCTCTATTTTTGAATCCTTCGTATAATATAGCGTTGGCGTATGCGACATAAGTCACAGTCGACTTTCAAGTTGCGTGGCGTTGATTTTACCTATTTCTGAGTCACTCGTTTCAATATTAAAAGTTTTATTCCATTTATTCAGAAATATAGACCAAAAAACAAAGACCGGTAATTTTTGACACTAAAACGGATCGGAAATCTATGGTTCCGCTGCAGGTCTCCACATTCATGCCCTCTTTTTATTATAGACGTATTTCTTATTATAGACGTTAATATTTGAAGTTTATTCTATCACTTGCTGGCGAAGTGCTTGTGATGCTGCTTTTTGTTAGAGGAACTTAAATCAGTAGAAATCGAGCGACTCTTGTGATACGAACGATTGAGAAATAGAGTTTCAGTGCCGGCTGGCGTCGCTCGAGGCGCGGAAACGTCACGGGTTCTATAATATAATATAGCAACAGTCCTTGCTAAAGCTCTTGGAAGCGTTCAAACGCGTATTCTTCTTTTGAAGGTAGATCTGCGTACATATATTAATTCATTTCTTTACTGTCTACCTGTAGGAAAATACTTTTTAAATTATCTTTTTATTATTAAGTAGGTACCTACATTTCTAGATTAGATAATAATGTAAAACCTAGGTAAATATTCAACGCGTGATTAAGACGCAAACAAAGCTCAGAACCTTGAAAAAAATATTTTATTACACAAAATACTTACCTAATAGAAACGTATCACGTTTAAAATTCAACATGTACGACAATCTGACCTCACATAATTTCGATAACATTTTGATAAGGGGATGCAAATAAAGTTACCGACGGCCCTCGGGCGGTGACGCTCCTTGATTATTAATTTTATTCTGATGAAATCCTTTTAGAAGGACCTCTACTTAGCTTGGAAAATATCAGAATTTGATTAATAACAAAATATTTTTCTTTTAATAAGGTGGATGGGATACTTGGAACCGAAGCTTTTATTGAGCCTTTTTTTTAGTAATAAATATATTATTTTTCATCTTTGTATGCTTATATACATCTTTCTATACTAACTATAAATTTTCCTTATAATAATGAAAATGTCTCATTTACTTTGCTGCAAATAAAATTATTATTATTTATTACATTATTAAACTACTAGTTTCCCAATAAATACAGTAGAGTTTTAGCGCCAACAATGACAAGTATATAATACGAGTACTAACTTATATAATATGTGGAGTAATTTACGAAACAAGTTACAGTAACAACACAAACAGAAATGAAGAAGTAAAATAAGTAGAACAACCGAGAAAACATGTTGTTTGTTGTTGACTTTCCAAGAAAAACCCTTAACTAGAAAAACATGACGAGTCACCGAGAGCTCATTTCGTGATGGTTTCGCCCTGTCAATTTCATAGATCTAAATTAACAAGGTTTTATACAGTTAGGTACTTTGTAAACAAAAACAAAACATTTAATGTTTCTTTTCCAACCGCAGGATAGGTGCTGGATAGACTATTTACTGAAAGAAAAGTAAGGGGCTCTGTGGGTGATATGGTTTTTCTACGACTTTCTAATATAGTCCTTACGAACCAAAAATGTAGAAGAAAAGGTGGGATTGCAGAAGCTTGTTCCCGGCCCGTATTCTAAATCCCACCATAACCGTGAGCTTCTACAAAGAAGTTAAAAGTCTAAAAGAGGCTATTTAGTCAATGGGCCGCCAACAATAGATCCATTTGGGTAGTATTGGACGTTGGTATGATGTGTCGCCTAATCCCTCTTCCACAAATCATAATCATACGGGACTACTATTCGATATTCTGTGATCATTCTCAAAGATACAGTTTGCCACTTCGAAGTCAATGAGCAAACACTATAAAATAAAAAATAAAAATAAAAATATTTATTGTGATAACGAAAGGTACATAAGTTTTACCAGTTTTTAGACCATCCAGTTAAGCAATTTAAAAGCTTGTGTTAGAATGCTCTGCTCTTCAATATCCATAAACAATAGTACCAGAGATTTACTCATAAATGCATAATATTTTAGATAAAGTTGCCCATATTATACATATATTTTATTTATTATTTTTACAATTAGAATGCTTAAGGTGTACGATAGGTGTGAGTTTAAGTGTGTGTGTGTGTGTGTGTGTGTGTGTGTGCGCGCGTGAGTGTTTATGTGAGTGAGTGTGTGTGTGTGTGTGTGTGCGCTCCGTGATGTGGTAAGGAACATTAAATTTGTTCCATGTAATAAATAAGTGTAGTCTTAGATATAGTTTACTGCTATTTACATTATGCATACAACAACGAGCTAACATATCTCGTCGAGAATCCAAAGTTCTGGTTATTTCAATAAAGTTGAACCGTGTCACGTGTGCACTGAATTGAATTTATGTTTATCTTTAATGCTCGCTTGAAATATTCCGGCTTGCATACAATAAGTTTAAGTGGTGCGGAGTTTTGGTATCGCGCTGCGGGGCGGTGGAGCGAGTCGGGCAGGCCCCAAGCCGCGATGACGTCTGCTTCAGTGCACAAGCTGCGCTTTTGGACACGGGAGGTTTTCTCGCAGTACAGATTGTTAATAAAACTATTGCCTAAAGCCATCGCGTTGAGAAATTAATCTTACAATTTTAAACTTGGTGGTTTTAAAATTCAAGACTAATTTGAACCATGATAGATTTTATTAACAAAGTAAATTATTTAGATAATGTGCACTCACATTTAAGGAGAAAAATAAAAAAGAATTGGCCCAGATGGCCAAGTACCGGTGTAGCTCAAGCTCAATGGAAATTTTAAAGCAAAGGTCGTCCATAGATTAAATGTTAATGATAAAGTAAAACTCAATGTAGTGATAAATTTTCATTCAGCCTCTACCTGGTTCAAAACTTTCTTTGTTGGACTCCGGATATTGGACAGACCATCGGCAAACCAACTGATGTCTCCTTACAATGCAGAAACTTTAATCTGACCGCGCACGGCTACGGCTCAACTAGGCCTCCTATTTGTCAAGTTAAATTGAGTCTAGTTACACTAACATGTGGTTGGTATAAACATTTATGCGCTTACTGGATTTCGATTTTCAGTAGTTTAGTTTTTATTTCTTACAAAATTTTAAATCACCTATATGGAGTCTTTGAAACAAAAGCATTTTTTACCCATATTATGTAACGATAAAAAAATAATCATTATTGTTTAATAAATATTAGATGCGCTGATATAATGTGCTCGTACTACGTTACGATATGACTACTACCTAATTTAATGCGAATTTAATTTAATAATCTAGTTTTCATAGCCTATTGATATTTAAATGTTCATGTCTTTACCTCATTTAAAAGAAACATAAGTGTTCAAACAAAGTTTGATTGATTTGTGAACAAACATGCTCATATATCATTACCTAGATAATGTTCCCAAGGTGACCCATCAAAAGGTTTTGTTTAGGAAGAGACAAAGAGAAACTTGGTTTGTTATTCATCGGGCCGTTCCTTTGTATTTGATGAGCTTATTTACACAAATGACCTCAATCGAGCTTTGTCCAATGAATTTTCACATCCTCGCCCAAAACAATTTCAATAAATAATGGCCTTTTGATTACTTTGCCTGGAATTTGACATATTTGTGTTATAATTTTATGAAGACATTTTGCTTTGGATTTATTAGGAAATACGAGTATATTAAAGAATTTAATTATCACATGAATCTAGTGGGAGGGAACGAAGCTCATTATAGAAAGACTCTTAATTGTTTATTATTGAAAACATTAGGCAATTCTCTACGATACATTTTTGGTATCTCTTCCGGAAATCAACCGGACTGCCAAGCGCTCGTGAGAATTATGGCAACACTGCTTCTTCAAGGAACAAGCAATAATTCAGTGGATTGTTATAATAGGTTGTTGAAGTATAAGTAGGTAGTAGTCCTAACAGTTTTTTTTTATTTGAAATCACTATTTGCATATAACTTTTTTTAATATAACGTTAAAATAAATAGTTAAAGCCTTTACAGTTTATATTAAATTTACAACCATTTAAGAAGCATTTACTAATGGTTTGCTATAATAACCATGCTGTAATTTGTCACCCGTCTCATAAATAAAATTAAGTACACACGGAGCAGAACTTTCAAAACGACGACGCGACTTCTACACGCAAAATGTTTGTACAAAAATAAATTGTAATTTATTAGTATTTTGTCGACGTTTATGAATCATTCGTAATCGTTTATTAACCATTAGTGATGACGTAATGTGCATTATCTTCCTCTAATTGTATACAATGTCTATGTCCCTAACCAAGGTTAAATACCTATGTTTGATCCCTACACAATGGACGAGATACAATACATTGTATTGGTATATTATAATATACGCACGCACGCTGTCGATAGGCATTACACAAGACAAACGTGTCCTGATCGGCTTTGGAGCCCATTGTCCAGTAATCACCCAATGTTGACAGATGTCTCGCTTCCCATAAATCAATTTTGATGGTCTAACAATGACCCACAGCTGTCATAGCATTTTCAACCATTTTTTGTTCGTATTCTTTGAAAAAGGCCATTACAAACTCGTGTATATAACAGTCGCGCCTCTTTTCCCTTTTACTTGCTGAGATTTAGACATACTTCTTTCGCTTCATCCATTAAGGTCATAAGCCATAGGCGGCTATTAAGGCTTGTTTGAGTAAATTCAGATTTATAATGATGCGTAAATCAGTTATATCGTCTTTAAAACGAGAACTAATTATTTTGTCCTTTATTTTCGTAATGCCACTTTTAAGGAATGAAACAGACAGTAGCAGATGACGGTAGGAAAATAGTAAAGAAGCCATTATCTAGGTAATGGTTTTCCGATAGATTCCACTTGCTCCGAGTAAAGCTGCGGTAATAAGCGGGCGGAGAAATACATACAAATATTACAGTATACCCTTTATAACCAATGAACTAACTCACTCTACAAATACTTTTTAAACAAACAATCAAAATTTGGTTAGATCCTTATAATATATTTTTCTTTAATTTGCTTTCTTAAAAATGTAATGCAGCTGTTTTTCCCTGATCTTTTTGATACAACAATATGGCATTTATTTGAATCACGCCGCACAGGAAGATTTTAAATTAAGAAAAAATTTTATAACGTGCGCCAGATTTATAATATTTCGTATTCGTGTTTACTATTAAATTGTTTTTTTTTTTTGCCTGATTAAAATAAGAATTTTGTTAGAAAAATATCTTAGAGCTTACCTTGCTATATGTAATAGCGATCTGAGTAAAGTTCGTCTTAATATAAAAAATAAATGAAAATATGCCGGGTATTTTATTTTAATGTACTTTTATTGTTATTTCATTTTATACTGAAAGCGATTTATGATAACTACCTACTACTATAAATTAAGAAAATAAGGTATCTCTGTGATGATTAAACACAAATAAAATCGAGCAAAGTAATCATTGAACAAACTTTACAAAGTCCGATAGTAAAAATGTTATAAAATATCTTCTGTTAAAATTACCAACATTACCGACAACAAAAGAGCACGCACGGCTGAATCGCGAAATCTCTGCTTTTGTTCGTTTTATTTGACAGTGTATTCTATTGCTTTGCATTAAGGAAGAGGAACTTGTGATCAAAGAAGTTTTCATTACGCCATAAGGAAAAGTTTGTGCTATATATTATTTTGATATCTCAGCGACAAAGGCGAGGACTGAAATGGGAAGATCGTACACACGATTGTGATATGACTTTCATTTCGTAGGTCGACGTTCAAGATAACGGCAATATGCTGAAGAAGGACCAAATAAAAGAAAAATGTTATAAAACATGACAAAATAAATAATTTTCTTTTCTAGCCTAAATCCTTTCCAAGTACCGTAATATTATTCGGATATATTTCCATAGAAACTGCTAGCACAAATTTCTTCCAAAAATAGACCTAAGAAGAAAATTTTGAAATGCTGAACCAGCTTCGTAATATCTTACCTCACAGTTGACGAACTTTTATAAGTTGCTAACTTTTAAAAAAATGCTGTTCACGCGTCAACTCTAGTGCGCCTTTTTCACCTCTCTGTGTTAACCACAATACATCTTTTGTTTTAATTTTTAAAATCAAATCCCTGAATTTCAGCTGATAAAATTTTATATCAGTTCATATTCTCTCGTAACCTAACGTTGTTTGCTTGGAATAATTTTTGATTTTCCTTTTGGATTAAAGATATATATTTTTCTTTCAACTTTTCACTTAGTTATACTTAATATCTGTTGAGTCATAGTTATGGTCTTAAATAAGTCAGAATACGACCGATAGCAGTGAAATTTATAACACCAAAACTAGCTCAGACAGGAACGACGACGTATGTGTTTTCTTTTTCATTTTTTGTACTTAATGTAAAAGCGAACAGCAGTGGAAAGAACTGTCTTGCGACGAAGATAGATGGTCTATCCTTTCAACCCAAAACAAATATTGTAAGTATTTCAGACTATGTGCTATCCATTTCAAGTGAGAGCAAATTTTCGGGTCACCGCGCACGCCTTCAAATCTGGAAAGATTCCTTTTACGAAAATACTATGAATTTTCCTGACAAAAAACATTTTCATTCAATATCTTTACATTCACATCCAATCTTGAAGAGGGAAAATTTTGTGTATTACCATATTACTAAGTACTTATTGTGGTGTGGCATAAATTAAAAGAAACCAAATAATATTTTGAAAATTTAAGGGTTTCCGTTATGTGCCTATAATTGTAAATCAGAAAATCTAAGCCGCAAATATACCTACACTCCACTCGCTTGGTGTCCTTGTTTCTCTTCAAAAATTTACAGAGAGGTGGCAGCATTGCTACAAGTGCACATTTACGGTTAGCTTATTTTTTAGATTCTTACTATTTTATCAGCCTTGCAAGACAATAAATCTTGTGCTGGGTGTAGTACAGCAAGCATGTCGATGCGAGGGGTGAGTGTGAGTTACTCAATCGCGCGCCAAATCTCCGTAGGAATGCGAGCCGGATTTAATCCTCGGGGCGGAGAGCTGTCGCGCCGAAGATTAATACTGACTCTAATTGCGAATATTACGCTCACGCTTGGTTACTCTACTGCGTAAAAAGGGCTAACAGTCATTTGAATTGGCCTATAAATCTAATGAATATTATACTAGACAGCAGACCTGTGACCGGGAGTCAGGTTCTGCTGAATAATACTGCAATTGTCAACGGTGTGTGATTCCCGGCTCAGAATTTGGATCAACCCAATTCTGCCTGTAGTGTTATACAAGGTGACTGAGACGTACTTTACCCAGGGAATGGACAGTAACGGTCTCCTGAGTAACTTAGAACATCTGCGATTCCCAACCCGACTGGCAAGCGTGGAATTGTAGCAACACCTCTCAATGGGTGAGGCTTTAGTTCTGCAGTGGACTATTAATATGTGAGTAAAAATTCACAGATCTAGTATCTCATACGACTATCGAGCACATTTGAAATGAACTGTAATGAGAAAATTTCGTTCTGTGTTGTTGACTATTTTCATAAAGGTTAAGGCTACAGGGCATCCCGATCGTCTTTGTTTTAGAGTCAAATTGTAGCTGACTAATTTGTCCAGAGGTGTGTGTTTTAATTTTTTTATATCATTCTTTGTTACCAAAATATCGAGCGCAGGAAGAAAAAAAAACTGGAAATATATTATTTTTATCACTATTTAAGTCATAACTTTTTTAGTTTTTGACTTTGTCAAATAATTCTTTTCGCATCTCGTGAGTACGCGTCTTTTGAGTATTGTTTGAATATCTGATCTTTATAAATGTTCGAAATATGACGCACTCTTTTGTGCAATTGGGGCCTATAGGATACTGGAGTGAACGAAAAGACATTTCCAATGTTAAATCTAAAACGGGGTTTATAATTGTATTTAAAATTCAAAGAACCATTTTTCCTTGTCAAACCAAAAAATAATACTAAGAATTGGTGTCCATGCATGGTAGGCACGTTTACTACCAGGAAGGTGCTCTTCTGTGAAAAATAAAGATAATATTCACATTAAAAATATAAAAACAAAATCCAATTACTCCAACCAAAATGTTTTTACTGAGTGATGAGAAGTAAAATGAATCAATAGTTCAGTAGTCGAGCGTGTTGTCGGGCCAAATCTCCCACAAAATAGTTTAGGGATTAGGGCTGTTCGCCGTGTTGGGGCAGTGTTAACGCAGCTTTACCGCTTGTTTAGTGGCTGCAAACAGTGACGACCTCGCTCTTATTGCTTAATGTATAGATACTCGCCGTAAATTAGTTTACAACTTTGTGAAAGTATTCCGACGATAGCTATAATATATTTTTACCTAGAATTTGAATGTCGATTCTTTATGGTACGCCAAATAAGCAAATAATACATTTTAGAATTGCTGCCGTCATAGCATGAAAAGGTGCTCCAGATAAATTTAATAAATTTTCCAACTAACCCGTATCAAATGAGTAGAAGCTTATTTCCATTTACCAGTAATTATATTTGATATCTGAGAAAGTGTCGTAGCCTGAGGAAATATGCAGGAGTCACAATAAACGTATGAGAGAGATGCAAGCGAGGTGAACCTCGTTACCTCGTGAAATATGTAAGAGGCAGTAATGAGCGCCCGCGATAAGGATAAAATTAGGTAAAAGGTTTCAACGAAGCAACACAACCCTGCTCTTTAAAAGCTACGTAAGTAATTATTATGAACAGGTTGAAAGTCTTGGCGCACCAATAAAACTGATGGAGGATTTTTCGTGGAGTGGAGGGTAATTCTGAATCGAGTATGTTTAATTTTTTTTATTACTAAAAGTGATCTCAACTGAAAGTTCAGCTTCGTAAATTGTTTTAATTTTTAGTCTATAGTTTACTAGTCCGCTCTGAACAAAGAGTTTTGAAGAGCCAGCCAATAGGCCAATAGGCCAATAGGCTCTGAAAGCAAGTCTTGTCATTGCCAGTCATTAAAAACGTCAGATTCTCACACATGCGTATTCTTACAGTTGACCACAGGGTAACTGTCATTAAAACGTACCCTCTCATTTTATTTTTGTAACTCAGCTTACGCAGAGCGCGCAAGTGTTGTTAGGAATTAATAAACCTCGGAGTAGTTTGTGAATGACAATAACAATAAAAATACCTGTTTATTAGTTTTGTAGCCGTGCTTTTACATGTATCTCGGTTTGTCATTGTCTGTTGGCCTCTGGGGTAGAGCCTTCCGCTCCTCCACTAGCCCGGTGAAGCCTGATTGGACGTACTTTTCGGAAACAAGCGTAAGGTCAATTTAAAAAAGACGTCTTTTGACTCATTACTGATGATGACCATGAAATAAGATTCATTTATTATTAATTATTTTGAAATCAACGTGTTAACAACAACGTGGATATTTATATCGACGGCGAGTTCCTCTGAAGTTAATCAAAGACCCAATTTTGGCAAGAAGGCTTTCAGGCACACTCAGTATCTAATTAACCTGGAAACAAATTAAGAAATACGTGAGGAATTTAACAAAATCCAATAGCGAACGAGTACTCCACGTGATAGAAAACATTTTTACTTTGATATACAACTTGTAGATGAAAATAAATAATATAGTAATAAAGAATCAAGAATAATCAGTTTAAGTGAGACAGAGAATTTAAGTTTTACTGACTCTGATATTTTTGGTAAATCGCTACTATTGCCCAATATATTCGGAGCGAGAATATGCGTATTCACCATTAAGGTATGATTTAAAGGTTCATAATTCAGGTAAGTATGACGTATAATCGATGGGCGGATTCTATAGGGAAAGGACTGTCTACCCTACCCTTTGTAAAACAATTAAGTTTTGCAACAGTTGAGTTCGCTCTCAATTTATGAGCTTAGAGAAAATTTGCTTTGAATTATATTTCCTTCGCGAAGTTAACATGTTTTAATAATAGGCATTAATTTTATTAACTGCTTCTTTTATATAGTAATCCAAACAGAGATAGAAATAATTCTGTCTTTTCTTCCTAAAAATAGTTCGTATTAAAAACGCTCTCGAGAATACAACATCTGTTTTATTAACACTCTTTTTAATTGACCGATTTTGTCTCGTAAATCGACTTATCAAGCTTCACCATACTTTTAAAATTATTTACTTCTAAACAGTATGTAATAATTACGTATTTTATTACTTATTTCACAACATTAAGTAGTCGAGCCACATTAAAAAGGGAAGGCTCTTTCTTTCGTTTTGATTAAAACTTTGCCTGTCTTTGGACAGCAATTTTAAAGTACTTTTTCTGTGTCGGTCGACAAGTTTCATAAAACAAGTCTGCCTTATGTTTTGTACCCACTTTAACACGGAATTTCCTTTCGCCTTGTAAGACTATGACTAGTGCCAAGATAATGTACTTTGTAGTATCTATTTAGCACAAGTATGTCTATAGGCTTTTAAGTTTATTGCTTTTTTTTTCATCAGTGTTAAGATAACAAATCTACTCTCATTTTTAGTGCAACGGTGCGACAGAAAATCGGTTCTAATGTAGCTGCGATTTACACTTTAATACACATTAAAAAATAATTTCGCCAGTAGTTATACTTGATCGCATTATGACATTTCTTGAGAAATGACAAAATTACCTTATCATCTATGTAGTAATTTTCAAATATTTATATAAACCTACGGAAAACCTATATATAACTAGGTATCGTGGAATTTTCTGTGAAAAGCAAAAGCAGAACGTTATGTTCCATTTTGCATGGAGCATGATGGGAGATCCTAATGCACGCTGCCCGTTGAACGCATAAATTCAAATGTTCTGTTAGCATTAGCACTGCAGTGGAGAGCGTGAAACACATTGCTTTTGAATTCTCGTCACATTCATATTCTGCACATGGTAAATAAAGAATCGTGGATATCAATCTGTACATTAAAAAAACATTTACATTTCGTTCTTGGGTAGATTGAATCGACAGCGACAAGAAATTGTTAAGAAGAAAGGCACCAAAATTAGGTATATTTCATTGTCAGCAGATGAATAGTTTATTTGATGTATGTATGCAAAAGTAAACTAAACAGTATATTTTATGTTTTATCTAGCCTAGGAATCAGATAAATATTTTTTGGATTAAAAATATACATTAAATATTTAATACAAGACAGACAGGCAAAAACGTGATCCTTACGGAACTTTTTAGACAACAGATCAACAACATGAGTCTATGACTAGTTATAAGTGATATCAAATTCGATTGAATATCAAAATGAATCCACTTATCTACCGTTAAAGACATGAGATTGTAACAAGCGTCACTCCTGAAGAATTTGGGAGTCACTGGTTCTTTCAAAAGTATTTGTTCTAACAATGGGTTAATTCGCTGACAACGGGACTGCGACGAGCACCTGCTACTTTCAATAGAACTGTTTTAGGGCTGTAGTTGCATTTTCCAAAAGCTCCTATTGAACCGACACTATCACAGTTTTACAGAGCTTGGATTAAAAAAGCAGTGATTTTTGAATTTTTTTAAATGTTTTTCGGAAACTTTGGAATTCGTATTTGTTCGGTTTGACAAATTTAGCATCCGGCTTTCGATCGTAATACTTGTATTAGTTTTTATCTGATAAGGAATATTTTAATAACATTAAACGTATAAATAATTAACTGATCTATTTATTTTATAATAGCAAATTTCTGTACAGTACATATATTATTTTATCTGAAGTAGTTATTTTCATAAAATATTATTTATTTCAAAGTACTGGTCACTTATTCCAGTGAATAGTTCGAGCAATAGTCAGCTAACGCCTCCTCATGAATATCCCCCACCTACAGTTCAAAGCTAACCCAACTACATTCACAACTTTTGACCCTTGTACGGATTAGCATTTGTTACAAACGACGTTCAGTTGTTTAAGTCTTAACTACATATCTATTTACATACATGTATGATTAACAGGATAGTAATTTGACAAACGCGTAGTTTCAATTCACAATTTACGAAATATTAATTTACATTGAAATACTTTGATGAGTCAACAATATACTATGGTGCGCATTATGCTTAGGCTCAATTCACACCGGGACGGCAGCGACGCGGCGAGCACTTTCAGTGTGAAATAATTGTAAACTTTATTTACATATTAAAAAGACTAGTATCGCTTGAAGCTTCGACGAGTCGCGCGGCTACCAGCGGCGCCGCGCATCCGTCGGCGGTTTCAAGCGATACTAGTCTTTTTAGTACTTGGATAAAGTTTAAAATTATTTCACACTGAAAGAGCTCGCCGCGTCGTCGCTGCCACTCCGGTGTGAATTGAGCCTTTAATATAAAGTCGGTTATAACATAAACCAATTATCAAAATATTCTTTTCAGCTGGACTAACTTGAAAAAGGATAATTAAAAGTATTTATATATTTAATTATTATTATTAATAAAGGCAGAGGTAAATATAATAAATAATATGTTAAGGTTATGTATATGTTAAGGTTCAGCAAGCCACAAATACGTTCACAAGCATAATTTTGTACTTATGTATGAGTACTTGCTTTGTTAGATTGAAGCATGTAGTACTAGCCACAGTACTAGCTGAGTGTCAGATATTCGTCGACTTGTTTCGAAGTCCCAAGCCGAGTGACATAAGTTCTTGGCAGCTGTGATAACGGGATATCTCAGGTTGGGTATGGTATGTCTACTTGTCACGTCAGAGACCACTTGAAGAAGCAGGTTTCACAATTTTATGTGTGACTTAGGGAAGCTGTTTTCATTGTGATTAGGTTATAGCATGCTGTATCTACCTATAGTATACAGATTTATCTTGGATTTATCTTACATGGTCATATAACTATTTGTTCATGAAAAAATATATAAAACAATAATCTAGCTAGATAAAGAAGTAAAAGTCAATATTTCTTTACTAAACTAGTTTCTTAGTTATCATCTTCCTGCCATTCGTTACGTCTTCCAATTTTGAAAACCTCACACTTTTTTCCTCGTTTTAGTACTGGCTCTAAGTAAATAATTTTAACTTAGCTAATCTAAAATTGAACCACTTATTTCAAACGGAGAAGTTATCAAAGTTAATATCCTCAATCACTTTCAGGCGAGATCTGCCACTAACTTTATCCAGAATTTGCTGTAAGTACCTAAAGGAGGGTCAAAAATATTTAGCGAAATTGACTTAGTACTGTCATAGATAGAATAAGCATAAATTTTAGATAAACATAAAATAATAATTAGATATACCATATAACATGTAAGATAAGACAGATTAGTCTTTTGTCTAAACTTTATAAAAACTTTGTCTAAACGGGATTTTACTGTAGTCATGCAAACAACTGCGAAACCCTTAAAAAGTAAACTTAGGGTAAGTTCGGAACCCTCAGTGGGATTGCATAAGAGATAAGAACAAAATATATTTTATTATAATATATATATTATCATTGAGCTCCTAATTTTTCGCTTCGATTATAATTTAATAGTATATACTAACAGGCGTCATCTGTTGAAAAATCAATAAAATATATTTTTTTATCATAGAGTAAATTCTTACATAAACAAGAGGGGTTGCTTGCTACCTGAAGCGTCACTTTAATTTCTAATTACTTACATCTCGATCACAATATTTTTAGTCATCAATATCATCCATCATCATTTCAGAGGAAATAATCTAATGCTGGATAAAGGCCGTCAAGTATAGTCGTAGGTTTATAGCATTTTGTTGTAACCTTTGTGTTCTGATAAATAGAGATGTTCTTGCTTCGCTAAGGGTCCTCATCAAGAAATATTCCACTGGATAGAGCAATGATGCTAACTTGACAGCTAAAAGCACAAAAACGGCCTATGAAAAGGGTCCCTAAAGATGGGGTGATTCATAAATTTAACTGAGTTGAATAACGGCTTCGACATATTGTGACGTCACACACAAGAGCCCCAATAGCTTTATGTAAAGTGAGGGTGTAATGAGAAAGCATTATTCGATCATCCATCATAGGATCGGGCAGGTATGTTGGCGCTCCCGTACGTCGTGACGTCATCTCCCGTGTCGAACCTCGTGGATCACGGGCTGGCCATTGAACTACTATTGTATTAGCGTACACAGAAACGGCACCCGCGAATCGCACTCATAAATGTGAATTGGAGGTTACGACCACTAACTTCTATGGTGTTTGTTTTTCTTCTCGCCGTGCATTCCGCCCGCCTCCCGCTGCTGCCACCATCGTGGCGCACGGAATGTATTAGAGGTGTCTTCTCTAGTACTTCTGCGCAATTCCTCTCTCAATGGGCTGGCTCTGAATAGAGATCCCGTCAAATGTGCTCTTTAAGATCATCTGTTAGCTAACCATTTGAATAATAATAGGTATGTTTTATGTAAGCATAGTTCAATATCATTGACTTAATACATGCTAAGTTCTGCCAACTATCTGATGTGAGGGGGTTGTCTCCGGGTTGTGATTGCTCCAAAGGGCATGCAGCTTTCTATTGGTGACTTTCTATTGGCCGAAACTGACGGAGAACAAAGATGCCTCAGTACCTAATCACTGAGGTGGAGATGTATTACATCGCTAAACTAAAAAAAAAAAATTTGTTACTCTATGTAGTTCAATAACGTAATGCTTCATTTACGATAAAGAATACTATATGTTAATATAGTATTGTGTAATGTACCTAGGTTAAAACTTTATATATGTACATTACACAACAAAAACAACAAAAAACAATGCAAGAACACATACAACAGTCAAAAGGCGGTCTTATTGCTAAGGTAGTAATCTTTGCCAGGCAACCTTAGGGCAGAAAAATAGCGTATAGATTTACAAATTACGAACTAATAAACTTACATATTAGTTTTCACTGCCTTATGGTTAGTTGTAACACTTGAAACTATTAATATTTTTGTTAAATATAGGTACAAGAATGTAGATATAATCTTTTAAACAATTAAATTACAATAACGAAATACACTAAATGAAATTGTTAATATGATTGCGTCAATCATGAATGAATATGATTCCATTAAAATTTTACTAAGTTTTCTTCAGAAAGAAGAAATGCGATTTCCTGCATTCATTAGGGCGCAGCCCGCATACCTGCTATCAAGAAAGGTCTAACAAGAAGACCACGTGACTGACACATCCCTACGTCATTTTGCCTATTCAATATTCATCCTTGTCGAATGCGTGTAATAGACAAGGATGAACAGTGCAAAATGACGTAGGCTTGTGTCAGTCACGTTGTCTTCTTGTTAGACCTTGTTTTCTTAGACCATGCCTGCTACGATTAATAGAAATTCATACGTGTCCCGAAAATATTGAATTAAATTAAACAAAAGATATAAGTAGATATATATTTTTGCAATATCAGCATCTGCAAATTGAAAAGGTGAATCCGGCATTATGGTGGTACTCGTACTGGGAATCAGAGGGCGTTGGGGAGACCGGGGTAATTGACAGTGGTTGTATCTGCGCTGAAAACTTTTTACGGCGTCATAAACACGAGATGAAATTATATCCTAACGGCCCAATAACCCGGGAAACTCTTCTCCCTCACCTACCTACCCATTATTGCGCTGGCTGAAAAAACTGAAGATCCAGTTCTGACCACTTGTATTTATATGATTATAGATCTTATTTAGGAACGCGTATTATACTAGAATAAGCAATTTCTGTTGTTTATATTAAATTTAAAAGATTTATAAAAGAGAAGAGAAAGTAGCGTACGAGTAAGTAAGTATATTTGTATCGTATTCTAAGAGTTTGTACCCAATTTTATACAAAATTGTCTAATAATTTTCTTCTGTAGAAATAATAGTCTAAGTTTTACATGGTTTTCCTTGGTTTCCTACGTATTATTTAGTTATAATGTTTATCTATTATTTCATAATATGAAATCAGTAAACATTTAAAATAAAAATATCAATGCATTTGTTTTCCACCGCTAACGAACGAATTGTAAATAATATGTTTTTAAGGAAAGTTTTACATTCGTTGAAATTGGGTAACAAACTTTTGTGATTGTTTTTTGTTTGGGTTTCACGAAGGTTCCTAGTCGTCATTCGTATGGAAAAATACGTGGGAAAATGTTTTGTGGAAATGTATTGTAGATATCTGTGCAAAGTTATTTTTCATTAAAATGTACTTCATTCTTTGTTTTTCATTTCAGCCAGATGCTGAGCGACCCTCGTCAAGGAAGGATTTAGCTGGAAATTGGAATAATAAGAGCTCTGTTTACTTTTATCCTCTCGATAGCGGCACGCACTCGCTGCAACCACAATAAGTACATATCGATTGTGAATTTAAATATAAACCTTATAACTAAGCTGTTGCAACTATGTTTAGCTAAGAAATCAAGCTATTATTCACATTGTCTATTGACCAGTAACAACTAGTCACGTTACTTAACTCCATGCGTCAAAAATAAACGAACTTGAATGAAAGAAAAAAGAAACAAAGAAAAAGTGTTGGTGTTTATGTGTATGTATTAGTTTTTTTATGGCACTAGATATTTTATTCTTTGTAGCAGTGTCCAGTTATTGTGTGTATTAGTACTCACGCAATAGCCAGCTTTCATGTTCAATTGTCATTTTACTGCGCAAGAAAATAAAATGGTTTTGATCCTGCACTATAATTCGCATTGCAATCGTAATACCGGAGGTAGTAAAATAATTATTGTAATCCGCATGGTGTTATCTAAAGCACGCTTTTAACGTACCTTAAACACGGAAACAAACTGGAACATCCTGCCAGTGATAAATAACCGAAGCGTTAATTAAAAATACGATACCTTTAATTAAGGCTCAAAACAGGTATGCAGGGTTCTAATGAGAATGAGCCAACGAAAAAATAAGAAAAGATTCAAGTATTACTAGCTGTTGGCCCGCAGCTACGCCCGCGTCGTTTTTGACTTTTCCGTGCAGTTTCCTGTAGAAATGAGATATTTTCCCTATCCCTATCTAAGATGTTGACTGGGGATATAAGGTAACACTATGCATTTCATGCAAATCGGTCCTACAGTTTCGGAGATTAGCCCATACAAACAGACGAAAAGACAAACAGATAAACAGAAAAACAAAAAAAATTAAAAAAAGTCTGGGTATGTTCTATATCCCTTTTTACATCCACCTGACTCGGTTTTTAGATTTTTTTTCTATTTACAGATTTTCGACTTCTACAGTTTATTCTAATTGAAATGGTGATTCTAATTTAAAAAAGTAGGTATTTCATCATTTTTCAAGACAACATAAATCAACTAATTCAACGAACATAACCAGATTGGAAGACGCACATTTCTCGTTACTTATAAATCGATTTTTTTCTAAGAAATATTTTTAGAATTCAGCTATTTATTCTTTAACAAAAAGTTATTCTCTATTTTAGAGGTTTTATTATGAAAAACAACAACTAGCGATATAAACTTGCAGGAAATTAACTTTTGATCGAAAGCCGTACTACCTACTTGAATTTCTACTCAAGCATGCCGGCGAGCTACAGCAAATTGAAAACGCTTTACTCCGACGTGCAATTTTTTCAGGATTTAATTTTACTGGGATAAAATTGAAGCCACAATTAATTGGTTACAGACCACCAATCAGATTAAAATATTTATCGTCGCGAAAAGCAATTTACAGTGTTCGCCGCAGCACAATACCCGTCAGGAGCAGCTTGGTCGGCAATATCTGGCGGAGGTGAGCGCTGCACATTTCCAAACAAAATAATTTCACGCCAAAATGTTTTCTACAAAATAATCCAATAAAAAGCTGTCTCGTTCAATGTTCATTTTGTGTCGGTTCGGTGGCTTTGGTAATTTTAATATTAGTCCTTTTACAAAATATTTTAACCAACCTCAAATCATACTGGATAAAACTTGAAAAGACAGCAATAAATTATATATTAATTTTTTGGTGTTATTTGTGATTCAATAATATTATTACATTACTTAGCTACTGTGTGTGACCAATAAACTTATTTGCATAGGACTACAATAACATTGTAAGAAGAAAAACCAATATTTATTGGGGATTATTCACATCGTATACTTAAGACCGACTGAAGCCAAAAACAAGTTTATTTTTTATTTTTGTCGGTGTGTATTTTTATTGCAATACTCAAAAAGTGGTTGCGGTTTTGCAAAGTCATTTTCCACGACGTCTAAATGAAAAACCGAATTACCCCCAAGAAAATGTCTTCTATCTTCTGTCTCTTATTCATCGACTGCTTGTATTCTCTATTCTCAGTATAAATGGCCAGCATCCGCTGCGAATATTCCACATGGTGGCTAAGTGCCGGTAACAAATGACAGTTATTAGCGCGCGCCGTGATAAAGGGCGTGGATTTCAATCACGGCCTCGTGGCTTGATGAACATAAACCAATGCTGAGCTAGATGATTCTTTAATACACCCTGTTTGAAACATATAGGTAAACAAACAGTGTTTATCAAATTGTAGTAATATAACAACTACTAATCACATCTTGAAAAAAAAAAAAAA
Source organism: Teleiodes luculella (assembly GCA_948473455.1). Lineage (NCBI taxonomy): Eukaryota > Metazoa > Arthropoda > Insecta > Lepidoptera > Gelechiidae > Teleiodes > Teleiodes luculella. Next base: position 9,202,234 of record OX419595.1, on the reverse strand, counting down.
CTATTTCAATATGGTCAAAATCCGACTTATAGTTTTGAAGATATGCGCGGACAACATAAGCAAAATCGAAAGCAAGCAAGCAAATTTTGCATTTCCAGCAATATAACACACATACGTACTCGTAGGTATAGAATTGAGACCCTCGATTAGAAATCGTACAAAAACATAACGTAGAGTCTGTAAATCAAGGATGTCATAAATCCTTCATCCACTTACAGCCGGCTACAAATAGATGTAAATAAATAATATTATGCTTAAGCACTTTAAAACGAAACTTAAAAAAACCTCTCATTCATAAAAAATATCCAAAGTGTTTTAAATTCTTCGTTTGCAGTTATTATCAAGTCGCCCGGAGCGCGCGCCGGTAGCTATCGCTTCTCACGTTCTGCCTTAAATTTTGTTCGGAGAACATGAAAAACGAGTTTCATTTATCACACGCATTTTGATTTCATATTATGTTAACCAGAATAATTTATGTACGTACCGTTCAACTCAATATGAGAAATATGAATATAAAGAAATAGAACCGTTGTATATTTCCTTTGCGATAAATTCACAGTAACATCTTTTTGACAATTATTACCCTGATAGCTTGCTCATTTTTTGAGACTATCATGAGTTAACAAGATTAGGCCTGTTTAAAGTTTTTAGACCTAACGTGTAATGTGAACGTGTAGCCATGTGTAATGTTTGTATTAGTTAAAATATAATTTAAAATGAAGACCACTATTCAACAATTTATGCAGCTCCTATAAAAGCTGTATGACCTCTTGTGAAAAACCCCATGTATGTACCAAATAATTTAGGTAAACAAAATTAAATTTAACAAAGTGTAACATGGGGTGAGCAGGTGTCGCAGTTTCCGCCTAAAACCGCAGTAGAGGTCACCCGACCTCGCTCCTAATTACTTACATAGGGCCGAGGAGTATAACGTCCCTTTTTTTAATTTTAAGTGAAATTATGAGGAACTTCTTGGATTCAAATCTCATTTGATTTTTATTATTAAATGGTTTGTGTATGAATAAAATAATAATAATAATAATAAATTTCTCTAATATTCATTATCAAATTCACGCGACCCTTTGTTAACCGATTCAACACGCGTGTTATTATTCCTAATATTATTATAAGGACATGCTAAGATTCTTTCGCTAAATGTAAATATTTATACGGCAGATTTTGTTTCTCCGTAAAGGAAAAAAGTAGAGTCAGAACGTGATCTAGCAGGATTTGCTATTATATCTTTCCTTATTTCTACTTTTGCCGAAAAAACAGTAGACCCTCGTCAAGACGGATTTGTTAACTGAAAAAAGATGTACAAATTGGCTTTTTATGTTTTGTTCCATCACCTGATCAAGATACGGGAATCGGTATTGGGGAGGGGCCGACGATGCGCCTATAAAAACACGAGCTGTGTGAGTAATCTAATATTTCTCATCGGTATCTCGCGGTGTTTGGGATAATGACGCGGTCTTTAGTCAGCCTATGCTAACGTCTGATACACACAAACCCTTTAAATTTTAAGACCTATTAAATCTGCATAACTGGCGCTGATATTATCCTACTCAACCAGAATATATGTGAAAATTTACCTACGTTCAAATAGTTTTATGAAGTAACTGAGATGTTGAACTTCACCTGACTTTATTTGTAGGTAAGTCACAAATCAAGCTTAAAATATTTTACAAACGAATAATTGTTGTAAAAAAATAACTACGATAAATTTTACTGTTTCAAGTATTTCATGCTAATTTTATTATGAAGAAGAATTATTATAAGTTTGTAGATACCGTCTATATTTAGTCAGCCCATTGACATAGGCGGTCCTATAATTACTACTAAACTGTAGCAATTAACTACAAAACTAAACGAGGACCTCCATCTTCCTTTGAAACGTCAAAGTACCGTACCTTCAGATGAGTTGTCAAACCACGAACACAAATTAGAGGCTTTTTCGTTCACAGATCTCCCTTGACAAGGGTTATTTTCCGGTCGGACTTACTTGAATGTTTCCAAATAAAATTAAAGGTTAATTTTTTCTTTTTCAAGACGAACATGAAAGATATAGTACTTTCACTGAACCTTATAACTTTACTTACAAAGTTTTGTTTTTTCTATATGTTACATTACTTTTTATGCACGAAAAAAAAATGTTTTCGTTCAGGAAGATAGAAGTAAGTTGTTCTCAGGGGATGATAAGAAAGTTGCAAGGGAGGCAGCGCTGTCGCTCGAGATAAACTCAAGAGTATCCATCATACCTAATTACTTCACCCTTTTACGAAAATGAGAGAGTAAAATTAACGGCATATAAAGTTTCATTAATCTAAAAGTTATTGTAAAAAGCCCCGTTGATGTTTCAAACTTTATTGTTGAATTAATTATAATTTATGCAAAAAAGCTTTCAGAATCAATGTGTCAATTATGATAAAAAAATAAATGGATCAGACGTCTAGGCTATACACAATACGCAGTACAGAACAGACAGATATTCAGTATATATGTATATCTTCTTCGGCAGGTCCTTCTCCACAGTAGTGCCCACATTGCGCAAACCTGCCAGTTCTGTTTCATTAAACTAATATCGCATCGCCTCTTTAAAATTTAAGAGTTATTCTTCATTAGTGTGGGACGAGAGCCAGCCTTAATTTGAGCAAAGTTTATTAACTTCGTTTAATTTCATTATTTGACGTCGAAAAATGATTGTAAAATCTTACTTCGAAAAAACCTTTCGATTTTGATTGATTTAATTTTGATGTCAAGATATGTCTTGTTATCTACAAAAAGTGTTAATGAATTTTTTATGTCCATTTTTATACAAACAAATATAATATCAACTAGCGCTTATTTAGTCATTACAAGGTAACGTAATAATATTTTTTACGGAAAATCCTTTATGCTTCCAGCTTGGGATTAGTCTTTCCTGATCTTGATGATATAGTTTGCAATCTCGTGAAGTAGTGCTTTCTGTAAGTTTCAGCACCCGCGTGGTTTAGTCTGGCGGCTAGTCCGAACGTCTTAGAGAGAGGGCAAGAGTAACCGAACGACCACATATGGTTGATTAGGTTCGTGCTGGTAAAGTCGGGACCTGATAAGATGGAAAACATTTCTCAAGTAACTGTCATGCTTGTGTGGTTTTAGTGTTTCAATAATACAGATATATCATAAATATATTATGGAGTAATTGGATTCTTGTATTGTTTATTATTTACTAATAAATTGACATTTCTGAGTAAGTCGAATAAATTTAGTGACTTACCTACCTATATGTATATTCGTGCATGGACTATACACGTATTATTACTATTTCAACAGATGTCGTATATTTATTAACTTATTGGTAATAAAATTGGTAGTGCGCCTGTATGGCCTGGATAGCCAAGGAGATGCGGGTTCAAGTCCCTGCCCAAGTTCAGTATGCCAGATTCTTTGAAATTTGTGAGACTATACAATAATTTATTTGATCAACTTTAACACCACGTTCATGTAAATAAATTATTACTCTTTTCTACTGGAAAATCGACATGTTTCTTGTAACACCTGCCAGCAACTAAATGAAAGAAGCTGTTCTCATATATTTTAATACTAGTATGTATATTCAGTACATACTTGTTAAATAAAAAAGAAGATTCGTCAGTCTAAAGGAATTACTGGGAATATTCAGTGAGTAAAGTTACAAATTCGGCATACGGAAAATCAGGATGTTGGCCATCCGTCAGGCAAAAGGCGAGCACACAAACTTTGAGCGCGCGGTAACCGGATTGCCTAACGAGTCGCTGCGCTGCACGGGTGACGTCACACGGCCGCGCGCTCCTATCATCGTCAAATATTACCATCTGCTTTGTACTATATAAACTTATTATAACTCCCCATTTCAGTCTTCCACTCGGAATTTCCAATTTATAAACGTTTGACAGCTTTTGAGATTTTTTAGATAGGTGCGGGACGTTATTTTACACGATAGTAAAGTATTTGTATTGTATTATAAAACAGAAGTTGGATTGTCGCAAAAGCTGGTAAACAGCGTGATCAAATGCATAGATTTGTATTGGAGCGATCTCGATGGCAGAGGGGCAGGGTAGGGATCGGCGCAATATATATCTATACGAGCGTTTCGCCGCTTCGCTGACTGCATTGACTAAATTACCTAAATCAGTATCATAAGGTTAAATGAAATCAAATTTATGAATAAATTTCATAAATTTACAGCAGAATACCCGATAGGCAGCGGCAATCATTTAAAAACCCCGCAGAAGCCAACCCCGCGTGAACCACAAAATAGCCGTCGGAAGTCTTCTAAAGAAACTTAACTATTAAAATTTAATAAACTCAACTTCTAACTTCAATTAAAATAACTAAGATATTATGAGGAGGATTTCTGTACAAAGTTAATTAAATGTGTAAATTACGAACGGGTCGGGACTTCGAGAGTCAGAATTCAATTTGGGTGTGATTTCTCCGTAACACCCGGTTGAAGTTGTCCGAAAGCTATTCCGCCTATTTCTTGGGATATTACGTGCGGAGAGCTGCAGAGCTGACCTTTAATCCCCATATAAGGTTCCGTTGTAAACAGGTGAGGTATACAAAATTGGGTCAATACTCTATTGAATCCGTTGAAGGTGGGTAGGCTTATTGGTATAGGCAAAAATTTTGCAGTAAGACAATGTTTTATCATACTTTGTTCTTAGTAAAAAATATCAGTAGTAATAACGGCACATACATGGTCCACTGTTACATAAACATCTTATTTTTGTTAGACATATTTCCCACGCTTGACGGGCGAGTTAAGAATCGCAGTAGTTGTTAATTACACAGCTGAAATTATATACAATTTTTAAGAGTTACAAACGCCTATTATTCAGAAATGGGTTGGTTTAATTATAAACTGGGAACGGCCATTGCTCCTTTTCAAACTGGTTGAATGCTGAATTTGATTGATAGAAGGACATTTTGTTGATGGCTATGTTTGTGATTTTCAGCTGTGTTGAACCCCCTGAAAGGAGCACGTCAATCGCGCAGAGGAGGCAATATCCGGCCGAGGCTTCACCTTGCGCGCCTTTTTACTCACAAACGTTTGATTTGGCCCGAATCGTCAACATTCCTCAGAGAAAACCTGCACGTTTATCTTTCTCGTCAATGTCTGGCGCACACGATCTTTCAGAGTTTCAGGATATAAAGGAGTAGAATAAAACGTTTTTATTACTATAAGCACATGGATGTTTTTTAGGCTCAATGTTGTTAGAATACGATGCCCATTAAGAACAATGTGACTTACAATAAAAAAAATCAGCAATACAAATTAATAAAATCGGAAGTTTTGCTGACATGTGCATATTGTGCATTTGTTTGATATAGAATAAACATTGAAAATTTAATCAAAGTGTAAGACAATGCATTGTGAAGTTTTGGAAGAGGCCTTTGCTGTTCAGTAGTATATTAAAGTTTCAACACATATCCTCAATATTTATGTAAAAAACCTTAATCGATCTTAATTATTCTATTGGTTTTTGCTAAGTTACGTACTTTGCTACCGCATAGATGTACGTACACGTTTAAAGTTTAAATGAGTTAATAGAACTATGAGATTTATTCACAAGTAACTCTATTCAATATTCACCACTGCGCTACTATCTTCTCTGTTCGAGATGTTTTCTAAAAGCGATGGTGAAAGATTAATGATGTTTGCCGGTGCTCTCTCGTCTAACCTGTGTTTGTGGTAACATTGTGCGCATGTACCGATAATATATACTTACGAGTTTAGTTCCCGAGAGATATGTTGCTTTTAAATAACAATATTCTCGTCCTATGTCCAATATATCTACGATTGTGTCCCAAATTTGACATACCAAGCTTTACCGGACTTGATTATACGCTTAATGTTAAAAAATATATCACACACTTTTTTGAAAAATCTTTTACTTTTACCACAGAATCATTATTGTAATCTAATTTTCTATGCTTATCTATTAAAATATTAATAAATTTTCTTTACCATTTATCAATATGGTTAAATAGGTCATACCTTTCATACCTACGCTACAGTTGAGGTATTAAAACAAGAGGATTACTCAAGAAATCTAAAATAGAATGCAGCAAAGAAGAAACAATTTTCCGCGCAGTAATTCACTTCTAACACGCTACGTTTTCATTATCAAGTATCTACAGCATTGTTTCATGTCCTTGTTGTAGAAACAGAGCTCTCCGATGCCGCTAACGAAGAAATTGCATGACGTTGAGACAACATATTTACTTCAGATACTGTGGAATGAAATTATTTCTAACATCTTTCCTGTAGTTTTTTTATTATTTGTAAGGTTACGGATCAAAGCGGCACGATACAAGCATTCTATTTCGCTAGATACAATAATTATCTATTAAAAAATAGTTTTGAAAGATAGGTTTGTTTGTTCATTATGAAATTATTAAAAAATATAGTATGCGATATCAAAACAAACAATAAAACTTCCTCATAAATCCATATTATATCGCTATAGACCTTAAGAGGCGAAAAATTATAATGCGATTATTTACTTATTTCATGGACTTCATAAAACAAAAAAAAAATACAGAATCAAATTATATTTACCTAACGATTTTTAACAGAACTTATGTTTGACTACAAGGAAGTTGAAACAAAATTTCAATTTAGAATTCCAAACCAAACGCCGCAAGATAATAGTACCTTACCTACTGAGAATCTTCAATTCCATGAATTTTGAACTGTTTCGTTTCACTGTTTTTTTGCACATTCATTAACTTAAATAAATGCTTAACAGATGCAAAGCGAATCTAATGGATTACTATTCGTATGTTTGCCTTCTATTTCCAGCAGTCTACCACAAATACGCACCTAATAGATCGGTATCTGAATCCTTTGTGGAAGTAATGAGATTCTGATTGGTGGCAAATAGAGTCGATCTATTTTTAAATTACCGGCTCAAACATGCCAGCATTTTTATTCTACGTTTCTTTATTTTTCTTATGACTGTCAATCTATCGATGGTAAAGTACATACTATAGAATCGTATATTATGTTGAAACACAATCAAGTTTTGAAAATGAATACCTCCTGTCCTTTATCCTTTCAAACTATCCTCGTTAACGTGCCCTGAAAGTAGATTTGAGTTTACTAAAAATCTGAAACTGAGTTTTCAAAGCTTAATTAATGAAGACTCATTAAAAGTTGCGGCGGTAAAGCATAGTAATAAATTGAATAGTCCTAGTTATGCGACAGAATATTGGTTTATAAGTCTAGGTAAAGGTCTAGGTCTAGGTTTACATGAAAAATAAAATTCAAATATTTTTAGGCCTTTGTTATAACACTTTGTTTAAGGCTCATTAAAAGTTACGGTGGTAAAGTATCGTAATAAATTGGATAGTCCAAGTTTTGCGACAGAATATTGGTATATGTATATTCTAGGTTTAGGTTTACCTACATAAAAATAAAAAATATTTTAGGCTTTTGTGTATAACATGTAAAAAAACTGAATCAATAAAATGTATTGTGTAAAAAATTGAAATCCAAGGGACACCAAAATACCGACTCGATGCAAATTTTGCATGTTTGGATTGAATTTTGTCGGTTCAATTTTATTTATCGTGTCAAAAATTACTAGGTACTGTAGGTACGGTAGTAAATTTCAAAATATATTTTTAGTAGATACTTGGATAACTGCTATGTTGGATATGAGGGCGGAAATGCCAAAACTTAAATCATATTCACGGGTTGCCATTTATGTTTTCTAACAATCCTATTTACAACTTTGAGTAAGGGGTTCAAATTAATCAATAATACAATTAATGTAACAAAATATAATAAAATACTGTACCGAAATAATAAGTTTTTTATTGTACAAGTAAGTAATATGCAAAAATATATTTACCTACATTATTTTTAACAGCGAGAATAGCTCGATCGATGTGCGGAGGGCGCAGCAGTTTCCACCATGTTTACTGCAAGAACCTTTAACTTTTACGTAAGTGCTTCTGAAAAACTTCAACCACTTTTGTGATTTATTGCCATACTTTCATACCCACATAATTCATTACGCAAAATCAAAATATCGTTTTCATCGAATGCAATTTTGTAGTACTGACTTTAGTAAGCATCGTTGCAAAGTTCTTACCATTTCAAGATTTTTATGAAGCATGAAAAAGGTTTCGCTTTTTAATAGCTTTTCTTTTTATGGGTATAAACGTGGACCACTTCTCGTGGTATTTTTGTACATTGAAAGTACATTAGTGTCGATTTCACAATTACCACTAAGCTCTGACGTAAGAAGAAACAAAAGATTAATACATTAATAATACAGTCCATTTTAGTTCTCGATTTAAACTAATATTGTTGTGTTTCAATATTATTTTCGATATGAGTTAAAAATTAATATCAAAAACAAAAGTCTGGCTTGTGAATGAACTTACCACAATACTTACACTTGTCTTCCTTAAGAGTACGTAGGGGAGCATTTTTCAACAAATAAGATTACCACAATTCTGTAGGTTCTTTGATGTGAATGAGAGACTAGTTACAGTAACCTCAAGAGGATAGGGGGATAAAGATCAGTATAAATCGTTTTGTAGTTATAAATTTGAACAAAAAATAAAGGCATTAAACAAAAACTAAAAAAAAAAACTTATTACTGATGCATATTAATATTCTATTCGTTCTATTCCACAAGAAAAATCCGGCCAGAAAAATAAAAACCAGGCCACATTTCGAAATTTCAATAAAACAAATTTTGTAATGGAAATTTTTGCTAGAAAATTTTTTGGTCTGGCTTTAATAGGAACACAGTTTTTGCAGGCTGCGATCATAGATTGTAAAATGCCCGGAGTGGTGCTCGGCAATAGTATGGTGAGATTACCGACTAATGCATCCTACATAAAATTTGAGGGGCAGTAAACCGGACGGCTCTCAATCTAATTCCAAAGTATTATTTCTTTTAGGGCCCATCAAAAATGGAATACTTTAATCTTATCTTCTCTTTTTGGAGAGATCTTATGGAAATTTAAAGATAAAGCCGGCGTTAGGAGGATATACCATTTTAGTACTTATGACATTAAAAGTACGCTTCGCTTATAGATTTCTTTTAAACAAAGTCCAAGTTTCGTTAGCAAGTTCTGGTAATATTTTAAGACGATCGAATTATAAAAAAAGGAAAAAATGCTGGAAAGGACCACGTCAGCTTGTAAAGAGTATTAAATACTTAGGGAAAATTCTCCGAAGCATTTTAAACTATTTTTATGGTAATGGCTCCAATTTGCAGAAAATATTTCGTGTACAACATATTGCAATATGTAGGCAAAATCTAAAACCCGCCGCGGATTTCCGCATTTAGTTGAACAGTCTCAAAGCTTGACGGACATACATTATCTTGTTGAAACACGCGAGTACATGGCACATCCCGAATTTCGTGGGATTTAGCTTGTCTGCTTTCTGTTTTGCTTACCACGCTTCGAATATTCTTTGAAGTGAAAAATTGGATTGCCGGAAATAATTTGTGTAAAATTAATCTCAATTTCATTTTTTTAATTTATTTTTTTACTTTATTGACTATTTTTTTAGCGTCGGTGGCCAAGTGGCTTAGCCCGTTGACTTCCATTCCTACCATTCCGACATATTTTTGATCGCAGCCTGCAAAAACTGTGCTCTTATTAAAGCCAGACCAAAAATTTTTCTGGCAAAAATTTCCATTACAAAATTTGTTTTATTGATATTTCGAAATTTGGCCTGGTTTTTATTTTACTGGCCGGATTTTTCTTGTAGAATAGAACGAATATAATATTAATATTCATCATTAATAAGTTTTTTTAGTAATGTCCTTATTTTTTGTTCGAATTTAAAACTACAAAACTATCTATCATGAAATTGTAAAAAATCTATTTGAGATTGTTACAGCTAGCCCTTTCATTTAATTATTCATTCACTCGTCTTTTAAAAAATATGTAATTTACTACCGAATTTACTACTGAACTTTATCCCCGAATTCTCTTGAGGTCTAACGAGTCTCTCATTCATATCAAAGAACCTACAGAATACATATGTACGTTTATTCGACGCTCTTGCGGTGAAGGAAAACATCGTGAGGAAACCTGCACACACCTGCGAAGAAATTTAAAGGTTGTGTGTGAACTTGACCAACCCGCACTGGGCCAGCGTGGTCGACTAAGGCCTATTCACTAGTGTATTCACCCTGGTATTGGGTAGGCTCGAGCCCCTCGGTGGGGACATATATGAGGTGTTAACGAACTATTATTTTAAGAGCGTTAGTGGCTTGGCTAGCATACTACTTGTTTACCAATTCAGGTGGCGTCAGTTCAACACCCCGGACGAGTGTCTGACATTTTGCGTATCTGACATAAAGCGTGTAATCCGGACGAACGGATGTACCAATCTGTTTTCGTTTTTCGAACATTGCGAGGAAATCTGCGAAGAAATTCATAGATTCTCAAAGTTAGCGTTTAGAGTCGGCCAACCCGCACTAGGCCAGCGTGGTCGACTAAGGCCCGTTTACCTTGATTCAGGGTAGGCTCCAGCCCCTCGGAGGGGTCATAAATAGGCTGTTAAGAAATGATAATTTTCTATACTTATTTGACCCTTCCTTATAAGTTTGTATCAAGAGAAAGTTTTCTCAATGTTTTTGCCAAGTTCCTTGCACCCTTTAGTTCCCCACTGGCGGCGAAGATTAATGCTCCTCTAATGAATCAGCTACCGGGACAAATCAGGGGCCCGATATCCAAGTAATTGATAGGCTTTTCTGATCTTTGGCTGCGCTACGAATTGGCTGGCTTTTCTATTTTTCACTTTTTGTGTTTTACCCACGTAAAAATATCTATTTAGCAGAGTTTTAACGTATACACGTTTGTATCTATATGTTACTTCTCTGAACTAGAAGTAGTAAACAACATGAAACTTCAACATATCAAAAATTTAATAAAATTTTAGATCACCACACCCTATTTTTGTAGCAATGTACCTAGTACATTATTTATGAGTGAATACATTTTTAATAGAATATTAATTTTTATATTTGTTATTGATCAATTACCAAAATGCCTACCTGTTTTGCTGAAGTATACGTACCTGTATGTATAGTCAGAAAAAAACCTATCAAATACACAAACAAAACACTCTTACCTATTTACCTATTTGCTTATGCCCATGCTATATTTTGTGCAAATTTGTTAGTAAGTAAGTAAATACTTTAACAATTTTATATTAAGCTCCAGAAATTCCATATAGCTGTGAGGCACGAACACGTTACATGGTGCCTGAGTGCGACGAAACATGTTCCGCTGTTACCATGGGTAATAAAAATACCACATAACTATTATGGAGAGAAAGATATAGCTGCAAACATCTCATGCCTGTTATTGTAACGAATACGTTGGTTTCAGAACTACCAACGATAAAAAAAAAACAATATTTTGTTATGATCCTTGCTCTACTTTGTACAAGTAAATGTTCTTTATAATGGTTTATAAGTACTAGCTAGCCGCCCGCGGCTACGCTCGCGTAGTTTTCAAAGTTTTCCCGTGGAAATGAGATATTTTTCCGCCGTAAAAGTACTGCAAAGAAAGTAAGTAAGTGCAAAGAAATTAGATCAATCTGATGCTTAGTTTTCGTGTATAAAAGGACATACAAAGAAACACACTTTTACATTTATAATATACTAGCGACCCGCCCCGGCTCCGCACGGGTAAATGGTTATTGTGGGTTATCCTTCAGTATATTATGCATATATTATACATATAAACCTTCCTCTTGAATCACTCTATCTATTAAAAAAAACCGCATCAAAATCCGTTGCGTAGTTTTAAAGATTTAAGCGTACAAAGGGAGGGACATAGGGACAGAGAAAGTGACTTTATTTTATACTATGTAGTGATAGTAGAGATAACAACTAAACTCTTGTAATTGAAACAAATAAAATTTAATTCTTTTTCAATACAACACAGTAGTACTCTATGAAATTTACGAATGTGTTTTCCTCCTGGCTTCAAATACAACAAAAAATATCCTCTCTGCGTGCTCGAAAGCTTAGCTTAACATATCGCTATTCAAGACATGTATATCCTCGTAGTTCGTAGTCATATTTAGTATGACCACAAGGAAACAGGGCAAAAATGCACATACTCGTAGAATAACAAAATGTCACTACAAAGACTGTCTCTGGCCTATTACTTTTCTGCGTGTAAACGCTTTGTCTATCGATACAGCTGTGTGCCGCGACGCTCGGGGCGCGGAAGCCGTCGAGACTGGTAACAGCTCTTGAAAGCGTTCAAGTGTTCTCCACTGCACTGTTTCGAGGCAAATCTCAGTTCTAGATCACATACAGAGAATATTCCGCAAATGTTATCCGGATGCATACAGAAGCGAATATGTATGAGGAATATCTTAGGTGAAACTCTCATTTCAGAACTATCAAAATTGTATCGTAAAGCGTTGAGTGGTTTTGGTAAAATTTAAATAAATATGTAAGGACATCTCACACACGACCATTGGACCCCAAACTAGGCATAGCCTGTACTGTGGGTGTCAGGCAGCTGATATACATACATACATCAAACATATATAAATATACAACATCCAGATACAAGGCAGACACAAGTGCCATCACATGAATGTTTGCCCTAGGCGGGATTCGAACCTGCTACCCTGTGCTTCGAAGGCAAACGTGCTACCAAATAGGGTACGGGGCCGTCAAACGACGAAACACAACATATTTACTTTTATATAAGTACATGAATATCCATACTTCAAGCTTTTGTTAGTTTGGAACAAGTTGGCATCATATAATATTTATTTCTTTAAATAATTTATACTTTAAGTGAGCCGTTTAGTAAGACCGTGCTCCCTGAAGCAGAGCTGGTTTTATCGGTCTCAGCAGAGCGCGTGTAAGGAACGTAAAGAAACTTCGCTCGACCCGAAAGTTTTGTCATGTAACAATGTAATTAGCCCTAGGGAGTTACTGGCCGAACTCGGAGCAAATACTCCAACTCGCCTCTGCGTTCTCACCCACTAATATTTTGATTCTCTCCTAAATACGATAACATCCCTCCTTTAGGATAACACATTAATTAAAAATTCTTGGAAAAGTATTTAAGGAACTCCGCGGTTTGTGGCCAGAGGGGAATCTGAGCGTTCATTTAGTTTATTATTAAAATGCAGAAGAGATGGTATGAATAATTTTATTAACAAAATGCTGCTATTAGGTATAACGTTTGTAATAAATTTCATTACTCTTTCATAATATTATGTGACAAAACTATACTTTCCATATAGAATAGAATATACTATATTGCACACCAGTAATAAATTACAAGATTATACGTGTACAAATGGGCGGCCTTATTGCTAAGGTAGCAATTTCTATCAGGCAACCCATAGATTATTATTTATAATTGACATCGAAGTTTAACAGTTAGAAGTGCCGAATAGCCCATTGTAAACATACCTGTGCAGCTTTTTTTTAGATAAACAAAAAAATTGCAGTGGTAAAAAAGAATAATATATTTTTTATTGAGTTGATCAATTTTGAGTCTAGTGTAAAAAACAGAGAAAAGAAAACAATTTGTTTTTGTAATTGTCGAATAGTGTCCTTTTGATCTTTATCTAGTATTCTAGCATTCTTCTCTTTCCTGTATTGTTATTGCAATAACACTTTTTTGAATCGTTTGTTTTTAGCGATTACCTGGGGTGATAAGGATTTTAAAATGCCGCATCAAGACTTGCGTAGAAGTTACTTATCTTATTCGAATTAGCCATGTGTGTCCCTCTGCTGGGATAAAGCCTCTCTCCGCTTTCTCCTTGACACCCTTTGTGGTTCTTCCTGCCAGCTCGTCTCGCACTCGTCGTCTGAGTCTGCCGCGTCGCCTTCTCTCAGTCGACGGTGGCATCCACTCACTAACCGAATATAATATGAGCGCCGCCGCCGCACAGTGAAAAAAAGTTGGCGCGCCGACATCCAAATTTTATCGTAATTTTCATTATAAATAATTGATTTAATGATTTTTTTTCATTATTTTATAACATATCTATCAATTGATTTGTCTACTGTTGCTACAAACTAAGATTTCATTTGCTAATTTCGCTTACAAAGTTGCCGTCATCTACTCGTTAAGTAATATCCCGCGGCTACAATGCGAAAATTCTCAAAATATTTTATTGTTATTGTTGATAATGTAGAATCGACAACAGACTGAGAAAATAACAAAATTAACAATATTTTCTAAAATTTTCTTTAGTCAAGAAAGAACAAGGTGACGCCGCCGATGCCGCCGCCGACTTTAAAGACTCGGCGCGCCGCCGCCGACCCAAACCCTATCGGCGCTCATACCTAAACTGAAGTAATAATAGTAGTAATACTGGCAGCTGCTAACTTCGCATTTGTAGTACAATTAGTAAATTTTGTGAAGGTAGAAACGCCCTGGGCTGAGCAGAGATAAATGGCTTTCTGATGAATCGGCTGCCAGAGCGCAAAGTTCGTAACACTGGACACTGGACGACATGCTTAATTAATTACATTATATTGAACCACTTGGGTTATTTAAATATTCAGATGTATGTATTTTACTATCAAGAAAAACACGAGCATACAATCTGTCCGATTAGTATTCCAATTTTGATATAAATTTAAGAATTTCCTTTTTCCACTTTTGTAAATAACGGTCCCATACTAAGATAAAAAAATGTTTAAACATAAAATCCACCAAGGGAAATTCTACTTGTGTTTGCTTAAATACATATATAAAGAGCCTGTGTCCTAATTTGGTTTAGGGATCACTAAAGCTACTGAAAAAAAAACTGTAGACTGTATAATTTATCGCTGGTTATAATGGACAAGAATATCAACCGTTACAAAGTGATGATGATGAATGAATGTGGTTTGTCCAAAAAGTTGTTGAGATTTTGAAAACGAACAATAAGATGGGTTTTCAAAGACAGTTAAATATATAGAGTTTACAAAGAAATTATATTGAAATTATAAATTATGTGCAAAAGTAAACGATGAAATAAAAATATAAATAAGTCCAGCATGTTCTTAACAACATACTTTCAATAAGACACTCAATTATATATTTTAATTACATAGATAAAGAAAATTAATAATATGTTGCAGTAAATAAAGATAAAAATATATTTTATTAAAATATATGATAACAAGTGCAGACAAAGACAGACATCAAAATTCACTTTTGGCACGTAACTTAAACCTTGTCTGGGTTATCTCGAGAAACAGCAGTGTCAGTTTACTCGCAGTCGCGCTGAAGACAAAAACTCGCCGACTTCTCGCGTTACCGAGACGTTTGTGTAGCTTCACATTGTGCGAGTATCTGCCAGATAATACCCGCGAAGAATTTCATATTTCACCGGCGAATAAGTAGCGTATTATCTGTTGTCTGACAGGTGTCGCGGCGCCGCCTAAATTCGTCTTTGTGCTAGCAGGTGCAGGGAAACGACAGCTCTAATCCGGCCCTGACACAGCAACCGACGCCCTGAATAATATAGCCGGCTCAAGCCATCACCCGTCTTGAAATACTGGCACTGTTTGCCATTTTTAGATATTTTCTTACTCTATTCTAATGTATGTTACAAAAAAAGTCAAAAATTCAAAGTTTTTTATTCGAATTAAGATTTTATAAATTACTTTTTGACGTCGAGGCGAATTCACAATTTGGTTGTCTTCTGTGGAGAAGAACTCGCCGAAAGAAACTGCACAGGCGTTGCATCTTTTCAAAATATTACAAAATTATAAATTATTATTTTATACAATTTTATTAATATAACAAAGAGTGCAAACGAATATAGTTACAATAATTAGAGGAAGGCAGAAAAACAAAAACTATATAACCAAAAAATCTATCACAAGCACAACAATCGGCAATCGACTAGAGCAGACCAGTTCCCCCAACAAATGGTAATAATAAGACATTCTGCATCTAAAGAAAATATAACTCATGCTACTAAAATGAAACAAAAATATTAATAGCATAAGTTATATTTTCTTTAGATACAGACAGGTCTTATTATTATCATTTTACAAGCTGGACCTTTTGCAACCTGGACCTTTTGCGATCTGGACCTCTTACGACCTAGACATTTTGCGACCTGGACATTTTCAGCCGCTGGACATTTTGCATCTTGGACATTCTGCACCTAAACGATTTATAGGTGGTGGTGATCGGTGGTGTTTAGGGTAAGAAGATGTCGTCGACAGATGAAAATGTTCATCTGTCGACGACATCTTCTTTTATAAATCATTCATCCCCTTAAATATTAAAAACTGCTGACGGACAAAAACCGTTATAAAGTAGAATACATACTGATCTTTTTACACGCTTGAAAAATGTTTTTACTTGCTACGATTTCGTAGTTTCTACGTAGCATTTCTGTATAGCATCAAGTTTCTAATATTATGTTTATCTTATCTTTCATATCTACAAATCGTTTAACTCATGTGCTACGGCTGTATAGCAAATCGCAGCCATTTTGTAACCTACATATTGGTGCCGTGTATCTGTATGTGCGAGTAGCATTCAACTTTTTCATTTAATTCTTACCACGTGAAACTTTGTACACGCGAACCTTGTTATGTAATTAAGTTTTTGTTAAAGGTGTAGCAAAAGGAAATACCGTGTGCAGGAATACTAATTTCTATGCTTCTTCAAATTTTTCTTTTAATATAACATGCAAAGCTCGCCTGAATAAAAATGTTTGCGGGTTAGTACTTTCCCATCGCAGTGTAATTATTTCTATTAGTGCTCTACATAAATTTATAACTAGCTAATACGAAATTAATTCACTTTGGGCTTTCTGAAAATGCTCGGTTGCAATTTTATAAAATCATTTTATTAATCACAGTGCACGTTTCTTCAAAGTTCTTAGTTAAATAAAAACTCTGCATATATCTGCGAAAAAATTCAAAGGTTTTTATGAAGTCGCACTATGAAAAAGTGGTTAAAATTAACCTTAACCTTTAAACTTCAACTTTCTACCTTTTAGTTTTTCTTTCTTTGATTGATTTATTTACTTTTGTCGCAAACTTCACTCGCGCTGGGGTTCCAAGATGTAAATATATCAGCTAGATATAATAACTTGTCCAGCCATGGCTCACTTAGTGACCTGTCCTGCCTGCCCTGCCACCAGTTTTCAGCACGACCTAATGGACGCCTCACACAATTCAGTTGAAGTGGCTAAGTTCTGGGCCGCAAATATTTAAGGTTTGTCATCGACTCGCAAAGAAGAAGATAACTACTTGTCAAAGATATCTCAATAATGTTAATACATACCTACATTTAATAATAATACAGTCATGTGACATGTGTCGCAAGTTTCATGTAAAGAATGTATCTTGAATACAGAAGATTGACCTTTAAAAACGTGAAATATAAAGTGTGACCAATAGCTACTGATTCAGGACGACTTTATACTATGCCAACAAAATTATAACAAAATTGCGGTAAAGTTATCTAAGTTGCAACTTGGAGCAGAGATTGGAAAATAATATAGCAAGAAAGTTTATTCGTTTTGATGGTTTTCCAATAGATTCCACCCGCTCTTGAGCTGTGGCCATAAGCGGTTCCCAGAAATAGATATCACGCCAAGAGGTCTAATAAAAGGGATCATTATAAAATGCTGTCTATTATCGTATTCTAGCCATTAAAGATCTGCCTTGATAATTCCCAAACATGTTACGTTCTAATTAGAAAGACAAGTAAGTCACGAACATGCAAAAAGCGTTAAAATTGAAGTTGGAAATAATGCCGTGACTGGATTCTTTCAGTAAACATTATGGATTTAAAAAAGAAAGTTTTACCTTAGAAATAAAGCCGCTCATTCTTATACTACTCTAGTATTATGAAGCTCTATTTTGAATAATCACGACCACCACCACGACGACCACTCGAACGACTAAGAAGGAGGAGGATTTTGAATAATGTTTATTTTAAGGAATTGTTATTTTTTTCATGTCTATTGTATTATTTTTTACATTTTGGGCAGCTTTGAAATAATACGACCTAGGTAAAGGTCCTTCGTTCGTTATTCGTTATTCGTTAGTCAGAATATAACTCTCTTTCATAGATATGTTCGAAACTTTTGAAATTCTATTTTCCTATTGAATGAAAGATTCTAACAAAGCTTTCTGAAACTACTTGCCCCGATAACAAAGAACCAAAAAGCCAGTCAATTATAAGTAAATAATGGAGGCATTCACAATTCCACAAGGAATATTTAGCATCTACGCCGTACTGTAAACATTTGTTTAGATTTAATTATGCGTAAATAATTTAATGCTTCGTTTCGCAGGCTTTTAACAAGCTAAAGTACTTTTGAGTGTTTTTCTTTTGTAGAACAGCGTCAATCTGGGGGAAATTTTCAATACAAATATTTACTACGCTAAGGTAAACTTGTTTTACCAAGTTTATCAATGTTTCGTGACCAGTTTCTTAGAACTTTATTATTGCAACACCTCTTTTTCAAAAAGCATACCGTTTAATCGTGAACCGTAATAGGTTGTTGTAGTCACCATTATGATTATCGTCAATCAGAACATATAAGAATCTAATTTATCATCGACACGCAAATCAGAAGAACAATTTGAGTTCAAAGAATTTATTTTGTAACCTTTGGATACTTACGTCACTTAGTTAAGTCGAATCGAATCCCATGGGAACTCGTCGGAAAAATACTTTGTGTGACTTTCTTCAGTTTGGTTAGGACATTGCAGGCTAAATAAATTGATTGTCCGAAATGAAAGATGATTCCGTGCTTCGGAAGGCACGTAAAGCCGTTGGTCCCGGATACTACATCTACGGATGTAGTCGTTATAGGAGCCATGTCGGAAGCCTAAGGCGGTTCTATAATTCCGACACCAGGGTTTGTGAGGTAGGTTAACCTGGAAACCCACACGATATTCATGCATTGTTTGACAACATCTTCATTATCTCTTTTTTTATTTTTAAGTGAACCTGCAATTAACCTGCGACTTTCAGCAACCCAGTGTGTTGCTCTAACCGGAAGAGCTTAAAAAGCTGTACTTTGATTAGATAACGTTAGCGAATACAACGTCAAGTTGTTTCTTCTTATGTGCAGATTGTAACTTGATAGGGGTGGCGTGGTAGATAACGAAACACAGTTTGTTGGTAACTTTAACTTCAGCACTGATTATATTTTGAAAATAGAATTTTACAGCGTTTACAGATTTTAAGGAACATAATCAAACGAATACCGCTCGAGAGAGAGAGAGAGAGAGTGAATGAAAAAAATGAATGTTGCTATTATGGAAAAATTATTGCCCTGGTGTTGTCACTAAACGTACTAGAAATAAGTAAAGCAAAAAAAGTCTCTACCTCTGTGGTATTAATAATAAAAAACAACTTTTATTTCAAGCTTCTTACTTATTGACACAAGTTATGACACCGGTTACCCCATAATAATTGATTATATTTAAGTAGAGCACAATTTACAATACTTTTACAAAATGAGTAGGTTTAATTATAATTAACTTTTAATAGATTTTTGTCTTTGACGTTACGGCATGTCCTTAGACATTAGAAATTAGACAAGAATACTATTATATGTATATAGTCATATATAGTTAGTATTTAAATTCAAAGTGCGATTTCATGTGCATGATAAGATAGTTGGAAGGTGAGTGTGTGTTTATCTTAGAAGTGCGAATTCCTGCGTAACTTTGTCTAACTTAAGCCATTAATTTAGGTTCCCTAAATGAGCTCCAGCGATGATTAAGTTTGTTCCCCGTACCGCAGATTTCTGAATCGATACTCGTTTGTCTAAACTATCTTATAATAAAAATAAAAATATGTATCCATTATTTTTAACACAGATTACTTTTTCAAGATAAGATAACATGAGAATACGTATACTTTATAGCACACTAGAAAAAACAGTAAAGTAAATTTAAAAAAATGATAGAGAGTGTACATCTAGACGGCCTTATTGCTGAGTAGCAATTTCTACCGGGCAACCTTAGTATAAGGAGATTGGGCTGTGCAAACAAAATAAACTATTTACCTACAAGAAATCTAAGATGCTGTGCTAAATTAATGGCTCATACCTACTCACATCTTAGGTTATCATTATCAATGTAAATTGTAAAAACTGGTACATTACACAACAAGGAGATAGTCAGAATTCTGCCTAGTTTGGGGTCAGATGGCCTTGTGTCAGATGTCCCACATGTACTAATATCAAGATTAAAATAAATTTACTGGTTTGCCAGTTTATAATAAGAAGTTGATATATACCTAGGTTATTATTTGATATGTTTAAATACTCAGATATATTATAACTTTCCACCCAGCAGCGGCTCCGCCCGCGTTAATAGTTTTTCTCGTGAGAATGAGGTATTTTCCCGCGGTAAGAGGTAGCCTATGTGTTATTCTGATGTATTCTTACCTATATTATTGTAAAGTTTCATTAAAATCCATTCATTAGATTTTGCGTGAAAAAGATACAAACATCCATTCAACCATGCATACTTACATACATCCTCACAAACTTTCGAGTTTATAATATAAGAATGGGATTTGAGATAGATATCTAAATGAGTTATATAATAAAGAAATCTGTATATTTCAAGCCAATTATTCACATAAGTATCTATTCAGAATATTGAATTTGAATATTTGTAGATGAGATTCTTAAAATAACATCTATCAGAAAAAACGTGATACCTAAGGAATAATAACAAAAAGTCACAGTTCAAAAAAATCACGACGTACTATACTTCTAGCCTCCCAGAATTTTTTCTATTTATACTCTAAGACTTCTAGTTATAATAATAAAGGACCCAGATTTATGTATCTACATAATATGATAAATTATAATAGCAGATTACTAACGAACAGCAATTACAAATTAATCCACTTTATTGTGCCAAATAAATACTTATTTTTAGTCTCAAATTACCCAGAAATTACACGTTACGCCTTGAGTTTGATAATTGTTACCATTTAAATTAGGAATCAGCAAGTTTACTATGAATGGGAATTTTAAATATTTCACCTTAAAGTATTTTGCTTAGAGAAGAATTTTCTATGAATACTCTAAGGTATTTTGTATTCGAATGGTAGAAGTATTTCGTTGTAAATAGTGAATGAATGAACGAACGTGCGTGAATGTGATGTGACAGATCATTCTAGAAATTTTATTCTGGAATTCACCCTTTAGTATTAATTCATTCAATTAGCTGCAAAAGTACAATT
Organism: Teleiodes luculella; assembly: GCA_948473455.1. Classification (NCBI taxonomy): domain Eukaryota; kingdom Metazoa; phylum Arthropoda; class Insecta; order Lepidoptera; family Gelechiidae; genus Teleiodes; species Teleiodes luculella. Next base: position 9,181,006 of record OX419595.1, on the reverse strand, counting down.
CCTTTACAATACCTAATCAGGTAAAGAGAAATTTTGACACTTGGAGCAAGCTAGCCATAAATTGAGTGGAAGTGTTTTAGACTTTTCCATTTTATAAGTTTGCCATGTGAGGCAATAAATCTTGCCGGGCGCGGATAGCAGGCACGTCGAAGCGAGCGAGTGAATGCGAGTAACTTGCCCGATCGCGCGCTAAATCTCCCTAGGAATGTGAAACGGATTTAATCCTTGTTTTGCAGTGAAATGTCCTGAGCACTAAAATTAAAGTAATTATTTTAAAGTACTACGGCCCTAACGTCGCCCGCCCGTAGCTACGCTCGCGACTTTTCCCTCGAAGATTAAATTTTACTTTAATTTCTGACCGTTTAATCCTTCCCTGGATTATGATAAAAAAACTACAATCAGCATAATCGACCCAGCTATTCTCGAGTTTTAGCGATACTGAAGAACAGCAATAGATTTATATAAATAAAAGCTATAGAAAATAGAATTTTGTTTGCAAGTGAAGTAGTAGGGGATAATGGAACAGTCAGTCGTCGACAGCGGAGTGTGTGGTGCGGACTCCGGATCCACGACTCAGCCGCAAAATAGCTTAGGGATTACAACCTGTTCGCCATGTTCCGGCTCTGTTAGCACAGCTTAGTGCTTGTTTAGCTGCTACAAACATTCACACAGCCTTTCCCGGCCGCCGACGATGACCAAACGCTTTGATTCTAGGAAATTCCTAACAATTGCTTTTTAAATCGTATAGTTGCTATCTAGGTAAATATGCGAGGTATACTGCAGGGTGCGTACTTTATATCCAGTATTGTCTTAGTGATATGTAATTCTCCGAAATTGTTCCGAATATTATTTCTTTTAAATTAACTATAGTCGGCACTCAAGGTCTAGATTTTTTGTGTAATATAACACAATAATGTATTAGCATAAGACTGTTTGTTGCCATAATAAAAAAAAAAAAATAGAAATAAAATAAAATAAACACACAAAAAAATTGAGTTGAGGTGAATGAACTATGTTGCGTAGAGCAGATAAAAAATTTTTAGTAATTTAAGCCATTTTTTGTACATTAACTCTGGTATTAGAATTATTAAGCCACCTACCTAAGGTTTTGAACGTGACTGACAATCATATGTGACGCTCCACGTCCACGTGCAAAGGTACCTTAAGGCGGGATTTAGTATAAAGATAATCTTTTTGGATTTGCATAGCGTAGCTTATTAGTTACTGATAACAGGAATATGCGTAACTCAATACCGACCATAAGGTACCTTTGCACGTGGAACGTCACATTATATAGGTTCCTACCTATATACTCGTCTAAAAAGAACATTGTTAGTTAATAATTTAAGTAAAAGTTCAATATTGTCACAATGAAAATATAAAAAGCTGCTTTCAGATGAATCTGATACTCGTAGCAGTAAATACAGATTTTGATGTTTACATTTACGTCAAACTCGACGTCTGTGAGTAAACAGCCGACATTCACGTTCTCGGCACGTATGTGGATAGCTCGCTTCACGGGAGATCATATTTGAGTTCCATATGAATAACTATCACGTGGATCGAATGAGCGTCGTCGGTGGCCAAGTGGCAAGGGCCGTTGACTTCCATTTAGAAGTTCGCGGGTTCGAGCCTCAGCACGTACCAATGTGTTTTCGATTTTCGAATTCATATGTACGTTTATTCGACGCTCTTACGGTGAAGGAAACATCGTGAGGAAACACACCTGCGAAGTAATTCAAAGGTTGTGTGTGAAGTTGACCAACCCGCACTGGGCCGGCGTGGTCAACTAAGGCCTATTCACCCTGATTTTAGGGTAGGCTCGAGCCCCTCGGTGGGGACATATATGAGCTGTCAATGATGGATCGTCGCGTTGATGGCCAAGTGGCTAAGGACCGTCGCCTTTCATTCGGGGGGCTCGGCTTCATGCCACGGTACTTAGGGTGTTTGTACACGGTGCAAGTAGCTTGCGCATGTTGAGTCAATCGACTTCGTTTGAAAGCACTAAGATTGTAAAATATGTCATTCATGACATTCCTTAAATAATTAAGTGTATGTCACACAGTAAGCTCACTACGTAAGAAGCGACAAGCTCGAGAAACTGTCAAACGGGACATAGTGACGGTAGAGCCATAGTGGTTCTGTCAATATGTCGCGTTTCACAGCTTGTCGAACTTGTCGCTTCTTTCGTAGTAAGCCTACAGATATAGATTTAATTAGATACGGCTTGTATATAATAAGCACTTCACTTCTTCACTTACTAACGTGATCCCGATTGTTACTAAGGCCTATTCACCCTCATTCTGAGTAGACTCGATCCCCTCCGTGGGGACATATATGTGCGCTCCTAATTATGGACATAGATAATATGTGGGCTGTTAACGAATTATAACACTGAACTTAAATATTACTAGACACGACCAACAATATTGTTTCAATTACGGTAATAGATCTAATTAACTAATTGAGGCTATATTGTCAAAGGCATACAATGACAGCGTGTAGTTATCAAAACATAAAAGCCACCTAATAATTGCTTTTGGGGAGCAAAAGGAGCCACTAATCAATAACTAATTACTTTGTTTTATTAACCAGACTACGAGTAGTTTCTAACTAATAATTACATTTAGTAATAAATTAAGCAAAATAAGTTTACACGCAATAATGAGAGTAGGAAAATATTTTAAACTTGCTTTTCGCTTCGCGGTTCCGCCCGCGTTGACAGTTTTTCCCTTGGGAATGAGGAATTTTCCCGGGGTAATTCTATCTTTATACCAAGTTTCAATCAAGTATTTCACCTTTACAATATTACTAGCTTTCCGCCGCGGCTTCGCCCGCGTTACCAGTTTTTGGAATGGCTATGTTACTCTTGTTTCTAATGGTGAAAGAATTTTTGAAATCGGTTCAGTAGTTTTGAGTTTGTTCATTACAAACATACACACACACAAACATACAAATCTTTCCTCTTTATAATATTAGTATGATTAGTATAGATAGAGACAACCCCCTTAAGATGTTTAAAGTAAAACAATATTTTATCCCTTTCTGACATTTTGATGTCTATAAAACTAATAGACTATAGTTACGAGTATTAAAGTGTTAAGGTTGCTAAGTGTCGTCGTTAACAACTCAATATGTCCCCATCGAGGGGCTCGAGTCTAGCCTGATACCAGGGTGATGCTAAGTGTACTAGTTTTTTTTTAAGTCTGTGTACATATTCTCCTTATTTTGTGATCTAAACAAACAAAACTAGGTTACGACAGACGTTTAGAAGTGCATTTAGTTGGTTTTTCCTTTGTCCTTGAGCAACAATGATCTTGATACGGTAAAATAGGTAAATTACCCGCTCTGAGCCGTGTCGTGTCGCGCGCCGCAGCGACAAGTTAATTGCGAACACCGCGACAGGATTCGCTTGCATCCGTCTTGTCATGAGTTCTTAGTTACCTATTCTCTGTTATCTTGTGGGGAAACTGTATAGTTAACTCAGACTACCGACAGGGAGTATCGGTGACCTAGTGGCTGGGGTCGTTCTCTCCCATTCGGGTAGCGCGGGTTTAAGCCCCGGCGCGTACATAACAATGTGTTTTAGATTTTATAAATTCATATGTACAAAAGCCAGCACATGCGATTGGAAATTCGCACTACGAAATTCACCCCTACCGCTAAGGAATACGGGCGCTCTCAAGGTCAACATGTACAGCCGCATGTGCTGGCTACTGTACGTTTATTCGACGTTCTTACAATGCAAGAAAACATCGTGAGGAAACTGGAATACACCTGCGAATAAATAAAAAAGGTATTGTGTGAAGTTGATCAACGCGTAATCTAGCTGCGTAGTCAACTAGGCCTATTCATTCACCCTGATTTAGGGTTGGCTCGAGCCTGTAACTTGAAAACTGACTATTGTTTAGCTCATGTAACGTAGCTGCCTTTAAAAAAGCCGCATCTTGTTACTTTTTGAATGTTCGAAATAAACGACCCTAAAAAAATACAGTTACAGTGTACAATACAAACAATGGGGGGGGGGGTATTTGTAAGTAACACGATGCGTAGTAGTGCTACTATACTTGAAAATCTGGAATCTTCGAGATAAAAATATGTGAACGTTCTACAAAAGGTTTCTAAAACACCGATTTGATTAGTCAGACTAATTACAAAGCTAAATTAAATTCGTAGTCAGCTTCAACCCGGCTGTAGCAGTCTCAAACTTCAGACTTGCTATTGTTTGTATTGTACATTGAAATGCACTAGAGCGAAAATTCGTTTGCAAATACTAAACAATATTCAGCTCTCATGGAAGTCAAATTTCCTCAAACAAAGAGAGCTGCGGGCAATATCTGGTATTTATAAACATGGCTGGGATAAACGTGGCAATTTCACATCGGTAAGCGAGCTGCCTAAAACCAGTGCTATTAAATTAAATCAGGCGCATTAGCAATGGCTAAAATAACTGGAATCGATACCAGAACCGCGCAGATCAATTCTGCTAAAGCCAATCGTATTTCTGTTACGCCTGACGGCACGGAACGAGGTTAAAGATAGCCATCGCTCGGAGCAAAAGGAAATGTGTTCAGTTTTCACACGAACAGCTAGAATGCAAGAGAAGTAATATTTAAAAAATTTAAGGTACACGAAATAAAATATGCATTCTGTACATATGAACAAAATAAAATGTAAATGTATGAAGTCCAATCCACTTTGAAAGCATTTGTCCTAAAGCGTCCTTAAATATTTTAGTAGCCACCCAGTTTTTTGGTAACAGCAAATTCATAGCCTAGAAAAAGTATTGGAAACTAACTAAACTACTTAATATATAGAGTACAACTACAAATTGTGGTGAAAGGCGAAGAAAACTAATGACCTTTTCAGGTACTGAAAAGTTTTCAGAGTTGTTTTGACCTTGGCACGTTTGAAGAAAGTTATTGAATTGACTATATTTTATTTCCAATACCTTACGCTAAATACTACGATATTCATATTCTATTAGCTATGATTAATGAAAAGACGGTGATATTTATAAATCAGCGTATATATTGAGAGTCTTGCTTGCTTGCTTGATCAATTTTATTATTTTGGCATTTACCGTATAGAAACACAAGTAAAGTTTTAAGTTATTTGGACCACGTCAACTCTTAAATATTGGATTATATAGGTATAGAAGAAGGTTGGTTTGAACCAGATGTTGCGTGGTAGAGATTGCTACCTTAGCAATAAGGCCGCCTGTTGACTCAAATTTGTCTATGTACCTATTGTAATATTTATGTGTTTTCTGCAACTAATAAGAAACAATAAAACATTTTAAACACCAATAAAAACAAATAATTATTGTAATTCGTTATTTGTAATGTATTCCATTTGCTATTTTTGTTTTAGTAGGATTGAAACGCAGTTCGGAAATGAAATTATTCATCGGCAACGAGACGCTTTGATTTATTCGCTTGCTAACTAAATCAACTCGTTATTTTTAATTCCTTTCCGCGTGTAAATATATTAGCCTGCAAAACTTGGTACCTACTACACTTCTAAAATTTTAATAATTTCTGAATAAACTACAGGCTTTTTAAATAAAAATAAAGTTTTATAGAAAATATTTACTGCTTTTTTGGAACCTTGTAGAAAGAAGAAGTAGAACCAGAGTAGTAGAAAGAGTAGGGAGAGCAGTAAATCATTTTGTGAGGTAGGTTAATCTTGAAACCTTTAAGATATTATTTGGAAAGTTTATCTTGTGAATTAAAAAAACGGCATTTCAATTTTAGAAATATGATACTTAGTTTGCATGCCAGTTTATATTAAATAATCTCTGTTTTCAACGCTGAATTGAACTTAACAGTCAATATAGTAACACCAAAGCCATATTACGTACCGCAATTTTGTATTAATTTGATATTTAATTCTGTCACAAACGTCTGAATAAGAAAACGTTCTCTTAATACAAATATTAATTAAAATGTCCCGACGCCATACCTGCTTCATAAACCGTAATTAAACTTTGGGCAAGCTGTGAAATTGCTACGTTTCCTTCTCAAGTAGTTGCTATGAAACTACAACTTTAGTATTATGAAGTGTAGCCCCTCGTCGAGTAACTCGACTCCAAAATCTACAGGAATAGAATAAAGTGAAGCAATTTGCTTTGACCCGGTACCTACGGGAATTAAGCAAGCTGCGCGCCTCCTGGCGCCGGCCCAGAGCCGAATTTCAAAGGTCACGTTGCTTGGACAAATGTCTCAATATCACCCACCGACTTCTTTATTACTACCTTTGCTACAAATAAATTAGTTTCTCAATAAAAAAAAAACGGTTCAATTGTTTTCATCGACCTTATTACAACTTGTACAATCTCGCGATGGAATTTTTCCATTTCTCCATTAATCTTATTCATGTTTGACAGAAAGGCGGCGGCCGTTACGCAAGGTCAACTCGACCCACTAACTTCCCAAGCCGCCCACCGACCCTCTCTCGCGCCGGCCCTGCCGTTCAAATTACAATGCGAATCATAATACACAGTTGAAATCACAAAGCTTTATGTCAGCTGAACGAAGTTTCGTGAAATTATTCAAGGCTTAATAATGATATTCTTTTGTGTGGGGAAATTTTGTGAAAGGATCATCCTTATTAATTAAAAGGGACTACAATAAAAGAAACACGATTTGTATATTGGAAAAATATTTACTTTTTACATATTTACAGAGGTAATGATATAAATAGGATCTCGGGAGTTCACAGAAGTAAAGAAATTAATTTGAAAACAAGCATGGAATGAACTGGACAGAGGAGTTGAGAAAAGTATCCCAGATAAGGCTTTGACCGCTTAACTTGTGCAAGCTTAAGTTCTTAAGAAAGAAAGTAGGATTTGCCTTATTTTATTTTCCAGTTAGAAACCTTTTCCGGGGCGCTTTTCCGTTCAGTCCAATGTTTGAAATAAACCTCGAGGAATCGACAAGACGAACTTATAAAGATACTATCCGGAAACTTTGGGAAAACCTTAACTTGTACGTATTTTAACGTTTTATTTTACGGATAGGGTGTGAATGCGATCGGCCACGCTGAACCACATTTGTTGGCAGCGTGTTACACTATAAACATTTCGGTAATGGCTGTTACTATTCACTGCCGGGCTGCGTACATACGGACCCTCCAAATTAAATTCTTGCCCTAAATACATTTGCATAATTCTTATTAACCCGGGATTGTACATTTTACAGAGATTGTATCTTAACAAGTTTAATGAATGTTAGATATCTTCTAGGAAAGATATTTGATTGTTTTTTGTACTAAATGCTTTTAATTGCTTTTATTATTGGCCTTGGCATGATAATCATTTTTAAATTAAAAGCTACGTAAATCAATTCAGAATATGTATCACTTAACTAAGTGACGTAAATATCCTAAAGTTAAAATAAATACTTTGAACAGATAAATTGATTAACAGTAAGTACTTAAATACAAAAGCAAAATTAAAAAGAAAATGCTAACAAATATTGTATGCATGCATTAGTAGCATGTGAGTGACGTGTTTTGGTATTAAGAAAATTTTACTGGAGAATTTAAATTCCGAATGGTCCGTATGTCCGAGATCAAAATGTGATGTTAATGCCAACATGGAGTATAGTGTCAGACCGCTAGTGTTTCACGTTTACTATCTACATTAATTCGACTATACAATTTCAATCTCTACCTTAAATACAGTGTACAAAGTTGTATTCAGCTAATATTCGTAAACGCATACACTATGTGATGAACAGTATTTACATAATTCTTTCCGGCCAGTTCGAACAATTTGAAAATGTGTATGTTCTTATTTTTAAATAACATGAGCAATGTGCTCGGTTAATTTGTGACTATAGATACTTAGCTAAGGTTATTAATATATACATCATCTGTATATGAGTGTCCATAGAGCGATGACGATGTAGAGGAGGCCGGAGTAGTGAGGCTGGGCGTCGCTAGAGAGGGCGCTCGCGTGGCATTCGGCCTCGTCAGCACGGAGCTGCAACAGTGGAACTCTACGGCCTTGTTGGTCCTGGTTGCAAAAAAATATTCGGATAAATAAACGTCTATGAGTTGACTGTACTGAGTGCCGAGTGCGAGTTTTGCAACCAAAGTAAACGCGCTCGAAATCGAGAGCGTAAACGCGATTTTGTATGGAATTGAAACTACGCCATCTGTGGACAGTTAGCTGAACTAAAATTTCTCCATACTAAATGCACGTTTACGTCGTCGTTATCGAGCGCGTTTCGTGAGTAAAAAACTCGCACTTGGCACTCTGTTTGGTCTTGGCCGTTTAAGAATTTCTTATAGGATTAATCGTAGTTGTTTTTTAGCCTATATTTCAAATTCATCGTTTTAAAAATACTTGTACTTGTTTCACAATATTTAATGGGAAATACCCAACCGGTTTTGCTTACATAAGCATCATCAGTACAAGTATGAGTATAATAGAGTTTGACCAAACGCCAACAATCGCAAGTATAAACTATGTTTTGATCCTAATGACACCCCCAACTATTTACTTTGTGACAATTAATAGATGTTTAAAAAACCTATGAAAAGAAAAAGTTATAAAAACTCATAATAATTATGAAAACAGTTGCTTTTCTGCCTGCATCATCGAATTTTAACCACATTACGTATATTATTAGCAGCAGTGCGTATAATATTATTATTAGCAGCGGTTGAACTTTTGATATTATCATTAATACTCCATCAATATTACAATACTGAACTGTGTACATAATTGGAATAACTGAAAAGCTAAGAAATAATTGATTTCAATAACGTGTAAACTTTATGATTGTTCCATTTCTATACATATTTAATCGAAGTACCTTATTCGAGGAAGTAACAGACGTGTGCGTAGGTGGGTAAACTTATAAGCTCGTCATAAGTGTAATATGTTGTTAAGGCTGGTAATATTGCCGCCGGCGCTCATTACACCTTGCAGGTGGCGGTTCGCATGGCGCGCCGCAGATGTATATAATACCCGTACAGAAAGGAAATTCACATCCCCGCACCAAAACGAGGTCCCACACGCACTGCACACGCCAGGAGCTCTTTTGATTGTCATTTTATTTTCAAATTGCTTTGGAGTGTCCCTGTACCACAGCCACGCACTGAGCCACGACAGGGAGTGGGTTGTACATTGTACAGGGCTGGTATTAAGGACGCACTCATATACCTCGCAGGTGGTGGCGCTTTGCATGTCGCGCCCCTTCTCCGCGCCCGCCTCGTTCTTTTGTAGCCAGTGCTGCGACCACGCCAACTCGCTCTCGCACCGAAGAGGGTTGTACTGTACAGGGCTGGTAATATGGGCGCACTCATATACCTTGCAGGTGGCGCTTCGCACGGCTCGGCGCAGCTCCGCACCCACCTCGTTCTCTTGCAGCCAGCGCCGCAGGTACTATTATATATTCTGTGGCCGCAGCTACGCGCCGCGCCACGCCAGCTCGCACTCACACCGGAGAGGGTTGTACAGGGCAGATAATATGGGCGCACTCGTATACCTTGCAGGTGGCGCTTCGCACGGCGCGCCGTAGTTCCGCGCCCGCCTCGTTTTCTTGCAGCCAGCGCCGCAGCCACGCGCCGAGCCACGCCAGCTCGCACTCGCACCGGAGAGGGTTGCCCGTCAGAATCAAACCACCTGAGTAATACGTTATTCTACTTTAGACAATAAGACACTTTAATTCAGACAAAATTCCGAAGACTGTGATTCCCTGGTACTGATTCGGTTAACGATGGTCAAAATGTGCGATAAAAAAAAGGTTCTGCCTCTCAATGATTGATTTATTAACATCCATCTCTCTGATGCTGTGTTGTGGGATACCCATTCCTAACGCCCATCCTTCCCAAAGACTTTAAACAAATATCTATAGCAATTTAAATTATATTTATTTTTCGGTTGAATAGTATAAAGAGATACAACAGACCGCAAAGATTCGTTAGTGTAAGTTTATTTTTAGAAACAGGTTTTTGGTGAGACAAAATATTGCCTACGTGTGTTAATTTTAGAGAAATCGAATTCAACCTTTCAATAGCGGAAGTAAACATACTAATAAATATTCTTCTGCATTTGAAATATTCTATGTAGCAGCAAAAACTAGGTTACAAAAATGCTTTACTAGTTTGTAACAAAAATGCTTTACTAGTTTGTAACAAAACTAATTTTAGTTTTGGAGAATACTTAAATTATATTCCGCGCCTAATTGGAGTTAACAGTTCGGAACCGTGCGGATTTGTTTGTAAAGTTAATAATGTAGAGGCAATTTACCTGATAGTAATTTTGTGGCGACGTGACTCCAACTCGTGAAATTTGGATAGAAGATAGCTGGATTAAGCGACGTGAGCTGGTTATAACTTATGTCGACGCCCAACTGCGGAACTTGGCCGAGGTGCTTCATAAACGCAGTCGGCAGTTTCGTTAGCGACGTCCTCGTAATCCTGATAAATATCTCCTGGCTCTCGGCGAACGGCTCGAATGCCTCATCCAATATCCTCCGCAAATTTGCTCCTCTTATTTCTACATAACGTAAATTCCTCGCATCAATTCCATGTAGCTGCGTGTCCATTACTTCGTCCGTCCAGTCTATTAACAGTTTGTACAGCGATGGCAGGGAAGAGGTTATGTTGGATAAGCGGAAAGTGGAATGATTTATAGTCGACCACGATTGAAGGTGCAGAGAGCGCAGTGATATCAAGGGACGGAAGGAATCTTGGTCAACTATGTCTAGATACTTAAGTCCATTCAAATTTAAATGAGATAAGTTACTCAACCATTTGAAACTATTTGGCGTAATTCTTACTACGGGATTATAAGAGATGTCTAAAGTATTCAAATTATTCAAGTGACTCCACATTTTTGGCACTAAAGAGGTAAGACGATTATGACTAAGGTCTAAATGGCGAAGATTCACTAGCCGTTTAACATCAGTCTCCTTAAAACTGTTTATGTAGTTCGAAGTCAAATTGAGACTCGTTAAGTTAGTCAAAGGTAGATAAGGCACTGACTTTAAACTTACATTTGCAAGATTCAAATGCCTCAAGTTGGGAAGGTTGTGAAACAGTTCTTTGAAGTTTGCTTTTACGGAGTTAAAGCTAAGGTCCAGCTGGCGCAAGCCTCCTAGACTTGAAAACGTGTTATCCGATAAGACCGTTAATAAGTTATGACCTAAATTCAAATTCAATAAAAACTGCGTGTTTCTGAATATGCTGTTGTCCAAATATTCTATATTATTATGAGAGAGATCTAAGTATCTTAGCGTAAACCCGATCTGAGATAAAGCAGTTAGAGGAAATAACGATATTTCATTGTAACTTAAGTCTAAATGTTCTATTATCGTGTTTTTAAACACGTCTCTGGGGAGAAGCCTTAAATTATTATGGTCCAATTTAAGATACCTTAATTTATCCAAGTTATAAAATTGCTCTACTGCTAACTGTGAAATTATATTGTACGAAAGATCTAATATCTGCAAAGACACTAGGCTGTTAAAAGATTTTCTTTTGATTGTGTGTAAACTATTCCTATGCAAGTCTAATATTTCTAAATGTAGTGATTCCCCAAAAGCTTCATTCGATATGTGAATCAGTTTGTTATGCGATAGTATTATTTGCCTAACAGAGGATTCAATCGCAATAAAAAAATCATTTGGCACTTCTTGCATGTCGTTATACGACCCATCAAAAATATTTACAGGCAATTTAGCTTCGCCATCAATATATCTGATATGGTTTTTGCTCACATTAAACGTAAAAGTTACGTCTTCATGGGACACGTTATAAAACGCGTTTAAAGACAAATACGTGAAGTTGTTTCCCTGTAGCTCCAACACCTCCAGTCTCGGTAAATTAGCGAACGCTTCCGCCTCCATCGAATCGATTATGTTCCCGGCAACAGATAAATATCGCAAGTTCGGCAAGTTCGTGAAACTGTGCTTAGTCAAGTTGCTGATTCGGTTATAAGATAAATCTAAATTTCTTAAGTCGGGCATATTCGTAAAAGTTTTACTGTGTATTACACCTACAAAATTGTAAGCGACTCGCAAATCTGTAAGCGAGATTGAAACATTTGGGGTGTCGACGACAATATCAACGATTCTGTTATAGTCCAAGTTTAAATAATTCAAATATGGAAAGGCTGAAACGTCTGATAACTTGAGAATATGGAAATCGTTATTATCGAACGACAGCCATCCAAGATTTTCTAATCCCTCGTCTATTTCAAATGGAAAGTAACCGCTGAACAACGTGGCAGACGATTCGAGAACGTGCAAAGAACCAGTTACGTTAGAAAAAGACTGCGGATGCACGTAATATAAATCGTTAAAGCTCAAATTAATCTCTTTTACTGGCATTGTCGCTGGGAAAACGTTCTTATAAATCTGAGAAATCCTGTTACCTCTTAAGTTGATAGTCCCGAGGGAAGTGGACCAGTCAAGGAATTCGTTAGGTAACAAATTAGATATCCTGTTATAGCTTAAGTCGAGATAACGAATGGAGCCGGGCTCGAGCGTTTGGAGTGCAGAGGGTATTGAAGTTAAAAAGTTGCCGGCCAGTGAGAGCGTCTGGATGCGGGGCGGGAGCGCGGGCGCCGCCTCCAGCCGGTTGTAGGCCAGAGACAAATGGCGCAGCCGCGCGACCTGCGCCAGGCTCTCCGGCAGCTGCGACAATTTGTTGTGTTCCAATTCCAAACGCTCCAACGTGTTTTTCAACGACACGAACACATCGCGATGAACATAAATCAACTTATTAAATGACACCGACAGTCTTTCCACTCTGTTATTAACGTACACCAACTTCGGAATGATTGTCAGTTCATTAAAATCTAAAATAATTTGCCTAATTTGAACTTCTCTGAGGAGAAATATTTCTGTGGTATCATTAACTTTGTTATTACTTAAGTCTAACTTTTCAATTCTCTTCGTTTTGTTATTGGAACAGGTGGAGTTCTTATTAAATGTTATGGAATTATGACGTAAATGTATTGATTGTAATCTAGGAAGATTAGAAATTAGATCACAGGAAAGTTCATGCAAGAAATTATTAGATAATTTGAGGATGGTTATAGATGAAGGGAAAGCGTCAAGACTAATGGACCGCAGATGGTTTCCTTCCAGGTCCAGCTGTATCAAATGGTACAGCGAGGTCAAAGCTTGCGGCTTTAACTGTGTAATTTGATTATTACTCAAAGATAAACTCGTCAAAGTTTCTTCTAAATGGTGCCATCTTACTTCGTTTCCAACCTGAGCAATGTTGTTGCTAAAACAAATGTAAATATTAAGTACCGTATTAATCAAATCTGCCAATTAAAAGTTTGATAGAATTTAGATTTAAAAGTTTGTGCTTACTTCTGCAAATTTAACCAGTTTAAAACTTTTAAGTCTCTCAAGCCTTGCTGCGGTATTTCAGTGAATTCGTTGTAACCGAGGTCTAGCGAGGCGAGCGTGGCTGCCATGGAACTGAAAATAAACGATATTACTTGTTTCAGTTTCTTGGATTCCCGTCTACACGGCACAATAGAAACAGTTTAAAGTTTTACCTTAGTGCATGTTGTTCGATGTGATGCAATTTGTTGGCTACTAAAACTAAAGTCTGTAATCTCAGTCCATCCAGTGCGCTCTCTGGGATCACTTCCAAGTTGGACATGCTGATGTCTAGGTGCTGGAGCTCTATCCGGGGCCATTCTGAAAACCAATTACTTAACTAACCTAATTGGAAAAAATATATTCTTACATTTTAGTCAACAATATTTAAGTACTAGTATTCCGTTAAAAATATATCAGTTAAACAATGGCATCTAGCACTCTTGAGCTTGCAGGTGTACTGGGCAAACGGTCATAATTAATAAGTATGCTGTCACCATGTATGCTACAATTGTTGCATCGTAGTACTTATAACATTCCTATTATCAGAGTAAAAAAATATGTCACTCAACCATAGAGGTAGATTTTTTTTGTCATTCAACACATAAAAATCTGAAATTATTGAGAGTTAGCTAAACTGGTACATTTTCGAATTATAGTCAGATAGAAAAAACTTTATTGATTTACGAAAAACAGGCAACACATAACAAGAAATACAAAAACTTAGAAGGAAGTACAAAACAGACAATCAATAACATAAATGACAAAATTATTTTAAAAATACAATTATTACAAAACAAATAGCATATAACCAAGATCGGTATTAGTCACTGGTATTGATATTAATCAACACGTATTCAAGACTACTACTACTACTGTTGGGTGTAATTTATGACTACAAACCACCATCGTTTCATCACTCCAAACCAATATAATTTGTAAATTTCTTTCACAATCGATATCAGGACGAACCTTATTACCAAACTGTATAAAATACTCTGGTCGATTGTAGCGTAAATATTTAATAGGCTTGGATTGATGTAAATAATATATTATTATGTAATGAACAATAATTTTATTAGTTTAACCCCGAGGTACAATCGAAGAGTATAATATGAATATTTCGTATTGTACCGTAATGTACTGTGTATAGAACTTATTACGTACATACAAATATGACCTTTGATTATCATTTTCGTTTCATTATTTGTTAAGTTTCGTATAATTATGATTATAAATTATACTTCCAAAGAAAATAATAGTTAATTTTATTTTGTTATTTTTTATTTTGTATAATTTGTGCTGTTGTCATTCCTTAAATTTTACCGTGGACGAAACGAAAAAAGAAATTTTTATTATTTGCTAAGTATGTGCTGCGTAATATATTAATTTAAACAAATTTACACTGTATTTTAATATGAAAAAACTATGAAAACGGACTACAACTACACATTTAAAACCAATCAAGTTGTTACTTGAAATTCTGTTTTAAATCAATGTTTTAATCCCAATGTTTAAACTTATTCGGCGTGAAAGACCGTGTCTGAGCGAATTGAGACTAAGGGTCGGCCCATTGAGTAAACTGTTAACAAGTTTCAGAATGTCATTTCTCACTTCCAACGAGTGTTCAAAATCGATTGGTGATTTATCTGAAAATCGATGTAGGAACGGACATTCAAGGCATTCATGTGACGTGATATCTAAACATAAATGTATTCGCAGTTATACAAATAACAGGCGTGATAAAATATATACCAATTCTAGGTATAGTTAATTATTTCTGATGAAAACAATTAAGTATATAAACATTGTACTTATAAATGAATATATTATAGCAGATTGTGCACAAAACCCGGCTCGTATCGTAGAGGCCCTTAATAGAAGCATACAGAAGTCTGATAAAACAAGGATTTAGATAAACAAAAAACAACAAAGAATTTTTTTGCGCTTCTATCGCTTGTTGGCAATCCATTGCGCAGTTGGTACCTGGGAACCGGTGCAGCGGCACGGCGATGCAGGACATGTGTGCTACGCGGCAGGAGCAGAGCGAGCTGCCCGCGCACGGCTCCACGCGCTCCGGCGCGAGCGCACCCGCCAGCAGGCACACCGCCAGCGCCGCGCGAAGCACCGCCCACGACCACCAACCATCGCCCCGCACCATCACTACAATAAAAACAAACAAAGAGTTTACTTATTTTTATTTTTCAACAGGATTCCGCTACGGCGTAGTCCTTCGTAGCACGTACTACGCGTCGTAGCAAGTGTAACGTAGCATTGTATTAAGCAGTTTTTTTGATGGTTCATCCAAACAATAGGGACGCTGGCTTACTATTCAAATGAGCTTCTTTTTATGAAATATCAAAACAATATTTCTTGTAAAGAATTTATTGGAGTACAATTTGTGATGTCATTTTCCAATGAGCGTTTTTGTATGATTTTTATTTTGACTAGTAAGTAGTTCGAAATAGCTCTTGACTAAGTTGTATACGAGTGATTTTAGACGGTTTATATTGTGCACGGTATAAAAAAATATTTTGAAACAGTCAACATTCCGATTATGTGCTTGACTGGCTAGTCAAATTAACTTCTTTTTATGAAATATTAAAACAATGCTTTGAAAAATGAAAGGGAATAAAAAACGTGACATCATCATTTAATTTAATCGTTTTTATACCATTTTGCCATTATAAAACTGATATTGTTAAAATAGCCCAGACTAAGTTATTTACGGGTGATTTAAGATTTTTTTCTTCTTAGCCTGTTGTGTCCCACTGCAGGGCAAAGGCCTCTCTCGCCTCTTTCCACTTTTCTCGATCTCTAGCAAAGCTCTCCCACTCCCTACAATAAGCATCCAGCTCATCCCGCCACCTCTTGCGGGGCCGACCACGACACCGTTTCGCATTGATTTAAGAGATAGATAAACTAAATAGATAAACTACTTATATCATGAAAAAATTAAATGCTTGCCAAAAAAAGAGTAAATGTTCTCCCAATAAAATAGTTTGCTATTTCTATTTTTGGTGAGCATACAATACAATACAATACAGTACAATATTCTTTATTGACACCACATGAGCATTTAAATACTGCCGTTTATTTTCTGTAATATTAATTATTTTTGACTAGCTTTCCGTCCCATGGCTCCGCTCACGCTAACAGTTTTTCCCGTTTTACTTTTTTTATACATATGTTACAAAGTATAAGAAAACATTTGAAAAATATATGAATCTCTTTTTTAATAGGTACCTAAAAAATTAAAAGTGTGCTTGAATGTACGTAGACACTAGTATTTGAGCTAAAATCTTTTTTTTTGTGGTTTAGGCGCGCCAAGCCTCGTTTAGGCGCGTTTCCCGCCATTGGTTCAAGACATGACAGTGCGTAATTTTCCTATCGAGCAAGCCGACAGCTGCTCTGAATAGCTCGGTATAGCCAGTTTTGTGCGTGTTTCGGTGGAGTTAGTGTCTGATAAATCACTTTTTACGGAAACTAGTCAATCGCAAGGACATCTAGGACCAATTCATTGTTGAAGTAACTTATACTGAAGAAGATTTTTTATGTGATCATCTATATTTTTTTTTACAATGTAAGCAAGCGCTATATTTAAAGACTATAAGTACCACATTTGCTTAGAATAAAAATACTTACTTAGATTAGATTATCTTTGCCACTCCAAGCAATTGCCAACTAAAATCCGTTATACTCCTTTATTCGTATCGATACATTACATAGTGTAGCTATTTATATAGGTATAACAGTCGAGTTTTATAAAAGAATGAAATAAAAAATATATTAAAATACAATTTAATGTATCCAAAATCATATTACGTAAAAAAATTGTTCTCCTACTCGGTTCATAAAAGAATATCTTCTCAAAAGACGTTATTTCATTTTGTTTGCTCTATCATATCGTTTGCGTGGTTGGCAAAGCTACCCACAAATTGAAAAAGAGCTCAGAACATTATTGAGGAAAAACGTGCATGCTTACAATATTCGTCTGTCTATTCAGAGAAAATGCGTAAAATTTCCGGCGGCACATTCTATGCGGGTAACAGGGCGCCTCCACACAATATTGAAACGAAAGCATACACCGCGCGAGCGCTCGTTAGGCTAACATAATTACAGAGCTCGCCTCGGAACGTCTGCACTGCTCAATACTTACACTGTTCCCACCTTAATAATTCCATATTTTTGTGTTTACAAAAATATAAATACCTATATTTCATTTTGGTTGCCTTAATAAAATGTTATCTCCTCTAGATTTATAAACGAAGTAAGTGCTTATTATTTTGTAATTACATACCGATTAACTCGTTTTCAATTTTTATTTAATTGGTCTGTTGTTATTTTTTTTATTACTCTACAGTTTTGCTATATAGATAGCCCCTATGTCAATTCATGACATTTAAAAAGGTTAATTATGATGAATATGAATCCTCGGATTTTTATGGCTTTTTGGCGACGGGCTTTGTATCAAAATGAGGGTTCAGTGTAGAGAGCCATTTTGTCTTTTTGCGTTAAAAACTTTTACATATCTATTAAAACTTTTGGGTCCCAATTAGACACGTATCTCGGCATTTGGGGAACCGATGCAGATTTTAATTAACAATATTTGCGAACGAAAATTATACCCCGGAAAGAATTTATAATTGGACTTCAGCAGAGCTTGCGGTAACACATATGCAAATATTGAACGCAAAAGCAGTTAATTATAAGCAGTTAAGCAGTGAGTTCTATTCTATTATATTCTATTCTATTCTAATTAGTTAGCTATGTTATATTATAAGTCATGCTCTGATTATATTATCAATGATATAATAATGACATAATTTCACATTTTATACATTGATCGCATTTTCTAATAAATTATGAAAGTATAGGTTAGTATTTGTTTCCATTGCCATGTATACTTTTTTTTAACCAAATCTCTCGTTTCCCGTTTCGTCATCAGTTTGAACAGATAAGAAAATCATATTTACACCGGATATTCATAAGGCGGGGCCTTCTTATTTTACCGAAAATACGATTGCTCAGTATAGGAGGACGTCGTGAGGAGAAAACTAAGGAGCATAAAGCCTCGAGGAACATCAATAAGGGGGTCATATCACGTCTTGCCAAAAGGCAAACCGTTGCGGGACTAGCAATGTTTTTTTTTTTTTTTTTTTTTTAATGTGACACGCGCTTACCCACATATAATCGGAATAACCTTCACGTAAATAAGCTACTAAGTCTAAAGAATTCAAATTTACTTGATGATATAGTGTTATTACCATTTACCCTTTTTGCCGGAACTGAAATTAGCGTTTTTTATTACTAACATCCTTTTACTCAGAAATTGTAGATGCTATAGTTACAGTTACATTCCACTTGATTATTTTTATGAACTACAAAAACGTTGCAGTAGGAAGATGAAACTGCACATTATTAACACAATGGTTATAAAAAATCATACAAGAAGGCATACGAAGCTTCTACATACTCGAAACTGATAAGAAATCTATTAATAATAATAAATAAATAAAAACAATAATATTTTTTATTCAAGTAACTAATATTCAAGTGTCAGTAGGTACAAATTACTTACAGACTATGTTAAAATAAAAAGGAAGAAAAAAATTAAATAATAAGAAATAAACAAATAAATAATATATTAAATACGTAATATTTACACATGCCCAACTTTCCAAGTAAAACACATGATGTTATTACTCATGCAGACGCCAACATATATAAAACGGCTTACAAATCATGCTCCAGATAATTACTTGGACTGAACAAAATTGGAGCCTTTTAACCGAACATTAACCGCTTTAATTATTAATCTCTCCAATCTCCCCCAAAAGAAACTCGTTTACATAATTAACTGCTTTTCAACAGAATGAAGAGCTTTCTGAAAGAAACAATTTAAATGTAGCCCTTTCAATAATTGCTCCCGAAGAATTCCGTTAAATTGTGCAGCACAATCAGGGCGATTGCAATTAATCTGAAACCCAATTAACACAATAACAATTAATTTTAAAGAGTTCGCGTACGTATAACTTTGGTAACTTCTATGAAATGCAAAACTCATCTATACTAATATTAAAAAGAGAAAAGTTTGATTGCTTATTTGCATTAAATAGGCTCCTACTGAACCGAATTTATTGAAACTTAGTATAAAGATAGAATAGACCTTAAGAAAGGACACAAGCTAATTCCTCATTTCCATGGGAAAAACTGTTGGATTGAAAGCTAGGACATAGAATAAAATTAAATGTTGTTGCATTTTTTGAGCCTATCAACGTTGGAGTAAAAGTTTTTAAAATTTTAAGTAAGTAAGTAATACTTTATTGCTTGCTTATTTACTTTATGTTTATAGACTTCTATGTTGAAAAAAATGTCTAAATATAACTTTTACTTATTCATATTGTATCTACAGGCCGAAAAAGGTTTGCAAATATGTAATCGATTTAAGCCAACTCTGTAGTTCTCTTAACCTCATTAAAAATATTTTTTATGTATAAGATCCACAACGAATACTTACAATCACATATATTGTAATAGGCCAAGTATCTCAAAACACAAATTTGCGGACGAAATTATGCGAAATCCATTTAAAAAATTGGGAATGCCTTAATAAATATGTGTATAAAGACCACCTTTCATTAAGGAAATTTGATTTAAACGCACGGTTTCTCAAAGGGATTTTGTTTGACTGCAAATTTGTTTGGTTATTTCAGATTATTTACGCCTGGCGAAGGTGCTTTATGAGGCCGGGGAGAGGAAATAAAGGTTGGATGTGAGCCAAGGCGGGAAAAATGCTGGCTGCATCTGAAGCGCGTTTTGAATAACGTTGCACCGCAAAGGAGAGCTCGCTGCGTTTTGAACAGGCAACTCACAAACATGCACACTATTTTCGATAGGTCAGTTTATAAAAAATCTTTTTTGCTGCTATAGGTTCTATTTCAGACAGCCCTGGAGCCTATTAGTTGTCTGACGACACCCATACAGGCTCACAGGCAGGCAGGTAGAGGCTCTGTCTAGTTTGAAGTCAGATAGCCCTGTGTGATAAGTCCCCACATATTTATTTATTTCTGAAAAAAGTTTAAGCTTATGAAGCTTCTATCTAAATAATTGAAACCTAGGAGATCAAAATGTTTAAAAAAGATTTTTCAATATTCTTTCTACTCCATGCAATAATCGACTAAACTAACGCATATCCCTTTGACATATCCCTTATTTTTATTTGATGTCGAAAAATTAAAGCTTTACGACAATTTACACATTATTTTTTCCAGCTAACCTTTTTTTGTTTTAGGTAGCCAAGGAGAGGTAAATAGGGAGAAAACGGTGGCGCCTATGTCAATATTTGCTCAGATCTCCACTGGCGTGAGAGTGTTTGCTTTGAATTTAAATTATGTTTGCTATACTATAACAATTCAAAGGTCAGAATCTGAGAAAACAACCAACGACAAAATTCGGGATTCAGAACAACAAACTAAATATTTTTTTATTTTACATTTCGCATAAAACTTGTAAATACTCTATTTACAATTTGCAATAAAAATAAACATAAAAAGTATTAAAACATTTATAAAGGTAATAGTGTATTGCTAGGTTATTTTCCCGCTTATTGCAACTGGGACGTGATACTGCGGGCCAAACAATGACTATCATTACTTGGTGGATGAGTTGGCGAATGAAAATACAACCACGGTATTGAGAGCTATTTTATGAACAAAAACATTGTCGGCTGAAGAACTCTTTCCGAGGCTTCGTGCAATGCAGCAAGGGCTATGCAGATTTTTATAACACTTTTTTCATATTTTTGTAGATAATATGCTATTTATGCAAAGATAATTGAGATTTTGTTGGGTAAAGATTGAATTATTTATTATCAGAGTCATACTTTTATTAACATTTGAGCTTTTTATGTAGTCGGTTTAATATAAGGATGTTGCATGGGCTTTCCTAAACCTGATGAAGATGATTAGCCCGTGTGACTGCTATTTAAGTATTCAATTAATTCTATCTTTTACTAAATTGCCAAATCAATTTGTGTTTTCCGTTCTCATAATGGATTTAGACATAGGCAACGAAGGTAACAAAGTAACTTGGTGAGGGTTGGTAAATAAAAGCTTGAAAGCGTCGCTGCGCCGCCGCGCCGACGTGCGGTCTCTCTGAGTCCGTAATCATTATTCGCATCCCAACACCGTTTTCTATTTAAATTTCCCCCTACTGCATTTTCTTTTTCAGGGGATAATTGAAGCATTAGGCCTTGGGGACTGAAACGCAAAAAGGATGAAAAAATAAACGAAGTCAAGAAAGAAATTAAAAGATGAAAGAGACCGTAACGAAGTGCTCACAAGGAAAAAAGTGAGAAATTATTTTAAGGCATCTGAAGCGGTAATAAGTTTTTGCAGAGATTTTCGCGTTTAATGGTAATCTGGGAAATTTCCATCTGTCGTAATCGGATTAAGCGTGGCGGCTGATGGCCATATAAAATGCCGGGAGTCATGAAAATAAATTGTCAGATCTGGCGAATAAATTCGCAGTTCGGATCACGGTCAGGAGCCTCAAGCCGGCTGCCAATAAATCTACACACAATTTATGGTAGATCTCTCTACATTATTAATCCAAACTTCTTTTGGCCACAAACATGACAACCGAGGAAAGATAGTACCTTTTAAGCAAATTGAATCCAATGCCACAATGTCAAGCTATATAAGTATAAAGTATAAGTAGGTAAGTAATAGTAGGTAATACTATCATAAAAACTTTGTTTTGAAATATGTGTCACTGGTTCTTCGTTTTAAAAGGAAATTTATTTTGTTTGGTTATAGCATTTCAACATAATGATATAGGGCGACACTGACCTTGCAAGGTCGGTTGCGTGATGTCACAGAATAAGGAAACCTTGTAGTGTGCCTATGCGTATTGTATAATTTTTTATACATTAACATGTTTTATGAGTCTCATGAACTCATTTACTATTAACATAAAACGACACGAAATGCGCTATTTCAGCATCGTGATACTGACATCATATTAATGTTTCAAAGCTTTTGTAGTAAAAGTATCCAGAATCAGACGTCACATCAGTTAGCAGAGGAATGTTTTAAAAATTCTGTGCAATTAATAAATAAAAAGTTTTCTGTAGCTTTACCACTAAAAATGGAGTTAAATGATGTTCAGTAAGGTGACTCATTTGATCGCGTTTTGCAAAGGTTTTATAAGCTGATGAATGCTGCTGACAATGCTATCAGGGTAGCAGAATATTGGGCCGACAAAATATAGTAAATCTGACTTGCCATCGACACGAAAAGAAGAAGAAGATAATTTGGAAAAACGTTTTTCTAAAGACGATAATTTGCGTCATGAGTATACGAAATTTATGCTTGATCATGTTGATCAGGCTCATGCCAAGGTTTTTGATATTTCTAAATATGATCTCAAGGCGGGAAATGTGTATTTTATTGCCAGTGTGTATTTCTTTCAAATAACGTCATTTGTAGTTTTGAAATAACGGTCTGATAACGGTCCCAATGTGTGTTGCCAGTGATGACATACGGATGTCGCTTACCATGGTCCTCATAACAAAGATCAAAGTCACCCAAAGAGCGATGGAGAGCGCTATGACATAGCCCGATGTCAGTTGACTCTGGTTTGCCTGCGGATCTCATCATTCCTGATTCGATCACGCAAGGAAACTCCAAGCATAGCCCTCTCCATCAGAATCGCTAGACTTAAGTGGCGTGTAAGTTTGAACTCTTTTCTTTTTGAACTCAGCAGTGGACGTCTTTCGGCTGAGATAAATGAGGGTCACGGAATCGTGCTGGATGCGGGAAACGCAGGACTGATCATTGCAATTGTGGAGATCATATTCATGATTAATTTATTGCAATGTTAAATTACATGATATAGTCATATGTGAGGTAAATGACGCAAATAAACTCTGTTACGGTGTGTAGCAAAGTAAAGTGAGAAATATTATGTAGGAAATAGAATATAAATAAGTTTGTGTTAGTATTAGTGAAAATTATGATATATTAGCATTAAATATTAGTTTGTGTTAATATTTTCCTTAATCTTAATCATTACGCATTATCTTACAATACTTATTACATTATTTAGCACAAAATTTAGGGGAGGCATCTTTCGGCAAATTGGATGAAAATGATGATGATGGATGGATGCGAAAAGAAATGAACATATTGTTACAAATAAATTTAAAACTCCCTTTTGCCTTTGCAACAGTCGGGTAAAAATACTGCAGTCATTAAAGTGTTTCTGTTTCCTTTTTGTACTAATAACAAAAACGAACAATCTTTTTTTAAATAAAATTATTCAGTTACGTACCTATTATTATTTTTAGGATTAAGAATGCAGACACTAATCTTTTTACTAATTAAATACTAATCTAAAGTGGGCGGCCTTATTATCATTATGATTTGTTATCTATATTATATGAGTTAATATACATCTCTTCATATTCACATCGCCTTTTGTTTTTGGATTAGGGACGGACTACTCATTTATGATATTGAATTATAAATTGTCTGTAGAAAATTTGAGAACTTACCATTATTATAAAACCTCAATATAACTGTCTAACATTATTAGATATCTCTAGCAAGTACAATTTTGACTTAAAATTTTATATTAAAACTAGCTTTCCACTTGGCAGCTCCGCTCACGGAAAGAGAAAATCTTATTGGACTCTTACTTTTTTCTAGTCCATCAAGAAAATAATATGACATAACCAATTAACCACGTCATAACAATAATAAACATTGTAAAGTGAATGTAGTACTACCTACATTATATTTTGCTCAATTTACACAATACCTATATCTATAATTTATAGCCTATGTGATAAGATATATTACTGTAAAGTTTCATTAAAATCCATTCGGTAGTTTTTGCGTGAAAGAGTTTATATCATCTATACATCTATCCTCACAAACTTTAGCGTTTATAATATTAGTAGGATGACTACTGGTTCTTCAATAGTCTTATCGAGGTTCATTATGACGAGACTTGTTATTTTTTGCCAAAACATTTTCTGTACCAATATGAGAGCAAAATAAATTATAATTATTATTCAAAAGCAGAGGTAAACATATGAACTTTTTTGTTTCCAAGTGGATATTTCAATTTATACAAGTGGGAGCACTAGCGAAATGGTTATTAAAAATAAACAGCAAATGGACAGTGTTTTAAAATGCGAGGTCGTGTTTGCAATAGCTATTACTGCAACTGAAATCCCTCGTGTGTTTAAATAGATAATTCGCTCTGTGAATGCACGCTCTATATGACACGTTTCAGGATAATTGCGGCATACTTTATGCAAGCAGGTAGCCCAGGGGACCTGGAATAGCCCAGGGCTGGATTCTATAAACTTTTAGAAAAAATGTTTGGTAGATAGATACCAATTTATTTATTTTTCACTTCATGTAGCGATCGTATTATACATAATGAATGCCATGCAAGTCTTGGGCGAGACCTTTGTCTAACTGTATTTCAGCTGAATGATGACGATGAAATATCTGCAAACTAGCTTGTATTATATATTACGAACAACGAACTATTGTATTTATTGCACACATAACAAGATGATACTAACAGATAGCAAATAAATAAATTCTACCTATAGGTAGCCTTCTTGCTACCCAAATATTTCTTCCAGACAAACTTAGGACGAAGAACGACGTAGTGAAGTAAGGATATAACGTGAAAAATTACCTACGTAACTGCCTTAAGCCTCTCCTGGTAAACTACCACAACCGCTGTTATTTTTTACGACCAAGAATAATTTCAGTTCCGTGGAGTTTGTTTAGAATAAACAAAGAGCCCTGACTCAGTATTTTGTTTTGACCGCCAAAAGCTTTTACGTCAACAGTTAGCAAGAGCCTGTAGACAACAAAGTCTAATGAAAGTGGCACAAGTTTGGCTCTTACGAATTTCACAATAAAATTTGTCGGAGCCTACGCTTGTGTTGCTTGTGTCAAATCCTCTAATTTAACTGATTCAAGATTGTTCGTTATTACAACGGAGTCTTATTAATTATTCCTAAAGTCCGGGAAAATCTGACTTCGGTGGTTGACTCTAACAAAGTTCGGAGCTTTGAAGTAAACACAGCTCCTTCGGTTTTCTGCCAAGTCTTTGATCATCATTAGAGGGTAATAAACAAACATCATTAATAAGCCATTTGAGGAATTTCGGCTGAAAGATGTCGTGGTTCAAAGATGTTGTACTTTAATCACAGCTGAAACAACAAACCTTTCTCCAAAGTCAAGGGCTTGTTGACATTGCCATTTGGTTAGGTATTTTAATCGAATAAATAAATATAATATTTCTGATGCCAATGCCAACAACCAAAACAAAATTGTCAGCAGATTTTGTTCAGCCACGTCAAATAAAACGATTTTTTAAACTGTTGCAATTAATTAAAAAAATATGACGCCGTAGGTAACAATACCTAATGCACTATCGTCTTAAAATGAATATCCTGAACAAGCTGTATACTAGAAGTCAATTACTTCACAGAAATAGTCTTGGTTTGTACGTAAGTTTTCCTGTCATACGAGTATTTAAAGAATTATTAAATAATATATGTATATTTAGTGTAAGAAATGATTTTCGTTAACAGCTCATAATGTTCCTAATGCTTGAGCCTTCTCTAAAAGCAGGATGTATTATAGCCTTTAGTCGACCACGCTAGCCCAGTGCGGGATTGTCAACTTCCAACCCAACCTTTGAATTACTTCGCAAGTTTATGCAGAACTTAAAGGAAAAAACCGAGACGAAGAAAGCACTTTAATATACCTATGTATAAAACCCAAAAACCTAATTTCAAAATTAGCAACATTATAACATAATAATGTCTGTTGACGTTTGTAGCAATATAAAAATTAGTAGGTATAATAGATTACGAAGTCATAAATTACATTATTTTATCGTTCTGAAGCATGTAATAACAACGTTCTACAGGTCCCCGAGGAATCATTTAAGTAATTATGTAATCAAGTATAGAGCAAATGGACGACCTGCCTAAAACAATGTAATTTCCTTGTTAAAAATTAATGAGAGTAAAAAATATATCGATTTGGATCAATAAGTATATAAAGAATAGAATATTCTATAGAAATAAAATAGACTTCTACGGCCTGTTTCTGTATGTATTAAAATCTTTTTCGACAAAGTATAATTTTAATCATCATTCACAGCTCATAAGTATACGTCCCCACCGAGGGGCTCGAGCCTACCCTGAAATCATGGTGAACAAGC
This sequence comes from Teleiodes luculella, assembly GCA_948473455.1. Classification (NCBI taxonomy): domain Eukaryota; kingdom Metazoa; phylum Arthropoda; class Insecta; order Lepidoptera; family Gelechiidae; genus Teleiodes; species Teleiodes luculella. The sequence continues at coordinate 9,154,385 of OX419595.1, read as the reverse complement.
TTTAGTCGACCACTCAGGAATTAGCACTCTTTAAAATTATAGGAAGAGAAACCGAAGGAAGCGGTCATCTACTCTAGAAACAAACTCAAAGCCGATCACAATCCTCAGACATTATATGATAAAGCGACAGAGAGTGAGTGATCTCTTAAGTGTATTTTTATGAAATGGAGTTAACTTTTTAATGCGTTGGAAGAAAATTTTGTTTCGATAATTTTATAAATGACGAGTCACGTTGAGGAACGTGATTTCGAAGCCCGGAAAATCCCTCAAATTTTCCTGCTTAAGTAAGCCATAAAAATTCATAAAATTAAAATTACTTAAATATAATTTGCAAATCTTAAAACTTTTTTAACAAACATGCTGTTGCTTGCTCACCGAGTGGGTTTCGAACATGCTGTTAAAATTTTATTACCACACGTATCTAGCGCATTCTTATAACGTTTTTAATCCTATTCTTACAAACCATAAAAATTACCCCTTCCAACCCACCGTCCACCTCTCGAGATCACCTAGGTGAACGGTCTACATCGTCAGGTTTATAAAAGTACTCCATTTTTATCTCTTCAAACTCTATCTAAACTGAACTTATATATATTTTTAATAAGATAATATAAGAAATAATCTATTTAGTTTTTAGGAAGCAATTTAAGAGTTATAAATATGACAAAAAAGAAGTCGATCATTCTATTTCTCGAAAATATTAATGTTGATGTAAAAGATGACCTTAATTTGCCTTAAAAGCAAAATGCTAGCACCTACTTTGTAAGAGCGGCCATATAAGCCGGATTCTGATGATCAAAGTGATAAATGTAACAAAATAAGGAAACAGGAGTTTGCTACAGTGAAGACAGTTAGACGAATATCTGCCCACCTATATAACATAGTTACTGTTGACAAACGAATAGGATCTTAATATTAATTATTTTATTCTTAGCAAAATAAGCTTAGCTTAATTTTTATTGTATATACATTTAATGTGAATAACAATCTTTGTTATACCTATATATCTTATTGGCTTGCAGATAACACATGTTATTCTAACTTATCTTACTTAGCCTAGAAAAGGCAAAAGTCTCCCTCCCTTTCTTCCACTGTACCCTATCTTAAGCTTCTGCTGACCAGTTTTTAAAGTAGCTGTCAAGCTCGTCTCGCCATCTCTCACGTCTACGCCTGTTTTTGTTCTGTGGTGGGTTCCCGACCGTGTCGTGGTTACTTTTGCCAATAAGTCTTGCATGCGGCTGACAAGTAACGAGTTATACTAACTAGTAAGTCTTATTGTATTGTACATAGATTTTTTGCATTGTAGTTACAAACTTCGAACAAAAAAAAAGAACAAAAAATAACGATTTCGAGAAAAAATATTTTTTATCTAAGACTCGGTATACATCATACGTATCTTATTGCATGTGTGGGCGCTGATCGATGAGTTAATTAGTAGGTGTACCTAGTCGTAAATAAGTCGTCGCCGTGACACTTAACCCGTGGTCAACTTATACGATGCCCACGAGACGATACAGGGGATCTTATTTAACAATCAGACTCAGCTACGCGAAAATATTGTGTTAGCTATAAAAGCTTGTTTGGTTCTGTTACTTTTAAATCAGCTATTTTTATTTGTAGTTTCAATTTAATTTTGGAATTTATTGTAGTAATTTACGTTAAAAGTAACGCACACTTGTATCTGTACTGCACCACTTAATGAAACTCTATAAATATAATTTGTAAGTCAATAAATTAATTACGCAAGTGAACAATAAAGATTTTAAAAATAACTTAATTTAGCTTAATAACGATACTTACGAGTTGTTACTGAAAATCACATCTCATAATCACAATAACACAAATCCCAAGTTTTGCTGGTTAGAAACAGTTTGGTATTATATTACGTTGCATCTTTAGTCACTGGGTCGGTACACTAGAATCGGTAGGTGTTGTTTAGACATTTTAAAGTTAGACGCACGGTCGTAGCTGGTGTACGGAGGGTGTAAACTAGCAAGACGTCCTGTGGGGAGAGCGGCGCGGAGCGGACTGAAGGTGGCGGCGCGAGCAAGCATGGGAGCGCTCCTCATTCGGCCTTATACCCTGGTACCTCCACACGCCGCTTACACCTTTCAGGTGCCTTCCACCTATCTATCCCGTCATCCCCGGCCTCCCCTTGCTTGTCTCGCCCGCTACGTAATTCTGAAAACGAAATTACCTGAAAATTGGAACGGCATATGAATTTGATAGCTTATTTTATTGCCAATAAAATTTTACAAAATTATCGTGAGAACGCTTTGTAATTGCCATCACAATTTTCATCGAGATCGTTAGTATGATAATTGTATTTACGTGAGTTTTGGTGCTATTGTTTTCCATTGTGATAGAATTTCGCGCTCGTTTATCCAAAATATTTTTTCAAAAAGCGTCGTCGTAAAAAAATAAGTGATTACGAATTGGTTCGAAATATTTATTTCATTTTCATTTATTTATACGGATGATGACGGTATCCAAAAACAAATTATCCAACGGTATTCGAAATAAATGACTTATCTCAAAATGTTCATAAAAGAATTATAATTAAATAAAATATAATTAAAAAAAAAAAAAAAAAAAAAAAAAAAAAAAAAAAAAAAAAAAAAAAAAAAAAAAAAAAAGAAACGTAAACACTTGCTCCAGTAATTTGTGCAGTTTTTGTTAATTTACTTGCGTTGTTTAGTCTAATAATCATCTGTATCATTTGCAATGTGCTTCATTAGTGCTAATAACTGTTATCTTGCGCCGTACTAGCTTACCTCATTGGTTTTGTGTGATTTGTGGTGAACTTGCATACAACTGTTCCCGGTCCGCGTAATATCCATTTTGTCGTGTGTTCCTCACTATTCCTGATTATTGTCACCAAATTACTGTGTTCTAACTGTACAAGTGATTCACTGTGACGATTTATGTGTCTGTTTATCATTATTAAAATAATTGATCGTTAACTTTTAAATACGGGTGTGTACATTTCTACAAGGAACGAGTATTTTGATTGAAATAGCTGTCAGTCACGTCAAACGTCAGTCAGTCACTGACCATAGACAATAAGGTGCCGTTTCACGCTCGCCTGGGTTACGGGCACGCTTCGCACGCTTTGCACGCTTGCTTTGGGGTGGCTTTACACTAAGCGAATTGTTTTCAAGAAAATTCAAACATGGACGGCAAACAATGCGCAGCTTGTACCATGCCTATATCTACAAATTATTACCTCAAGTGTTCCATTTGTGAGATGTTTTATGATCTGCAGTGCTGCCGATTTTCTGAAGACGAGTTTGCTGCACTATCTGCTGCATATAAAAATACATGGAATTGTGCAATCTGCTGTGGAGCGAGGCGCAGGGGTGGGGATAACTCTAATACTCCAGTTCGCTGCGCAGCGGCCGCCACAACAACGTCTGCTGCAGAGGTTGCTACAGGGGGAGATGAAGTCAGCAATATAACCTTACGTAATCCCATTAAAAACAAGGTCATACCTTTGGACGAAGGCTTTGGTTCTGGGGGTGCTGGAGATTCAACTGTGATTACCGTTTCTCTGATCCGTCGCATATTTAGGGAGGAAATTACTACTGCCCTGAATCCCACTGCTACTGAGTTGAAGGATATTAAATCAAGACTTGAGTCTATGGAATCATCTTTGTCCTTTCTGAATTCAATGGTGGAGTCACAAAGGTCTAAACTGGAGGAAAAAGTCGCAATCATCGATGAGTTGAAAAAAGCAAATGATTCTCTTCAATGTACTGTTTCTGATCTGGAGGCTCGAGTTGATCTTATCGAAAATAACTTGAGAGAAGCAAATATTGAAATAAATGGGATTCCGGAGCATCGATCGGAGAATCTTCTGACAGTCGTGGCTGACTTGAGCAAATCTATTGCTTGTGGCTTGTCTGATGGCGATGTTTTATCTGTCACAAGAGTCGCAAAACTAAATAAAGATAATGATCGCCCTCGAGCGGTAATTGTTAAAATGAGGAACCGTAATTTACGTGATAGTGTGCTGGCTGCTGTTGCGACGTTTAACAAACAGAACCCCAAAGCGAAGCTAAATTCTAAGCATTTATGTATTCCTGGCGCACCCATGCCTGTGTTTGTCGCTGAGCACCTCAGTCCCAACAGAAAGTCTCTTCATGCTGCAGTCAGAAAGCGCGCTAAAGAGCTTAATTATAAATTTGTATGGGTACGTGATGGACGTATCTACGTCAGAAAGGACGTAGCCAGTAGTGCCATACATATACGCAACAAACTCTCTTTAGACAAAATTAAATAGACAGTATGCTTCGGAATGTTTATGGGGTTAAAAAGTCAAAATGATTTCCATTTATTATCAAAATGTGCGGGGAATGAGAACTAAGACTAGCGATATCTATGCTAACATTCTACAACAATCTTATGATATATTGGTTCTTACTGAGACTTGGTTGAATTCTAATATCGCCAATGGTGAATTCATTGATTCAAGATATGTAGTTTATCGTCGTGACAGATTGATTAGTAGTAATAGTAAGAAGGACGGTGGTGGCGTCTTGATTGCGGTCTCACGCGAAATTGAGTCTACCCGTGTTAAAAGCTGGGAGAGTCCTTGTGAAGACATTTGGGTAAAAATTAAAGTAAAACATAAGAATATCTGTAAAAGCGTTGCCATCTGTGCAGTCTATATGCCTCCACCGGTTAGTTTTGGTACACTACAAATGTTTTTGAATAGTGTTGATGACGTTGTAAGCCAGACTGAGGATATTGTCATAGTTGGTGACTTCAACTTGTCTTTCATAAATTGGCTTAAAGCACCTGATTCTTTAGCTACAACTCCTACCAATTATGACAATAATCTCGGTTTATTGTTGACGGATTTTATTTCCGCTACAAATATGCTCCAATTCAATCATTTTCGTAACGAAGATGATAGAGTACTTGACCTTGTTTTGAGTTCATTGATCAATATCTCTGTTGACAAGCCGCTTGACCTCATAAGTATTCTTGATCGTAAACATCCCCCTCTTATATTAACACTTAAATTTGATAAATTTAAGTCTCTTTGCCATAATAATAAGCTGGAGTATAATTTTTATAAGGCGAACTATGCAGAAATTATTGGGGAACTGGACGCGGTGAATTGGTCTTCTGAATTCAATAAGACTTGTAATGTAAATAGCATGGTGTCATTACTTTATAGTAAATTAAATAATAGTATACAAAAGCATGTTCCTAAAAGAAAAGTTAATCGTAACAAGTATCCACCATGGTTTACCAAATCATTTATAAAATTGATGTCTGAGAAAGATAAACTCCGTGTACGCTATCGTAAATACAAAAACCCACGTGATTTGATTGAATATGATATATTAAGGGGTCGCTGCAATCATTTGTATAAGCAGTTATATTCAGCGTATGTAGCTAGAACTGAAGTTAGCATTATGAATGATCCAAAATCCTTCTGGCGGTATATTTCTGATAAAAAGGATAAGCGCTCGAGTTTTCCTTCTGTCATGAAAATGGGTAACGTAACAGCGGTTACTGGTTCTGAGATAAGTAACATGTTTGCTGATAATTTTTCTAGTGCATTTGCTTCAGGCAGTGTATTGAATGCATCGGTACCGCTTTCTCAGCATCCACACTCAGACAAATCTATTAGCTCGATATTTATCACTGAACGCGAAATCCTAAAAAAAATCAAACAGCTGAAAGTATGCCAGGGTCCGGGGCCCGATGGTATACCTGCATTTTTTATAAAGCGCTGTGGTCATAGTTTAGCATGTCCACTTGCAATTATTATGAATAAATCACTTAGTGATGGTGTATTTCCTGACGAGTGGAAAAAGGCAACCATAATACCTTTGCATAAGAAGGATGACATTAGTGATGTAACAAATTATCGCCCAATTTCTATTCTCTCTTGCTTTTCAAAGATTTTCGAGTCACTTATTTATCCCATATTTAGTAGGTATGTTGATCACTACATCACCATTCATCAACATGGATTTAAGAAGGGTCGTTCTACTGAAACCAACCTAGTTTCATTTATTTCGGATTTGTCTGAATGTATGGACAAGGGTCTCCAGGTGGATGCGGTGTACACGGACTTCAGCAGTGCTTTCGACAGGGTTAGCCATTCGATACTTCTATCAAAGTTAAATGAAATTGGTGTTCACGGGAGCTTACTGGATTGGTTCGGGTCGTATTTAAGCGGAAGGCCACTTGTGGTATCGGTGAATGGGTACTTTTCTAATCCATATACGGCTGTATCGGGTGTACCGCAAGGATCGCATTTGGGGCCTTTACTATTTTTAGTTTTTATAAATGACATTACTAGTCACATTCGTAATTGCAGCTATTCTCTTTTTGCTGATGACCTGAAAATCTATCGAGTTGTTCGGGCTGCATCGGACATGCAACTCGTTCAGGATGACGTGGATGGTATTTCACGGTGGTGTGCAGTAAATGGTATGACTGTGAATGTGACTAAATGTTTTCATATAAAGTATACCCGGAAAAAGAAACCTTTCAATTCCTTCTACACATTGGCGGGGACTGGCATTCAGGAGGTTTTGGCTATTCGTGACCTTGGCGTTACTATAGATAGTAAGTTATCGTTCAATGCTCACGTTGATGCAGTCGTCAAGAAGGCTGCGAAGATGCTGGGATTTGTTAGGAGGAACTCTCAATGTTTCCGGTCTACTTGGACTAAGTTGCAGTTATATAACTCACTGGTGCGTAGTCACTTAGAATATGCATCAACGGCCTGGAATCCTTTGTACTCAGTGCATTCACAGCGAATGGAGCGCATTCAACGTTCATTTACTCGATGCTTGGCGTTTTCTTGTCCTGGTATTTCCCATCGAAGCTCTTATAATGATCGTCTTCGTTATTTCAAGTTGCAATCTCTCCATCACAGAAGGAGGATGCATGACGTATTGTTCCTTTTTAAGGTTTTAAACGGTTTGATTGATTCTCCAACCATTCTTGAGTGTTTTAAACTTACTGTCCCTTACAATCATCCTCGTTATGCCGTGAAAAGTATATTTTCGTGCCCGAGTTGTAAAACAAATATTGGCGTGAATTCACCAACTAATCGTATGTGTCGTACTTATAATGAGCTCAGTCGGCTTGAAAACGGTACTATTGATGTTTTTTGTGATTCTCTGCATGTGTTTAAAAATAAGTTACATAATTTGTTTGTTAAAACTGACAGTTGTTAACAGTCTTTTTGATAACTTTTGATTTTAATTTTAATAGTCATTATTGCTTGTAATTTTTGGTTTGTGGGTATTTTTATATTCATTTTATTGCAGTGTTGCAATTTCAGTGAGTGTCGTGTACGCCTGTAATTGGTGCACATATCAGGATTAAAAACTGTTGTTAACTTGTAACTATACTAAATGTAATATGTGTGCTGTTGGCGTTCCTATTTAAATAAATAAATAAATAAATAATATTTTTCTTTGTATCGTTTTTACTTTTATTTTTTGTAGTGAAGGTTGCTTTAGCAATCAGTATTAATTAGTATTAACTAGATAGTATATTTAATAAGGCGTGACGTCACTTTGTAACTCCGTTGACTTCCCATCTCTAGTCTAGACGATATTGTGCGTAACGAAGGGGACTTTGCTTTGTGCAACGCTGAGGCTTCTCTGACTGAAGAAATGAAATATTTCTAGCATTTCAAGTGATTATCTGTCTTTTGATACAAAAATTGACATTAGTAAAAAAAGTAAAAAGTAAAAAAGCTCTACCCCCTCTCTATTTGTGTGAAAACATTAATATAAATTGCACTTCTATAACACACACAAAGAAGTGGTCTGTGTTATTGTTTTATTTATGTTGTTTTGTTATGTTCTACAGATTCCATATCTGATTTTGTAAAACTATTCATTGTGGATTTTTCATAGAATCGGCCGGCACACCTCTGTCTATTGGAAACTAATATTCAAACTTCAATTTTCAGGAAATTGTATAAAGCCCACTTCCTGCCAAATTCACTCACGATTAAGCCACAGTTCCGTGCAACATATTGAGGCCCAAATAAAGTACGAACAATTTCAAATTTTATCCATTCGATATTTCAGTCTATTTGCACAGGCTGTGGTTTCAGTTTGCTAAAAATATTTTTGAACTGGAAAAAATCTTCCACCTGTGAAATTTCTCTTCGAAAATGGAGTAATTTTTTCAAGAAGTTTTACGGTTGCTGTTGCCAAAAGCTAACAAGCTTAAACTATTACTTCCTTATACAAAACCCGCAACTAATTACGTTGTGTTGTAGCTGTATAATACGGGAGCTAAGTGCTTAAAGTAAGCAAAAGTCTAGCCTCAAGGGGCGTTTCATAGGAAATCCGTAGATAAGGTTTAGCTACGTGCCTAGGAAGAGTTTTTGCACCACAACAAGTAACTTTTACTGTGCGCTACCTACATTTTGAAACAACAGTATTATAATGTTAAAAGTTTATAAAAAAGCTATTATTTTAACTAGGTAGCTAAATAGTGTTTTGTAATAACTGGCTATTATTGCTAATTATATGAAAAATATGTATTATGAAAATAGGAGTACAACATATACGTGAAACATTAGAAACAAAATTAAAATTGTTGGCTGTTTTCATTGGCTAACGAAATAGCTCCTTCCATTTGCAGAAACCTTCTATTATCCGTACCCAGCTAAAAATAAATACACCATGTTAAATTTCTTAATGAGTAGCGTGGAAAAGTATCAATATGACATTATATAATAAGCTTTCCGTTAGTGGCTTTCGTTTTAACAGCTTATCCCACAGGAGTAAGTAAAAAAAAGGAATTTATGTATGTCCTTCCTTCCCTATGATTTCATTTTTCGCTCTGCCAATTTTTATAGCAATTGATTTAGGAGTTTGGTCCTTAAAGCTATTCAAACGGACAACCATTTACGTTACGTTGTTATCTTATTAATAAAAAAAATAATAATGATAGGTAATGTACAGAAACCAGCACCTGCGGTTGGACATTCACAATACGAAATTCAATTCACTACCGCTACGGAATACGGGTTTTCTAAAATGTGCTGACTACTGTACAATTCGATGTGTTTAAGTTGCAGCTACAAATAAAAAATAAACTATTCAAATACCATCCATCATAAATGGCGCGAAATAAATGCCTTAAGCCAACAAAAAACGCCTTTATCCAGGGCCTTACTTAAAGGAAGAGCAATAAAGTTTCAAGCAAGACGCGCACTACTAAACATGCAGCGGCTTTAAATGAAGCGCTTGTAATTGTCAAGGTGTCGCGAGGGGGGAGGGGAGGGTTGCAGTTGCAATTATTTACCGCGGGACTGAGGGAGTAGAGGGCCCTCGGTCGCCGCGCCTAGAGCCAAACCAGTTCCAACCGTGTGTGGAAAGCTGCTCTTCAGATTTCATAAGTTCTCATTTCTTCTCTGTAGACCAGAGTGTGGAAATAGCTATGTAGTTAGCTCTATTAATGTGTAGATTACCATAGCATAGATATAGGGGCACATTTGCTCGCAAGACTGACAAAAGTCAATCACGGAAGATATTATGTGCTTACCTATAAGCTTCTACTTTCCAATGGGCGTCTTTCATCTAGCTATAGAAAGCATAGATTTTAGGTAAGCATAGATTGAAGAAAATAAAAAATCCCATGATATATTTTTATTTTATCACGTTTCATACAAAAAAATCGCCATTTTATACATAAAATTGGTATCAAATTTTGTATGGAAAGAAATTTAATACGCACCAATGTTTTTGGTACTTCGTATAAACACTCATTGGCATAGTTAATTGGACACGTATTCTGGCGTTTTTTGAAATTCGTTCCCTAAACGGGTTGAAAATAGTGTAATAATTTGAATAAAAAAATAAAGAAAAAATATATATTTTTTCGTCCTATGTGATCTAGTAACGATACTGACTGTGTACACAAAATATGTGCACTGATTAAAAAGTAACCCTGTATAACTGATAGGTTCAAAACTTAAAATACACGAAGAATTGGTATGAACAAAGTTTATGACCGAAGGCGAAAAGCAAAATAATAAAGTAACCATGAGTAATTTTCTTTATCAAATCTAAAATGCATTGTTTTAAGCACTAGGTTATAAAAGAGCTAACTGTACTAGCTACGCTAGTAATAGAAGATGGTATCACAATGGAGCAAAACAAATTCCTACAAAATTTTTCCAAACAATATCAATGGGCTCTACGACGATTTCGGTCACTTATAAACTGTATAAAATTTACTTTGTCATTACGTGAAAAAATTGCAATAAATATATGTTGTAGCTTAGTTTAATTTTTTGTTATAAAAATCAAAGTCGAGCATACAGTAAGTGTGCTCTTTGTGAAGCAATTTAAAATGAGGTTAAGCGTTGCAGCCCACGCCAAACGACACAGATTCACAACTTACGGATTTCGTTTGTATTATTTTAATGACTGTTTCCGTATAAATTCGATGAGTACAGGGGCATTATTATAGACAAGTGCATGGTATAATAAAGTACGCCAGCCAAGGTATTCTCCTAAGTTAGCCACGTGACGCTGGACGGAATGATTTACGTCACCAAGATTTGCTGGCTATGTTGCTGCGTGCTACGGCACGCGATCTCTATCGGTAATCTATATATTTTTCTCCTTGTTTATTAATGGGTAGATAAGGAAAATATGGGCAAGTTTGAGATTTAGTAAATAGGCATTTCCAATCAAAGAGTGATGTTTTTGTTTACCAACCGGTTTTATAAATTTTTTTTATTCTCATCATTGGTGCACGCCATTTTGGATATTTTGATAAAAATGTCTCCTGAAAATGTATAAAACATAAAGTCGAGCTTACAGTGAGTGTGCTGTGATTGCTGAGCCATTCTAGTAAGCAAAAACATTACTGAAAAAAATTTTTGTTTTTAAAAACCAAACAATAGATCTAATTTATTGACATATTTTACTTACCAATTGTTCATCAGAATTAACATAAGAATTACTTGCAACGATTTTAATTTTCATTAACTAACCAATTGTTCTGTTGACAACGTCCTATCTTATAAGTTATTGCTCAGATGCCAAGATAACTCCATTGGAATTTTTTGTAAAGTAAGTAACTCATAATTCCCTTCGATCCGATTAGTTCTGGTGTCGTTGTTTGTAAGCCGATTTAAATTAAAACTACAGTTTTATGTCGTCAAAGCACGGTATACACATTATTGGGAAAATGGGAAATATTTAGTATAGTTTTAAATGATAAAGAGACAAATAAATGTTTAGAGTAATGTATAGTGTAAAGTTTTTCAGTAGACGTTTGTAGAAGGTTTGAATAATTTATTTCGTTTAAATTATTTAGTTAGCCAGAGACACATGTATGCAGGCATTGTCATCAAACTCATCATCATCATCAACATTTCATCCAAAGACGTCCACTGTTGGACGACGATCGGTCCTGCGCTGCCCGCATCCAGCGGCTTTTCTCACCAAATCGTCGGACCATCTTGTGGGGGGCCTGCCCACGCTACGTCGTCCGGCGCGCGGTCGCCATTCAAGAACCTTTTTGCCCCATCGGCCGTCGGTTCTACGCGCAAGGTGCCCAACCCTCTGCTGCCAACCTAATAATTTGTTATTTCCTAAAGCATAGTAACAATTACCTTTCAGGTAACAATGCCCGTACCCGCCGGCGGGGGCGCGGACAAAATCAAAATCAAAACTAATAATCAAAGACACTGAGCTCCTCATACCCGCAAATCCGGTGATGCTCGATTGGTCGTACCATTTCGACATTATCATATGACAATAAAAAAAGACCAATGATATACACGTATCAAGCCACGTCACAATTTCAACTACATCTGTGATGACAGGCGCTACGGTTCTCAAAATAACACCAAGCGAGTGCTATATTTAAAGTGTCTCCTACTTGAGTAATTTATAACTTGCGCTCTTCATTGTGAGCGATTCTGCATTTCAACGGAAAAGCTCGCGCTAAAGTTCGTCCTTAAGACAACAGATGAAATTAACGAGAACAGATGGCCATTTAAATCACTCACCAGGAAGCTAATTTGAAAGATCGTTGGTATCATTATTTTGCACCTCAAAATTCAAAATTCAAATTTAATTATTCATTATAGGCTCCTTTAGAATACTTTATGACGTCATATCAGAAGTTAGGAAGTTTTACTCAAACCGAGACTGGCTCTCATTACAAATAAATCTACAAGTCTTAGCAATAAAAAAGAGATCAAACAATCTAAAAGAGGCGGTGCGATATCAATTTGAACATAACTGGCAGGTTCGCGCAGTGTGTGCGCTGCCGTGGAGAAGAACCCGCCGAAAAAACTCCATCTTCTATATTTTCCTCTTTATTTTTAAATAGGCTTAAAAATATTACAATACAATATTATTATAATACTAGTCTTCTTTGCAATATAAACAAACAAACAAATAGTGCAAACGAAATATACAATTAGAGGAAGGCAACCAGTCAAAATAGAAAAAATAACAATTTCTACAGCTTTCTATACACTACGTGTAAACGATATCTGATCCAGTCCACTCAATTAATAGGTATGTACATTTTCCAAAATGCTATCTGAATTGACTAGTAGATAATTCAATTTGGTTAATTACTTTACAGAACTGCTACATCGTACAATAAAAGTTTTTGTAATCCACAGTCTGATATTTTGTTGGTAAAACACAAAAAATGTACAGCATTACAGCTTAAAAAATGACGTGTGACGATAATTTGTACTTTGCGTGACACAATATATTACCACTTTTCGTATAAAATGTCGCACAATCCCACGCGCATATTGCCGAAATTATCAAATATTGCTTACCTAAATAAGTGGTGCTATTATTTAAAATAAATAGTTATAATTTTAGCTATTTATTTTTGAATAGGAGTATAATAAGCAATCGGTATACTTCTGTATAGGACAAATAAGACATTTTTCAGAATTCAGTTGAAGATAGAGCTCGATCAGCTTAAACTATATATGAATAGGTTCACATTTTTCAGTGGGTCACATTGCAGAATATGCATGCATTTGTAAAGTTTCACGCACGTATATCTTTCTAAATAAAAAATAACACAATGAAAGTAACTTTTACAAGTCACACTTTATACTTAAATTTAAATCCCTATTCTCTTATAATTTAAAACTGAAACGAACTAGAGATGATTTGACCGAATTGAGAATGAATGATATTCTAGCTGTCAAATTGCCGCACTTAAATTTATCAGATATTTGCATGCACATAAACTTAACACTACCACTGGGCGGTCACTCCATAGAGAAAACGCGTTTTGACAAGCTACTTCTTTTTGAATATCAACTACAAGTCAATGGCGCTAGGCGCTATGTAAAACACCCCCGAACACCACCGGCGGAGTCCCGCGTTACCTGCGGGGTGCGGGGCGTGGGGCGCTATATCGGGCGGAAACTCATTTTGGCGCGGGGGGGTGAGTGTCCTTTCTGTACGGGTTAGTACTATTATTTTCTTCTGTGACACTACGCTACTTAAGAAGACGCGAGACTATATTATCTTGTCTCTTTGTTCCTTAAAAGTGTGAAATGTGACGTTTTACGACAATATGTAAATTCCAGTTAGAATGTAATTAAAAACAAAAATTTCATTCAACAAGGTTATAGATAAAGACTACTGTCCTATAAGTAGCTAACCCAGGGAACAACTAAACTAGCCAGTGCTATCTCTGGTTAGATAGTTAACGGTCTAATGGCTTAATGGCTGCTTCAAAGGCGTCAGGCGGTTTGAAAACTTTAGTTGTCGAGTTTATTGAATTTAGGTCCAACTGTAAATGTTGCACTTCGGATGTGTTTGTAGAGATAAAGAAGGAAATACGTAGTTAATCGCCGAACACTACACATCAGTGTTTACGAATATATGTATTAAATTATCGAAGTACTTATAGTATAAAAATAAATAATTAATGCCGCATGTTTGTAAAATACATATTAATTCATTGTAATATTTTTCTTATTCACGTTAAATATTTTAGTGATATTCAAATTACAGACATTTTTGCAAAAGAAAACAGACATTGTACCTTCCTTAAATTAAAAACCTATAACTTGATTTTTAGAAGCTTTTGGTCCACGAATTTAGTATTAAAAGAAGTTATTCAAATAGAACCCTAAATATCTATACTCTTAGGTACGTACTAATTTTATTAATGAGCTGTCTTATTATTTCTTTGATACCTTTTCCAGGAAAGTGAGGTATTAAGACTAAGCTCAAGGCTCGTGGAGTGGACGTCTTTAGAAAGCAGCTTCAGCCGAGCTTTTTGACTCCGTAACGAAGGGCTTTTTGATAATTAAAAGAAAAATCTAAATTACTCATCTGCGTCGTAATTTTTGGTCGAGAAATGGACGGACGAAGTTTAATTTCTGTTTTGTTTCCCGAAATTAAATGCAGGTTTAAGTGGTTTTCAGAGTAAACAGCGACATTTCCATTTAAGACTCGCCTTGTTTGCACGGATTTGCTTTTCGTTTAGATTGTTCGCTTCCAAAACCCTTCTTGACTTAATAAAATGAAATGAGTTTGTTTTATGTTTTATTTTTGTTAAGTTACTAAGTTTTTTTTTCATTGAGCTTTATTCGATTTATTATCAGAGCTGGCTTGGCAGGAAATTGAAAATCTTTGAAGTATAGCCTGTAAAAAACATATTATTGTAATCTAGTATTAAATCAATTTTGATTTCGATACTACGAGTAACACGATTTAGAAAGATAGTTCTTTTAGTTATTATTACATATTAAATTACAAATTCTTGCATTTAACATACTTACACAATGGAACGTACTTGTATATAATTGTAAAAATCTACTCCTTATACATTTTAATATAATGAATATAGTATGGTGTGCGTATATGCGAGGTGAATGGTACTCACCCGAGTTCATTTGATCAATACTTGATTTATATGTTTCTCACTCACGTTTTTTAAATTATACGCTATATCATATTGACTTTTAAAATGTACTTTTGTATACATAAAGTATAAATATTATTTACAGAGTATGTTATTTTACGTACATTAACCACGTTTCGAAAGATTCGTAGCAAATCTCGTAGCACGGCTACGCCGTAGCCGTAGCTGCCTACGGGTGTCACTTGTATCCTTGTTCGACTATTTAGTAATTAGTAATATCAATTTACATTTTAATCGTTCAATGTGTACGTGATAGCTCAGCAAAAGCTGAAAAAACATGCTAAGAGTACTACGACGATGCTCGATAGACGCTTGTGTGAATAGTTATCGACGGTTATTTCCGGATATTAAAAAGAGTTTTTTTTACTTTTCCATACAGATATTTTTTATGAAAAACTACTTTTACTCATACAATAAAATGCATTTTACCTACCGTAGCGCAATTCTCTATCGTTGACATCTTCTGACGACTTAGGGTCTTACAGACTTTTCATTTACTTAAACTAGAACATAAATAATCTAAAGCAGTTTTGACCAGTTTGGTAATAAAATATGTTGTGTATTGAAAGCTGAAAGCGTGTAAGGCTCTGGTTCCCTCAAGGGCCGGCGACTCCGCAGCCTCTGTACTTAACGGTCTAATTAGCCGTAAATTGCTCCCAAAATCAGGCACTTGGTTAAGGAATGCGATTTGAATGCCAAATTTTGCAGTAATTTTACAAAATTCATATTAACCAAAGCATAATGTGTTTATAGGTGTAGTTAATGTGAAGTAAAGTGCAGTTTTAATTGGTATAATATTAGCAAATCCATACATAAAACCAGTTTGCATATTATATATTACTAAGAAAAAAAAACAACATCATAAAAAAATAATTACGGTTTGGCCCCGGCCGGTTTTCCACCACAATGAACAATGGAAGGATTGCAAATCTAAAGTGCCAATTTTATTATTTGCAGCTATAACGTAAGCCTTGGTACATATATTGTATTTTCGTAATAACGTTGTTTTTTTATGTTTCGGCACTTAGACCCAGAGGCAAACCGGAATGGGGGTGACTAAGAATAATTAAGTAATAAAAATGATCTGTTATTTTACTTTTGTGCAACTCCACTAGCATCCACATGTTGTATACCATGTAATTTCATGGAGTTTCCAGCCATAAAGCTATTCCAAAGTTTGGTGGAACATAAATACCTAATAAAGTATGGAGTTTGGAAGTGGTATGATTGCTTCGAGAGGCGGTATCTGCATTAAGTATAACACTCGACGTATGCGACTCTGGACTCTTGAGAAAACGTGTATTATTTACAAAATGGGACATTTCAAGCAAATTGTGTGAAAGTCCAAAAGATATAACTTACTTTATGATTCTACTTATCCAATCTGCAAGGCAAGGCACTTGTAACATTCTATAATACTGAATAAATGTTTTTTTAAATATTTTATTACAATAATAATACACGCATGCAAGCAGTTACAGGAAGAACGCATATAGCGATAATTTGTGTCATAGGAAAACCAAAATATTATGTTTTTAGAAAAAATATACTTTTATTTTGTAGATCCATAAATAAAACAATAACATTTAATTACTAGTTCTAGAAGTAGTATTGTTGTGGGCCTATTTTCGCAACACAACGGCTAATGCGCCTTTTTTGGATACGAATGAGATTGTTTTTTTTTTTAATTGACGTATTCGAAAAAGTACGACCAATCAAGCTTCACCGGACTTGAGATGAGATTGATACTCGAGCCACCCTAGAAGTAGTTCTATCAGTATAAAACGTAAGAGGAGAGGGTAAAAGAGAAAATTTATGTTACAATTTTTTTTTCAAGTTTTTTTACAGATGTTATCTTACGAGTATAGGCGACATATTTGAGTGTGTCTTGTGTGTACACATTATCTTTGAGTGCGTAGCGCTCAGTTTAGTAGTACGCCCATAAGAGCACGTGTCTACAAGCAATATACTACAAGTAAGGCTCGCCTGCACTAGTGAGATAAAATAACCGTAACAGTTTTATACCTGTTGTTACCTCAAATTTAAGCTGTAATTACTTCAAAATATACTTTCAAGCATTATTTTCTCTTTTATAACAAATACTCGTAAATGCTGGCTCTGTTGTGTTCCGTTTACACTGAAGCGCTCTTTGGAGTGAACCGACCCGCTAACAAAATAATGACGAGTCTTTAAGAGGACGAAGTCTATAACGATTTTATAAGGTAAATTAATTCACAACAAAAACAAGATCTTTCAAGTCGTAAACAACTTTTATTGAAATAAATAATAATTTGGTAGGTTCATCAATCAGATCAAACAGGTATCGCTATAAAAAAGAACACATCAAAATCAAATATTGGCAAAGTTAAAATCCAGCCAATAGTATATGAATAAAAAGAAATTAACAAATATGCATATAAAACCTCTTTTAAGGACCTTATTCTACACTATAAGGTTAAAAATAAAATAAAAATCTAGCTGAAATCATTGAAATTTTGTACGGCTATTAATATTATTCCTTATTACCCGACTGCAAAGGAAGGGTTATGTTTTTAACGCGTATCTGTGTATGTATGTATGTGGGATTATTTATACCCTCGAATCATCCAAACGACTGGATGGATTTTAAAGAATGAGGTGTCTATCGATTCGTCTGAACCGTGCGAGGTTATACGCTAGGATTTGTTTTTACAAAATTAAAATGGCGGCCGAAAAATACAAAATGGCGGTACAGACATTAGATAGCTCCTTCAAAATTAAGATGATGTTTCTTAAACCATTTTGCCAACCATTGCAGTCGGAGGCAGCAGGAGTCGCCGCAAGTAAAATATGAATAACATGCCCCCGAATGCGATAATGTATCATATTGATTGGATGTTTTTTTACAGATTCCACGACTTTATCTATCTCCATTTAATTGGCAGGCTCAAGACTGATAACAACTGATTTAATATACAAAAAAGAGGATTTCAATTATACATGCTACTTTGTTCCTAAATCATCTTGTTTTTATCTTTTTAGTTCGCTTTTTAAGCTGTCGGGTTTTTTTCTCAATTTACTTTTTTTTACATAAGTAGTAACAGTATGTGATCCGCTTAACTGTAAACAATGGTTAACACAAAACAAAAACTGGAGCAAAGATTAGACTCCGAAAGTGGAAAGTAACTAGTTTTGAACACAATAAATCAGTGGCGAGAGATAAATAACATGAAAAGCTCAACAACACACGCGGCCCCTCGCATTGCTCGCTCGCAAACAAAAACCATTCCCAAACTGATTCATGAAATGGACTTTTAAATTATCTTACTCGAGTTACGAAGAAGTTTGCAGATACTGTGATGCGTACGAAACTCGTGACATGTACCACGTGATAGAGCTGCTTTACACTCGATGACTTAACATTTGGAATACAAAAAACGAATGGTGAATACAATAATAAATTGGATTATGTATATGACTCATTTATTTAGATATTACATCACATATGAGCCCACTACATTAATTCGAAATTGAGAGAAGAAAATCTGGTACTTACGTGTAAATGCCACAAAAAAATCATGATTAGAACAATAGAATTAAATGACATCTATACTAATATTATAAAGAGGAAAGATTTGATTGTTTGTTTGCATTAAATAGGCTCCGAAACAACAGTACCAATTTTTATGAAACTTGGTATAAAGTTAAAATAGATCTTGGGGAGTAACAAAGGCTACCTTTTACCGCGGGAAAATTCCTCATGAACATAGGAATAACTGTTAACGCGGCCGTAACTAGTTTTAAAATAAATTAATAACTCGCACTCGTACAATTCTAGACTTATCAGTTCTAAAACTGTATTACAATTTTTGCAGATGTTAAACGTATTATACATGTATTATACGTGTTGCATGTTGTTGCCTCATTTACGCCGAGGCAACAACATGCAACAGTGTTGCATGTCGCATACTGATAAACAAATTTTACAGTAATATGCTTTGGCAGACAGACGTGTTTAGCTACACTCCCTTTGTCACCTACAATCAGTTTTTTGAAAAACAAATCAATGTAAGAGGCACGCCGATTCTTCATTTTTTTGTAGTATAGTTTTGTAGCATACCACAAAGTTTCGAATGTCACAATAATGAAGCATGCGACGTAAATAAGACTCTCAATAAGTCAAATTCATTAGGCCGATCACATAATTCATGTTCTATAACAAAACAAGTGAAAATCGGGTAAATCCTACTATATTATAACGCGAAAGTTTGTGGGGATGGATATCTCTTTCACGAAAAAACTACTAAAGGGATTTTAATGAAATTTTACAATAATAAAGCTTATACATCAGAATAATACATCATAGGCTACTTTTTACCGCGGGAAAATACCTTATTCCCACGGGAAAACCTATTAACGCGGGCGGAGCCACGGGGCGAAAAGCTAGTAAACATAATATTATAAAATTGAACCATAACAGGCAATCTGTGATTGATTAATAAAGCCTGCGGCTTGTGGTTGAAAATATCAAACAAAAATATTTCAGCTCTGAATTTAGGAAATACAACACATTTAATATAATTTACATATACCTTTCAACAAACATTGATAATATGCAATTGGGTTAGGTTGGGTGTATTTGTTTTGCATAAAATCAAAATAGGAACATTTTAAATTCAAAGCTTAATTGTAATATTTATGGGCTGATTTGCTTCAATAAATAATTCATCCTCAACATTAGCATCCACAATCTTGTTCATTAGGGAGTCTGTCGAACCCCGCGCCATCTTTTGTAGCTGTAGGTACCTACAAAATACCTACTGCCGGCGTGTGGCAGCCACAGCCATGACCCGTGACTTGCGGCGACATCAATAAATAAGCAGTATCTTCCAACGACGCTCCCTTTGTCTTTTTAAAACACACATTTTATTCGCCTTCCGAAAGTAATTTGAATGTTATGCGGAACAATTTACGTAAGTATCAAAAGATTTACGAATAAAAAAAAACTTTAAATGTTTTACATGAGTTTGTTTGTTGATAAAAGCGAGAAAAGAAAAACTACTTTTGAACGCTGACTCAATAATAGCTACAGCTTGGCAGCTTCACAGGTTTTTGTTTCGCCTTCTGCATGTAATTAATTACCTTTTAAGTTGGCCTAGAAAATTATTAGTAATATAACCTTTTTTTTATTTACCTATACCCTAAGAATATAATATTTAAATCCTTCGGGTCAACTTTTACAGACATCTTTATTTCTATGTGTATAGTTTATAGACTGCTTTTCTCATTTCCTGAAACGGTAACAAAATTCGTGGCAGCTTAAGTCGAGCCTTTAGCTTTGTAAGGTCGCTAAGTGATAATGAATAAACGATTTCACATCATTTCATTTCGTTTCATATTCAGAGACATGTTCAGAAATAAACTTGTGTAGAGTTTAGATGTAGAGGCCCTCTCCCTAAACCCGTAACATTCAGAATATTTATGTGATGATTCAATGTCGAGTATGAATAAAAGAAGGAACAATATTTTACATACCACTGTCTTAAATTTTGATGCTCTGTTTTATGCATTCCCGCAGCGTAAAGGTGCGAGCCCACTGATGCGGGAAAACGCGGTCTGCGGGATCCGAGTTAATATGTAACACAGATTGCGCCCGCTTTCAAAGTCAAAGTCAAAATACGTATTTATCATAGACTTAAAACACACTTAATGACGTGAAATCAAGGCTGGCTTTCGTCTCACATTAATAAACTTCATAAACTCAATAATTTAAAGAGGCGATGTGATATAAGATTGAAAAGAGCTTGCAGGTTCGCTCATTGTATGCGCTGCTGTTAAGAAGAGAACGCCGAAGAAACTCCACAGGATAGCAATTATGTTCTTTCCTCTTTTTTTAAACTTAGATATCGGATCGCGGTCGCGCGTTTCATGCCTTCGTGAGTACGAGCTTTAAAGGGAGAAGTCGGGAAGAGGTTCGCGTGGAACGAGAGCGATTAGTTTGTGCTCAGTCACCGCAGGCGCCGCTGGCCAGCGCGCATTGATTAATTATAGCCAATAAAGGAAAACAAAATGTCCGTGCCAGAAATGATCGAGGGTCATCTTTTTGTTTCCCCGTGATTTGGAAAGAAAACGGCCAAGAGTGAGTTTAGCTGGGCGCATTGATATTGGGGTTCACAAAAATAGTTTTAAGTTTTTAATGTTTATTGCATTTTTATCAGGTCAAATCGTATATGAAATTTAGACTAGTAGAAAAGTAGTGGAGAGGCTAGGAGTTATGATCGCTCTAATATTATAAAGCAAATAAGAGCCAAATAACATTATTTACTTTGGCCGCAAGTTAACTCAATACGCTAGTTAAAACCACTCGATTGTAACTCGACTCGCAAAGGCCAACAAAAATACAAAGTTGTCTTTCCATTTGCCGAGACACTTCCATCAGGAACTTGAGTGTTTGTTGCCGCCGTTAAGCAGACTTCAAAGGCTTATTAAGTTGAACATGAACATCCATATGTTTGGTATATACCTACTTCGCTTTGTCACATAAACAACATGTGTGAAGGAGTTAATTAAAGACGCTATGTGTGCGTCATTTTGTGTCAGTTATTTGTTTCGGTTACATTTCAATTTTAATTTCGAACTCATCTAATTAATTTGGAAATGTTTTATATGTTCATTTATTTCAATTTGATTTACTGCGCTGTTTCTACAAGATCATCAAAGTCTTGTACATATTATCATTTGATAGTTGATACCTGACACTGTATTTTATGTATTTTTTTTACTTGTATAACATGTTATATTGGTGTTTGTATCAACCAACGCTAAGCATCTTAAAGGTAAAATGTAATACATAAACCTCCTTACGAATATTATGACGAAATAAGCGGAATTTCAACGCGTTTTGGAGCTCTATTTTTGAATCGTTAGTGTCGCCATGTTTGCTCGATTTCTACTGAATTTCCTTCATGTAACGAAAAACTGCACTTTTGAATCGTTCTATTGCAATGAGTGGTACTCGTTGTTGCAAGCGAGTGATAGACTAAGCGTGAAGCAATGACGTACCAAAAGCGTTCTCTCACTTGACATTAGGATGCTCGCTCCACACACTCGGTGAGACAGCTAGGCATGAGAGAGACGTTTTTTTTTTCAAATTCAGTTTATTTATTATTTTTAACTTTTGGACATATTACATCACGTTTCAGTTTCGGAAACTACCAGATTTTGTTTTTTCAGCGTACATCTAACAAAACACGGCATCGAAGACGGGTGATTCAAAAATACGGAAAAACAGCGTCCCTCGACTTGGAAGTCAACTGTGACTTATGTCGCATACGGCAACGCCAAGTCATACGATCGATTCAGAAATAGAGCTCCTGTTCGTTCGGTTACCGACGGCCGCTTAGCATTCCTGCTCCGTGACGCTCCAGAAATGTTTTGGCAATTGCATTGTAAAACGTAGGCGGTTATACATGAATAATGTGACACGACACACGACACGACCCGTAGCGGAGATGTAGTAGTTAAGCCGGTGAGACAAAGCCGGCAAGCCTTCATACTATACTCACACTGTTCACAGTGTTTCTTTTAAAGCTTCTGCATTTCCTGCATATCTGGAGTTTGTTAATATGAACTTTATGGATTTTATTCTTTGAAAAGATAAATATATAGTAGATTCATGGTCTGATATTAACAACTGATCAATATTCATATTTGTATATGAGCAGGGAAAATAATTACGGCTATTTTTTTTGTCGTCGTTGTCGTAAACAGCTCACACACTATGTCCCCATGTCAGAGTGAATACTTTTATAATTTATATTTTCTATCAGGTATCATAGGTCACCTATTAACTAAACTTAAGTATTTTTTTAAATCCATTATATTTGCCATTTGCATTGTCACGTCACAACACCAATTTCCGCCCTTAAAAGACACAATCTCGCAGTTCGCCGACCCCGGATTTATCAGGTAATTTGTTCAGCGTAAACAATCCAAATCCTGTCGAGATCCGGCTCAGGCTTCCACCTCGTAAATATTCAAGGTCCGACCAGCGGCGTTCCGCGCGATACATCAAAGTCGCGTCGAGTTCCATAACCCGGCCGGGATACTTCCAGCCTGTCGCACGCCTCCACAGAATTCTGGATAGTCTTAGTTTAAAATATACCCCCTAGCATCGAGCGTGAACTTTACAGATATACTTATTGGATTGCTTGTATATTTTATTAGATATCATTAGCTGTTTTGCTGTTGGATTACAGTTTTAATCTGCCATGTAAATAAAGAATATTATTGTTTAGTGGTCGACCAACCCGCACTGGGCCAGCGGGCCTTTCACTCTGACTGTAGGTAGTGTCGAGCCCCTCGGTCACGTAATTTACTTTTATCATAACCTATGCTATTACAGAAATTACAGGTGCAACTACGATATAAGTAGGAAACATAATCAGTTTACATGCATTATTTCAAGGATAAAACATGTTTCTCTGTAGGTAGGAATGTCTTGAAATTTTCTTTAATAAGTTGAAACTGAAAATTTACTGGAAAGCTTCATAACAGAAAATAATCACTTTGCTCATAATTATTGAATTAAACCAAGAAGGAAAGGGAGATTCGGTAAATTAAAAGAGACTATTCAGTAAATTTTAATATATAAACCCTTTTCGAGCAGGCATTTTGCGATAGCTTTATGAGAATTCAATCAAATCAGTGAAATGTAGCCGTAAATTGGGCAGTTCCACTTGAGTGATATTGAGTGATGATCGCCGCGCCGATATTGATGAGGCGCCCGGGGACGCGCGCCGTATCTCTCCGCTGACGCGCTAATTTGTCAAAACCGTCGTCATAAAGAAAAAAACTCGGGGACCGGGGACTCAAACGATCGATGCGAATGACTCTATCCGTATCTTTTGTTCTCGGGTATCGAGAAACGTTTACATTCACTTCGCAGAACGAGATAATTTAGCTTCTCTCATGGTATTCCACTTTATTTCTTTTCTTTAAGCAGTACGTTGAGGTTCACAATCTTTCTTCAGTTCACAATCTCGCGAGATAGATTATAACCTAACTATACAAACCTAACCTGACGATATTTACAATTTTACGGTGACATCTATAAAATAAATAGTCTAGACTGGAAAAGGCTATTGTTATCACAATATTTTTACTGTGACAATGTATAAATTCTCGTAAAAACTATCAGTGCCATAAAAGTTTTTACAGTACAAAACATCGTCATATTAGCTGAAAGACGTCTAAAACTGACCAATTTTTATTGGTAAATGTATTTCAGTAGAAAGTGCTTCTAATCTATTTACATTTTCTTTTCTCATCCTATTCTAACTACAATGGAATTTTTTGCAATTGCAATTCACTTTCAGATGCTCGTATTCTATGATATATGCATTTTTACCTCGTGTCACGTATTTCCATTCATAATTTATCTGCTCGCTAGACTCTGTCACGGCAGACGTAGTCAGAAAGCTAGAAATCGCAATTCCAATGTGCTCACTGGGGATCTGCGGAGATGATGACATTCGGTTCCTGAGAGATGGCTTTCTAACCGACGACGCAGCTGTATGTACTACTAGCTTTCCGACCCGCGTTAACAGGTTTTCCCGTGGGAAAGAAGTATTTTCCTGCGGTAAAAAGTAGCATATGTGTTATTCTGATGTATAAGCTATATTATTGTAACGTTTTATTCAAATCCGTCCAGTAGTTCCAGAGATTAGCGTGTACAAACAAACAGACAGACGAACGGACGTTTTTTTTTTCAAAACTTGTATTTTTGTGTTCAGCTGCACTCCCTTTATCAGTTTATCAGTTACAATCAGTTTTTTAAAAAGAAAAAAACAATGTACAGACACGCCGATTCTTCAGTTTTATTGTAGTATAAGATAAGATAAGAAGAAGAAGATTTTCACTTTGAATTCTAATATCGAAATTCTGTAAATTAAATAGAAAAATAAGACGAACGAAAAAATTGGCATTCAATTTTCTTTTATGATAAAAATAATAGCTGTTGAAGCGATGTATACACATAAACCCTGACCTTTTATTTTTAGCGAATCAAAAAATTGTCCAACGAAAACAACATCTCATTTGCCTCAAGTACGGCCAGACCTTTTCAAATTATATTTATTCCTCTTCGTTTTAAATTTGGTTGCTACATAAATTCCCTCGTCTTAGAATGTTTCCATTCGAGTGCCTCACAAAATACAAGATATTTTATAATGGTTGATTCTTTGCCAATGTAACGGAAAAACCTCTTTTATGTAACATAAAAAAATGAAGTAAAATTTTACAAAATACCGACAACTGTTGTCGGTCTTGTATAGTATAGGTGTTTATTATTTAAAATGATATATACATGCTGTATAATTTCGTCCAAATAAGTATTGCTTTGACGTCAAAACATGATTTCATTTATTTTTCATCTCATACTGCTTGGAAGGCCGTCGACCAATATAATAAAAACAATGACTTTATTTTATGCTTACAAATGCTATATAGTGTAAGTAAAGGGTTCGGTAGTCGAACCGCGCCCTGAAATAAATAGCCAGGCTACGTGTTGCGGAGTTAGATATATGTCGCGCACGTATTCAATAGAACTGCAGACACAATTCGTGACGTCTACTCCAAGTTAATAATTCAGTCCTTTAATAAGTAAACGATTGCAATTCACACCACACGATTTTATTGTCTTTAATGTTTTTCACGGTATCTACACCTTATCATAATTTACATAGTAAGTTCAGTGGGTGAAATTTTCACTTTTTTTTATTAAGTCCTGTAATGGTTACAGATTTCTTTCATCTATAGTTAGTAGTTGACTATCAATATAGTTGTTAGAAAATCTAAGTATAGCTGTTATTAAATATTTACCATATCATTGTTAATATTCGACTAACCATAGCTAAATTGATATTGGGGCTAATTCGATATTGCACCCGCCTTATCTTAACTAATTTTAGTTCATTTTTGACAGGACTTATCAAATCTTGACACGATTAACGTTCGGATACACATTATCTCGCTCTGTGCACGCTCCTGCAATGTTTTTTTTCAACAGAAAGGCAAAGGTATAAAGTCATGCAACCTTAATCCGCAATAAAGTGAACGTTAGTGAATCGAACGCACGCGCAACGAAACGCAACATAATATGTGTTACGTTCCGTTTTAGTTTCGGAAATTAGAAATTTATATTTTTTCTGCGTGCAAAAACTAAATTGCAAAATAGAACTTATGGTCGATTTGTTGTACAGTAAGCAGCATATGCGGCTGGACATTAAGACCTTGAGAGCGCCCGTCTTCCATACCGGTAGGGGTGAATTTCGTAGTGCAAGTGTCCAACTGCATGTGCTGGCTTCTGTACGTACTGTTAAGTGAAGGTTAAGCTGGGCCAACGCGATTGCGATTCTGTTCCTTATTCGATGGACTTAGGAAAGGTGCAAAATCCAAAGTTATCTGCTTAGCATGCTCTTGCTTGTACGAGTTATGGAGTTTTTAGCTGAAAGACTCGACCGACCCCGCTGACCTGACTGAGGATGAGCTATTCAATAAATATTCACGATTAAAGAAAAAAGATTGGCTGAAGCAACTCATCACTATTTAATTTTTCCCGATTTCCTAGTTTGTTAACCTCAAAACTTACAAAATATGTTAAGTCTACACCTAAAAACACTGAACTAAATTAAGGCCATTTTAAGTTCAAAACACCTAAAAATGACAGATAACGAACTAAAAATGACAGATGAATGGTCGTCCCCAAATAGCTAAATGGCGTTAATTCAACTTATTTTTAGTCTTGTCAGATTCCATACAAATTTAAGTTAAGTCGTGCGTTCCGAATAGCTAAATATGTCATCTGACACATCTTAACTAAATTTTAGTTAAATTTTAGTTAAGATTAGTGCATTGGCCAAAACCGAATCGACACCATTGTTATACTTGATATTATTGCTACAGCCTATAACCGTCCACTGCTGGACTTAAACCTTTTGTTTGGAAGGGAGGGAGGAGTTGCCATAATCCCCACGCCTGGTAGGCGGGTTGGGGAGTGCAGTCGTTCTTGACTGATTACACAGGTGAACGCTGCTGTCCATTCTCTGGATGATCCTTTTAGTCGCTTCATAAAAAATATACCTTTTGAGGTTTTAACGGTTGTTTACATAACTATTAAAATTAAATCGCGGTATTTACCGTTTGTACTGTATGTATAGAAATATCGACACTAGCACAAAACAAAAACCACTATAGATACCCCGTTTAAAATCATATTATTTAACCACAGAAAATGTTAAATTAGTTCAAATCTGAACCGGGAACCACACGGTTACGATTTAACTTGATTATGAGTTGGATGGATGGAACTGGAGGAGGCCTTTGCCAATAAGTGGACTCTCCATTTAAATTGAATTATTTGTTTATGTGTTATTGTTAATGTTATTATTTTTAAGAGAAATAAAAGGCTATATTATTATTATTATGAGTTGGTCATATCAGTGGACGGATCACGTATACTTATTTTAAATATAATGGACAACCAGTTGAAAATACCATAATTATACAAGGTTTACGAAGTGAGAAGATAAAAATGATGTTGCTAATCAAGGGAGCTGGGGTCGGCGAACACGATAAGTAGACTAAGTTAGCCATAATCCCACAATTAAGTAAAGGCTTAACCCAACTCCACCCTCAGCTTAGTTTCCCAAACTTGGCACGTTATATAAACGACGCTTGCTTATGTGGCTGTTCAATATAGATAGATCATAAAATAAATACCTACATACATTGACAATGTGACCGACTAATTATCAATAATGTTTTTTGTGTACTGGACTCCTGCTCTTTATAAAAATATATAGGTGTATTAGCTAGTTTCTGGGCTAAGACTATCTGAGATTGCCGTCAATTCGCTTATTAAATAATGCACGTGACAACTCAGATATCGATCGATCTCCGAATACAGAATTTAGAAATATCCGAAATCATTGTCCTCATAATTTTTTCAAAATACTAAAATCTGGTAGAAATTGGCTAATTTAGACACTTGTTTAGAAATATGTTATTGACTACAAAAACTAAAATTAGACTAACACTTTTGCAGATTTCAGAAAGCATTATAAACGGAAGCTAGATATTAAATCAAGATCTACCTAACCTAGTGAATGTCATACTACTTTCAGCT
The DNA here is from genome assembly GCA_948473455.1 of Teleiodes luculella. NCBI lineage: Eukaryota > Metazoa > Arthropoda > Insecta > Lepidoptera > Gelechiidae > Teleiodes > Teleiodes luculella. Next base: position 9,126,286 of record OX419595.1, on the reverse strand, counting down.
TAATTTAGGGAACTCAGCGTGATCCCAAATTAGGCTGAGTCTGTACTATTCGCCTGTAATAATGCTGGATGTATTTCAAACCCGCAGTGGTGAGCTTCTCAGGTAAACGTAATATTTCCTATATTATATTCACAGCTAGGCTAAGTTTCTGAAAACTTTATTAATATGACGACGGTATGGCATGATTTTTTTTATTATTATTATTTAAGTATTTTCGGATATTTCTATGTTTGATTGTGCATTTGGATCTCCTGAAAAAAATGATGGCAAGCGAAAAGAAATTTTATGAGCTACTTCTTACTGTAAAAGGTTTATATTAAAAAGATTTTTATTATGTCGTTGGCAGAAACGCCAATTAACAATAATCCAGATAAAACCGCAAATGGACAATGACAATAAAATGCAAAACAACAGAACAATTTTGTATTTTAAACCAAAATGTGATATTTAATAGCATTACGTGTAACGAAACGTCGGGTGAATGAGTCACGTAAGACATGAGTTGATGCAAATTATCGTAGTAGGACGTAGTGCGGGGCGAGAAACGGCGCGGTAACAGTTCCGGGCGACGCATCATTAAGCGACAAACGAATTCCGAGTGGAGTCGTCGGCGCGGCCCGTCTGTTTTCAAAGGCCCGTACATTCCCGTGAAGCAGATGTGTGCCAACGTTTGACATGAATATTTATGACTCGATATGCAAACATCGCTCATTAAAACGTACCTACGAGTATAATACAGCGCTATATAAAAATTGAATTTAGAACGTAATTTTATTCAATCTACCTAACCAGTTATAAGGAGGGTTGAATGCTTTTAAAGCTAATGAGTTTGCTTAGAATGGAAATGTCTTCGCAAAGGCTCAACTATACGACTTGGCAGGTGTTGGCCGACGTTATAGCACCGTTATCTTACGCCTGTTTCCTCATTTCATTACTCATCATTTTTAATTGATTATTTTATATGCAGGCTCCAACGAATAATGACTGTACTTTATTTGTCATGTTGATATCAGTTTTATCTGCTGACTTCAAATATGAGTTTTTAATTGAAAACCCCGTATCATCATATCCTTTCATTTTTTATTTTTTATTTAAAATTAAACCATTCGGCTGCCCGAACTGCTCAACCGGAAATCGCGCTACGTCCCGAAACGTCCCGGCCGGCGCAAGCGCAAGTTTTTGTGAAATCGAGCGGCGGCCCGGCGCAGAAAAGTCATCATACAAGGCTATTCTTCTTTAAAAAAATACAGCCGATAGCTATCGAAAAGGGCAACATATATGCGCGCGCAGTATTAAAGATTTGAACTGTTATTAAACACTTTTAATAAAATAATCAAGGCAAAACCGAACCTAACCTAAAAAAGAATAAGGCCTATTTTTAGAGCGGATTTTTTTGCGTACTCACTTGAATCATGTCGGAATCCTCCAAAACACTCATTACTTTTAACACTTCACGATTATTTTGATATAAAACACACACAGAAATACAAATGAAATTTCGACTTTTTGCAAATGTAGCGTTCACCAATGAGCTTCCGGCAAAATTTATGTCAATTGCAAATTTTAATGATAATTTAACATGACTGTATAATTGTAATTCGAATTATATTAACTTTCGATTCTCTCAAGCGTTTAATGTGTTTAGTGGCAAACAGCGTGATTGTTATTTGCCTATTCAATTTCATACCAATTAAAATTAATGATTTATTTCATAATTATAATATAAAAGCCAGGAAATTATTTATTTACATAGTTGGTGATTATTTATTTTTAGAAAATAGAAGTCAGAAGACAATTCTGGCGCACGGCTATTTGTAAAACGATCTATCTGATTATGTTAATTTTGTTTTATTCTAAGTGCATGTGCTTTCACAAAAAAAGAAGTATTTTTTATATGTGTGTTTATTTACTTCTTATCTGCTCATCTTATCGCAGCGTATAAAAATAAACATGTGCGTGTGGACCGAGTGCTCCTTTTTTAAAAATAGTCCAAACATTACGAAATCCAAGAATATTTTAGGAAATAATTGTGAAAAGTCAATAGTGAAGATAAAACAATTGTGAAAAGTATGAAGAAAAAGTTACGGTCAATTAACAAGAACACTCGATCCGCTGACCTGAGAAAAATACTGTATCTCGTTTTTCAAAAACTACTAGATCTATATTTTTTTGTAAAATTGTACAAAATTTGTTAAATATATTCGCAATTTTTCGATGTATTTTATCGTTTTATTTTGTTTTTATGAAAGGTATAAGATCACTCAATCCTCCTATGGTGCTGATGGATTATTACTGAAATCTCAAACTATGGCTACATAAATTCTTGACATTGTTACTCTTTTGTTGTTAACAGCTCATATACATCCCCACCGAGGGGATATCAGGGTTACTCTTTTACATGAATACAATCCCGAATCATTTTGTGAAATAGAATAAATCAAGAGTAAATTTAAAAAATACTTTCTTTGCAACGTCCCGTCTGAGTTTTCCAGGACACCCCGGACACCGCTCGGCTCCGCCCACGCTAACAGTTTTTTCCGTCGAAATAAGGGATTTTTTCGCGATAAAAGGTAGCCTATGTCTTATTTTTATATGTAATCTATATCATTGTCAAATTCTTTCTGTATTTTTTTGCGGAAAAAGTTACAAACATCCACCCATACATCCTTTCATCCATCTGCACAAACTTTCGCGTTTATAATTTTTAGTAGGATAGTATAGTATTCTATGCTCGTCTGCTTAGCCTTCTATATTATTCTGTGGCTCGCCTCTGCAGCTAGTGATAAAGTATGCTAGTCTTTCATATTTCGTCACACTGTGCACTATGTAAACTGCCGCGTCCATAAGCCGTGGTGTCCGTACTCTGAATATTTATGTCCCGTTACCGCCGACGATTCGCACCCTAAACGCGCCGCTCTGAGACGCGCGTCACAACGATTTAGCATAACTTATAACACTGAAACTTATGGAAATGAACAACTATGCCAACATGGAATATTAAAAAATAGCAAAGATGTTAAGGAATAAACCCTCAATTGATTTCAGTACCTGAATTCACGCAATCTGCTTGACGTGTTAAGCAAAGATTTTCTTACATCGTTTAATAAAAATAAATTACAGCGGCCTTGCTTGCACTCCTCCACGAATCGTTTCAGAAAAAGTATTATGTGCTTATGTAAATACCTATGTACAGTAGCCATCACATGCGGATGGACATGTTGATCTTGAGAGCGCCCGTATTCCGTAGCGGTAGGGGTGACTTTTGTAGTGCGAGTGTCCAGTCGCATATTCTGGCTTCTGTACATTTTCAGTGTGACTCTCAAATATAAAGATAAATAACCAATGATATATTCATTCTGTCAGGGTAGACTGTGGACATGTGTGAACTAGTCTAATAAAAATCAGCGAACGACCTTTTTTTTGTACAACAGCATCACATTTCAAACACAACTTATGAAAATTATTTACATAAAGATCGATACGAGTATTGCCCTAACTCCATTCAGCGACCTTTCCTCTTTTTTCCTCAGATTGCCCATCTCTTTTTTTTATAGTTTTTCTACATTATGCTATACATGAACAACGATCCATATTTAATCGTGCTTGTATAAAATGTAGTAACAGTTCATTATATTGGGGTTAATTCATAAACAGTTCCAAATCCAAATAGACAACGGAATGTGGAAACTAATTTAAATAACAGTCAAATATATGGAGCATAATCAGTGTAATCGGCACTATAATTCTTGTTTATTTAAATTATAACGATAACATACGGGCAGCCCCGGGCTGGACCCAAGGGACTCCGAGATAATTTTCATAATAAAACATCCCTTTTCTCAGCCACTTTGCTGTAAATCAAGTTTTCCGGACGCCCTTTCAATTTCCTGACCGCAACGCAGCGTCGGCCGAACGTAACGAGATTTTCATTACATGATCAAACTCTCGCGTGAGGTTCCAGATCATGTTTTGATTGGACGGTTTACGTTTCCAGGCGACTGCTTTTGAAACGGCGATCAAAGAATTTAGCGGGGGTACAGCGCAATATTATATTCTGTGGTTGGTCCCGGTCAACCTACCTACTCGTACTATACCCAATTTGAAATACGTCCGTAGTAGTCCGAATGTAACCTACGTTATTTCCATGTTTTTTAAATATAATTTAAACCAATACTATAAATAGGAACGGTTTTATTATTTGTTAGTTTATTTGTTTACATTTAAAAAGGCTCCAAAATTACTGAATCGATTTTAATATAACATTGAATTAATATATTAAAGCTCCCGCCACAAAACCGTTACTTGATCCTTTCAACAACTAGTAAAGGCTGTCTTCAAATGGCTGAAGATATTATCTTGGATCATAGCTAAATAACACTCTCGATTGTGATACCTTGCAAACAAAAAAAAAAACGAAATCGATATCGGCGCATCTGTTTAGGAGCTACGATGCCACAGACAGACAGACAGACATACACACACGTCAAACTTTTACTTAACACCCCTCTTTTTTTTTTCAGGGCTTAAAAACTTGGTACAAAGATAGAATTACAAACCTGTTTTATTTTTTTACAATTCCTCTATATTTATTTATTTATTTATTTATTTATTCAAACAAGTAAACTTCACAGCCAACATAAATAAATTACAAAACTAATTTACAAACTTAAAGAGCCAATTACGAAGTCTAACAAATTACAATTTTGCTGGTAGCTATCTGCCTTATTATGATACCTTTTTTTTTCATAAGGTAGGTACTTACATGTTTTTATACATGCAAGGGAAATCATGTGTAGATATAAAAGAATTTAAACAAAGTGGAACTATATTATGATGTCTGTAGGTGTGTATGTGTGTGTGTGTGTGTGTGTGTGTGTATGTATATATATTGTGTGTACTGCTTCATATAGTCGGGAAATATTATACATTAACCAACTCTGGAGAAACTACGTAGAATGTGTGTAATAAACCTGTTGCGAGTGAGGGAGAATATGTCGGCATCCTTATATTTTTTATTATAGGTATTTACTACTCTGTATATAATTGAATTCTGAGCATAGTTTGTACGAACAGAACCAGCATATAGTGATTGTGTATGCCTTGTTCTAATAGGAGACGCCCAAATACCAATTCGAGCTGTCAGCTCAGGACAATCCAGTCGAGAAGTAACGAAATCATATAATAATTTCATATCAGCGACCGTACGTCTATCCTCGAGTGAAAGTAATTCAAAATGTGCCAGACTATCCGTATAGCTAGCATTTCTTCGGGAGTTATAATTCAAACGCCTGATAAAGTAACGCTGAACAGACTCAATCAGGGCTTTATGAGTTACATAAAAGGGTGACCATACAACAGATGCGTACTCTAGAATTGTTCTCACATAAGCGAAGTAAAGAATTTTTAACGACAAAATATTTTTGAAAGGTTTAGCAGTTCTGAATATAAAACCTAACATATTACGGGCTCTCTGAGCAATATAGTCAAAATGAGTGGTGAAAAGCATTTTTCCGTCCAGCATGACACCAAGATCCCTCACTAGGGATACTCTGGGAATAATACTGCCATTCAGCGAATAGTCATAAACAATTACATTGCGTTTTCTGGTGAATGTAATAGTTTGACACTTTTTAACATTCAGATCCAGACAATTGCGATGGCAGTACTGAGTTAACCTGTCAAGATCATCTTGTAATTTACTGCAATCTGTCCCTGTAACTATCGGCATATATATTTTGTTGTCATCTGCATACATAGAAATGTTCGAATGCCAAAAGCACGATACTATATCATGTAGGTAGATATTAAATAATAATGGTCCCAAAATGGAACCTTGAGGGACTCCCGATGGGATGATTGCAAAATTCGACTTAAATGAGCCGATCTTCACTGCCTGCCGTCGATTTCTTAAGTAGGACTCAAGCCACCTCAGTAAGTCACCATGCACACCGACACTGAGAAGTTTGGATATTAAAATATCGTGGTTAATTCTATCAAAACACTTCGAGTAGTCGGTGTACACGGTATCCACTTGATGACCTGCATCCATATGGCGGGTAACAAACTCAGTGAAGGCCGCCAAATTAGTCACCGTGGATCTCTGACGCATGAAACCATGCTGTGACACTGGTATATAAGCTGCAGCCACTGGATACAACTGATCAAATACAATACTCTCAAATACCTTGCCAAAAACTGAAAGAATGGACACTGGTCTATAGTTTTCAACACTTCGCTTTGAACCACTTTTATGAATGGGCGAAACAAAAGCCTCTTTCCACTTAGAAGGGTATATACCTTGGTCGATGGAACGGCGGAAGATCACCATTAATGGATGTGCAAGTTCCTCGGCGCAACTCCTCGCAAAGAAGGAAGGGATACCATCACTGCCAGCTCCTTTTGTACCGTCCAGTTTCTTAAGGTACTTTATCACTATATCTCGCGTGAGCTCAATGGAGTTAATAGTGTCTATCAAATCACCTTTTGGAACGGTAGCCGGAATAGCATGTGTAGCAGTAGTGGAGGATGGATAAACAGACAGAAAATATTCTAAAAATGTTTCACATATATCAGCTCCACTTTGCGCGACTCTTCGGCCGTAAGTCACCTGGACAGGTACTCGATGGTCCTTACGTAAGGAGTTGCAATACCGCCAAAACTGCTTAGGGTTGTCCTGAATTGCATTCTCACTGTTCCCAATGTATCGATCCCAACACTCGGCTTGAATAATCTTCTGCCGGTCCCTTAATATAGAAAAGGAATTGTAGTCTAAAGGATTTTTAAATTTTTTCCAACGTCTATGATACTTAGATTTTTCCTTAATAATATGTATCAAAGGTTTCGAGTACCATACTGGATAGCCAGATATATTTTCAATATCACTGTAGATTAGCACAGGCACAGAAGAAAATAATAGTACCTACTAACCCACACAGGTGAGTATTGAGATAGGAAATTACAATCTCACGAAAAAGAAAACTTAAACATAAAAATGAAGGGAGTTGAAAAAGTGTTCTGTGTAAGTATATGAAATTTTATTGGGTACTTTTCTAAGAAATAAGCAATAAACAAAGCGTTGTATGTATTGAGAATACTAAGAAAGAATCAATGAAAAGGTAATAAAAGGCATAACCGGTGCTATTATTCTTTGTTATTACAGTTCAGGTGCGCTCGAGTGATATATCGACAGTGTGGTATCGTTTTTGTGGCGGTCGTTCCCACAAAAATGTTTAGAGAACTGAGGCAACCATTTTGTACTACATATTTACGTTAAGGAGGTAAAGAATTACTTTGTTTTGAATCAAAATTATTATTTCAAAGAAAATATTTTGTTCAAAACATATCCAAGAAGAAATTAATCTTCAGGAAAAGTACGCAATCAGTATACAAAAATAGAATAACCTTTTTCCAATTCGCAGGAAAAGGTTTTCCTAGAAGGGATTCTAAAATTAGCCATTTTTTATCCTATTGAGAAACTTATTTTTAAAGTTGTTATTAACCTGATATTTAGGGTTCTGTAGCTAAATAAAAAATTAAAAAATTCAGAATCACGTTAAAATATAATATTACTAGCGACCCGCCCCGGCTCCGCACGGGAAAATGGTTATTGTGAGTTATCCTTCAGTATATTATGCATGTATTATACATATAAACCTTCTTCTTGAATCACTCTATCTATTAAAAAAAACCGCATCAAAATCCGTTGCGTAGTTTTAAAGATTTAAGCGTACAAAGGGACATAGGGACATAGGACATAGGGACAGAGAAAGCGACTTTATTTTATACTATGTAGTGATTATACAGGGCGTCCCACGGCTATGCCACATGGAGGGAATTTACCTTAAATATTGTAGATAGAACATTTTACTGAAAGAAGACTTTATTTTATTTCTAAAATTTATGAATTTTAACATTAGATGTGGCCGCCAAGATAGCCAGATTTTTTTATGGGATTATGTAAAAAAATTAGTTTACAAGAACCGGTATGAAAGTGTCCACGAGCTACAAACAGAACTTAGACGTACTATTCTAAATATCCACCACCACAAGATAAAAAAATCTACAGGGAGTGAAATAATCAAAAGAGTGCGACTTTGTATTCAACAGCGTGGGGGTCATTTTGAGCATGTGATAAAATTGATAAATTTTGTATTAAAAATGTTAAAATACATAGTATTCCTTTTATTTCTGACACTATGTTATTTAGCGAAAAATTACCCTTATGATGAAGCCTTTCGATCAGTATGATAAAACTACAGGATATTTTTTTTTCTCGAGCGGGTTGGATTCCCTGTTCAACCATGTAATTATAAAAAAATGTATGAATGCAGTTTTAATAGTTTTTAGAAATAAAATAAAGTCTTCTTTCAGTAAAATGTTCTATCTACAATATTAAAGGTACTTTCCCTCCATATGGCATAGCCGTGGGACGCCCTGTATATTGCTAAAGAAGAACCTTTTATTGGACAATCAGTTCACTTGAAATTAGATGATTATTCTAGTGTAATGCTATGTATTTGATGCGTGCGTGATCTATTTTAAACAGTACAGTAAAGTTTTGTGTAATTCTCTTTTAATTTATCATGTGTGTTTCACGTAAACTTAATTTGTACGCATACGGTTTCAGGAAATAACACAGAGAGGGGTGTGATTTTAATTTATATAAATGAATTCTAAGGAAAAGCATTTATCCGCCTTAAATTCAAGAAAACGTGGAATGGATGAGAAGAAAATCCACCATGTTGGATATAGGATAAGGAAAACGCTGTATGCTTTCTAAAACAAATTGCTGTAGGGTATATGCATTGCCCCGCAATATTATCTTTCACCGTCGAGCAAGAGATAAACAGGCAAGCTTCGAGGAACACGGATAACATGGCGAATCTATGTCACGACGAAGAATTGAAATTGTATTCATTTAATTTTATGTGAATGTGTGAATGTCAACGCGATTTGCACAGTACCTACCTAAGTACTACACAACCTACTTGCAAAATATTTTTTCTTTTGTTGTATAACAAGGTCCATTTATATAACCAAGTTGTATTATCATCTAATTTATATTTAAATGAAATTTTAGAATGTATCAGTTAATAATATTATTCCAACAAACCTCTTTTCAAAGTCACTGAGCCGTAAAAAGCCTTTATACCTAATAGATATCTCAACACGGTGCTTTATACAATTGAGATTCAAAATTAGATTTTGGTCGCTGTTATTGGTTGATCCAATTTTGTGTATACGCCAATTAACTGATAGGTAAGCCTTATTCAAGAACATAAATTATCCCTCTAACTAATCAATTTCGGGTTTGAAAACGTCCATCAATACCATCTCATTGTCAGCTGAGTGACAATTATTCAAAGCACTGCTTCATGACCTTAGTGACACCTGAATTGAATACTTGGTCAACGTCGTCTGTACCGCGCCGCTCGGTACAGGCGTTGGAGGAGCCAGGGAAGTATAGTCTCAGCGGGGAAGCGGGACGTGTGGCGGGAGAGAGCGGGACGCGAGACGCCTTCTGTTGCCGTTGGCCTCATCAGCAATGCATCATGTAATGCTACCTCGGCCCTGCCAACGCATGTACCTCGTGAACCCAATACCAGAAAATACCAAATACGCACGACTTTGACACTTATAGTTCATTTATAAGTACAGAAGGCAGACATGTTGACCTTCAGAGCGCTGTTATTCCGTAGCAGTAGAAGCGAGTTTCGTAGTGCGAGTGTCCAGCCGCATGTGCTGCTTTCTGTAGGGTGCGGTTCATTTCGTATAAAAACAGATAATATAATTTCAAAAGACATAACGTTATTTTCATATAACATTCATTTGGGATAACGTTTATAAGCTATAATTTTAATTCATATAAAGTTCATTTGGTATAAAGTTCAGTTTTTATAAAAACGTTTAGTATAACACTCATTTCATATAACATTCGTGTCACATAACCTTTATTTCAACTAATAATCATAAGATATAATGATCATTTGATATAAAATGCCAGATTATTTTTATTGAAAAAAAAACATAATTATTATATTAAAGTAAAATTTAAATTAGGGCACCGTAATTCAGGGCGGGTGCGAGCGTAGCGAGCACGGAAATCCGGGGCACACCGACTTAGATAGGTTAGGTTTGAAGGGTATGGCGAAAACGAGTGAGGCGAGCGCAGCGAGCCCACTCGATTCCGCCATACCCTTCGGGTTAGGTTGACATGTATGCATCCCTGCATGCTTCTTGCATGCTTGCTAGCTTGCTTGCGTGTTTTCTTGCTTGCTTGCTTGCATGCTTGCTTGTTCGCACGTTTGCATGCTTGGATGCTTGCATGTGTCAAAAAATACAAAGTATCTGCGGTCGTTTACTTTTGAGTACAAATCAGGCGTTATACGAAAAGTTAATTATGTCTTCTAAATTTTATATAAATTGTCCGTTATGATAAAAGATTATTAGTTAATATGAACATTATATGAAATAACTGTTATACCAAGTGAAATTATACTAAATAAAATTATATTAATGGTACATTATATCATTTGAATCGTTATACTAAATGTTTTTAGATCATATAAAATTATAGCACTTGAACGTTAGTTTATCTAAATTTATATCATATATTACACACCCCTTACTGTACCTTAGGTTACTCTAGTGCGCGCTCAAGTGAAATATCAAGGTTCAGAACAGTTAATTAATACCAGCTTTGTTATTCAAGGTTGTGCAGAAGGCCAGCAGGCGAGAAGCTGTATTGTTTTACTTACAAGTTCCCTGAATAAATAAATCTGAACACTATGCTTCCGATAAAGGCTTCACGTTCAAGTTGTTAACGTCAGAAACACGCCGCCAGTATCGTTTTATCTGTAAATTCTGTAATATACTTTGTTTTAATAATTTGAAGTCAATTAATTTTTGTATCAGAGATATATTAAACTTCAGGCAAATAAGGAGGCTACAAGTGTTAATAACTTCTATGACGGCCCCATAGGTTGAAGCTCAGGGCCGTGGGTTCAAATCTCGCCTAAGGCAAACATTTGTTTATTATTATTCTTTCTTTAGGCTCATTTATTTGTAAATTAAATTCTTCCAAAATATGGACAGTTGCGTCTTTATACGTGACGTTAGCTGAAACTACGAGTAGGAGTACTATGTCAATCTACCCAAAATAAATTATATTATGTATGGGAGCGGCAAAGGAAATAATGGGACGCCTGTTGAATAATTTTCACATCAATTTAGAAATGCGTGTTCATGTAATGACGGAGCATGATTGTAATATTTAATAGGACATGAACTGAATATGTAGAGAAGTAAATTTTAATTTACAAGCAATACGAGGATTGCAAGCAATAACTACGCTAGTTTACAGTCATGAAGGGCGATCAATGTTCGTTGTGGTTCCTGGCGAAGCAGTGAAGCGAACTGAGGGGTTGTTTTGGCTTGTTTGTGTAAATTGTTCACAAACAGATTAGCTTTTGCCCGTACCATTGCTTTTGAGTTCTGTGGATGTATATCTTCCTCTCTGTTTAAAATACGATGTTTAAATTTAGCTCTAGTATCCTACCCGGTTCTCCGATGGTTTGGCAATTTATGGATGATTCGTAAGCGATGCCACTGTCAGTTATTTTATTTGCTTCCTTTATTTAACTCTTGACGCTTTTTTTGATACCAAAATGATAGAAGTAATATTAATCATTAGAATATACAATAAAAGCATGTCTTTCAATACAAATTTGTTGAACTGCAGTTGAGCGCTTCAATATGCAGATGACGCTGCGTTCAGTAGTTCATTCTGCAGCTTGTCTTACAAACTTAGTTATAGTTTTCGTGCAAGATGAGCATTATGTGTTGCGCTTTAATAACGTGATCCTAAGTCAAGTAAATATAGCAGGATTCAATCAAATTCAACATTAAACTTTTTTAAACATTAAGATGTTCCGAGATCTATGTCTGAATTTCATATATTTTTGGCATTAAAACACTTAATAGTGTTGCCAAACTATCGATAGTAAACTACCTGACCCTGAAAAATAGTAACAATTTCGATAGGGCTATCGATAGTATTGCTTTTCAAAAGTATCGATTATACAGCATAACAATGTAAAATGTTTTTGCCCTTTATTAATTGTTTCCCGTGAAAGTCATCAATCTTTGTCTTGACCACATTAAAAGTGGCTTTTAATGTGTTTATCTTTATTTTGTGGCTCAGGCTCTATATTTTTAGCTAAAGTCTAAGTCTCAGTCCAAACAGCCAAAGTCTAAATCCATCGCATAAAATAAGCTATGCTGATTGCAAATTGGGCTTACTGTAGAATACAAACTATCAGTATTTGATTAGTTAAATTAACATTGGAAACAAAACTATCTAAAGATTCGTAAACAGTCAAAGTAGTAGACATGGTATTGCTTTCATTTTAAAACTCTAAAAGTAAGAAAAATAAAAAGTTTTAAGTAATTATTACTTAAAAATGAACAAAATAAAACAAAACAATTTCAAAACCAGAAACCATTACAGTACAATCGTAATAAAAACGTGCACATCATAAAAGAAGCGTAAGGGAAAAGAGATAGCACAAGTTGTGGTTAAGTTATATGATAACACTGCGGTGCGGCTCAACTTCTACTTTATTACCGCTGCACTCGACAACCACAGACTCAACTGTTAATTAAATAAACCCACACATACTTTGTACACTACTGTGATTCAACTATTATTCTTAGAAATATAACTGTATACTATAAGATTTATGAGAACGTAACGTCATAACCATCAACTTAATAACCCCATACAAATTTTAGTCTTTCAATTAGTCGCATCGGGAACAGTACCTTTTAATATACTTGGTAATACTTGGTGTGGTGGTTCTAAAACTACAAAATAGGCTTCAAAATATCATTACTGGATAATAATATGCTCTACCGATTAGCAGATTTCTATTGAATTATTGAACTCCCTCTACAAATACCACTTTTCAAAATAGTTTTACTATCATTGACTGAACTATAATTCCATTATTCTACATGCAGCTACAATATTTACTTGACGTTTGCCCTTTATATTTGAAATTAATATTCATACCGCACAATTAGCTAGATTATCAAATATTTACACAATGTACGAGACTGACAATTCAATAGTGGTCAAAATAGAGCGCACCTTTGTCGAGTCCCGGTCCAATTTGCATAGAATAAATGGCAAATCAAAAGGGCTCTCGTGGGATTAGCCACTCGGAGCGTGAATATGCCATTGATTTTACTCTACAAATCGAACACTTTCAAAATGCTAGTCTTGTTCATGTGGTTTTGGTATGGTTGCATACATTTTTCACTGTAAACATTGAAACAGGATTGCTGTTTACGTAGGACGAGTGTAATGCTGCAACAAAGATACTAAACAAATTAATTAGGAGTCTCGGGCCTGACGACATGTAAGAAATAAATTTTGGCTAATTTGTTATCATTTGACTTTTGGCTGTGGCTCAAGTAAGTTTAAGTTTGGTCAAGATTAATAATTATAAGATTCGGAGACTGCAACTGGCAACCCTAAGTTGAAGTTGGGGCGGCGACTGCACCGTTCAATATTCATGAGCTAACTTTAACTGCTGCGTTGGAGTCATCGGACTAGGCGTTAAAACGACCATTACAGTAATAGCTTCTATTTGTTGTGCACTCTACCAACTAAATTGCCACAACAATGCTTGAGGAATTTCACATAGCATGCTTGTTAATTATTCAATTCCTACGAGTATTTCATTGTATTATTTTTGCATATTTGTTCTGTCTAAAAATTTGTATCAAATCTTACATAATATATACAGAAATTGAAAATCTACATGAAATTGACGTTCTAACATAGCTTTACTTTGCTGCATAAACTTCTCACATGAAACTCATTTTGTATTCGAAAATAATTTCTCCACGGAATCAAACTAGTTTAAACTTTGTGCATTTGCAACTCAAATAGTTCACATTGTTGAACTGGTCAGCCTACGAACTAACTTGTGCAGCGCGGGCAAACGTTGTCGATTCGTTCTTTGCGTCGTCTGTAGGAAATTCAGATCATTAAAGTTAGTTTGTGAGCGCGGCGGTAAGGGGGCGGCGAGGGGGGCGAAGTGCCCGCAAGTCACGTATGATAACCGCATCGCGCCTGTTTCTTTGCGCGGCGGCAATCGTTTAGGATAGAAGCGCGCTCACGCTATCTGTTCACTGCACTGAGCAATGAGGGATTTTCATTTTGACAGTTCTAAAAACAAAAAAGGTTTCATTATGGTCATAAGAGATGGCGTTGCTCTGAACTCTTACGTCAAATAAAAAGGATGTGCATGAAGATAGGAAAAAATGACACAAAAGTTAGTCGTAAAGGTCACTGGTAAAACGAATCAAAAATTTAAACGCAACTCAGCACGCAAAAACACGAAACGAACTCAAAACACATCAAAGTGCGTGGTTGACAACAACAGTGTTGCCAGATTTTTCTCTGCCTCATTGGTTTGACAAGCTCGCTTTTGACATTTTACTCGATATGCACGCCATCATTGGAGTCAATAGAACCTTTTTTTCTTAAATGCCATCTTGAAATTCCCTCATTACTGCCGCCGCCTTTTACCTCAAACAACCACGCGATTTACCTATAAACTATCTCGGATCTAGTCAATTAAACTGTGTTTACCGTTTATTTGGTTTTGGTTCTGCTGCCTAAATATTACACAGTAATTTTAGGAATCAGTTTTACTTATTATAAATTCATATTTAATTTCAGCGGTAATTATAATGAATGGGTAATAACATCATAACATAACTTTTTCATAGAGTTTTATATTAATCAAAGTATACCCAGTAAGTTATGTGTAGAGATGTCCAAATGAGTGATTATAAAAAGGTATCATAAAAATATATTAGCAAATAAATACATTACGATTAATACTGGTTAAACGATCGTCAGAAAATGAAATACGCTAGCGTGGTCAACTAATGTTTTTGTTTCTGGGGAAGTATATGAATTAATTGATATAATTATTGCAAACTTACTAAATTCAATCGTAATATACTTAATAAAATGCTGCAATATTAATATTATAATATTTTCATTGCTAAGAATTGAAAACGTATTCCAAATTGGAAAGGCATGTTCTAGATAAAAGGAGTAACAAGTTGATGTTTGCATGTTTCTGTTGTTTTATTCCATTACAGAATCGTATATAAGTTAGGAGAAGGAGGGTTGAACTCAAAAGCTGCTCGGCGACATTCGATTGGTAAACTTTCAAAGTATTCGTTGCATCCGTTCAAAGTATTCATTGCTCGCAAACAATTCAATTGCTTGCCAATTCAAGTCACACGCTAAGTAAATTACTTTGTGAATAGTCTATTGATGAATGTCAAGTCAGCTGGTTGTTCTGAACATTAACCTTTGAAGAGTTGTACATAAAATAATTTTATATAATAATTGTGATTGATTGTGCTATTGAAAATCTGCCTAGTATTTTTTTTTTTAATATAGGCGGGTACGCACTGCGAAATTTGCATCGAAACAGTCATAAGTAACATTATAAATAACGATAGTTTTTACAATACAGTTAAAGTGTAAAAAATATTTGTATCGCATTGCTAACATAGATATTGTAGATTAACTAAAACAGGTTATTTGACGCTTGAAAGAAGATTAGCGACTGCAGCTTTCATGTGAATATTTAATATTCATAGCGTGAAAACGAGCTACTCGTTAAGCTCGGCTTATTTTAAGCTAAGGTTATCCTAACTCGCAGTCTTCCATCTTTAACTAGGGATACTTCATAATTATGTTATAGTTATTTATAAGTGTACTTTTATCTAAATAACATTTGCACCTAATTTTTTATCGTTGTAAATTTGTAGGATTTATTTTTTAAGTATATGTTTATAAAAATAGAATTATGTATTAATATCATGGTATTATTACACATATATTTTATTTCAGTAGGTAATAGTTTGGGTATTTTTTATTATTTTATTAAAAGTTAGGTATTTAAAGCATTTTTTCTTTATACCCCTCTTTAGGTGCACTTCTTGTCTATATCTCAAAATTATTATTCTTTTCTCTCACTAGCGTATAGGTTGACTGAAAGAGATCTCTTTGTAGAGATAAGCTCGCCTTTGCAATTAAATTTGTGTAATTTTTTTTTGTGCAATAAATAAATAGTACATTTTGTTCACTGCACACACGGGCGAGTTGAATGGTGATTGGATCTTTATAAGTAATAATTGTAACTGTCCTATTTATTACTGGTGTCAATAAACAATATTTTCATTGTATTCAACCCAAAATTCTAAATTTGATTCCTAATTACATTCTAGTAAGTAGTCAAATTTTGTCTCAATGACTACAATTTACTCACTTACTACCTACAGCTATTTTTACCATTATTTCCGGACAGTCAAGCGTGTAGTTAATCTGTCGGTCAAAAACCAACGACCGTGGTAATGGTGAGGCAGACGCGAGGATGTATCTACCAATTTGTATTTATCAGTGCGACACAGTGATTGTCTGATAATGGATCCCAACAATCCACCACACCGCGACTGAATTACTTCAACGGTTTCAATTCAATTTTCACCTGTTTAGTTTCCAGTAGAGCCTATTTGTTCAACCAAATATTTTACATGACCTTCACAGGGTTTTACTGAGGAACTGACTCAAGCCTACCGTAAATAAAGATGATTTTGTTTCCTTAAAATATTTTCTTTTGTCTCTTTGTACGTACAATATTTAATGTATCTTAACTTACATTATACCTATTATCGTTACAAATCATAAACTCATTATTATACAATTATCTTTCAAAGGCAAATAAATAACAATGCTAAGACATAAGTCGCAACATAAAAAAAATATCTTTTTAAAAATAATTTATATACTTACATATTTTCTTAATGAAAACTCTGTTGCCATAAGAGGTATGGCGCGTTTAGTTGAAACATTTTGATGAACGGGTGACTCTCAGAAATTAAAATGAGCTCACCAAATTAATTTCTGTTTGATTCCATGAAATGAAACACCTTAGAATTCAAATCGTTATTTTCTCCCAAATTTTCTTCCAGGAATTCTGTTGGTGGAACGAAGTATTGACGAACATAATTAGATCTAGCTTGAGCGCGCTCGTGCATAAAAGACCTGAAATTAGTCTTTCTTGTTGAAATGATCAATAGAATTTTATCTGTTATACAAATAGGGTTTATATAATTGAAGATCGTTTTCTAAAATATCGGAGCAATTTGACGACAGTATTTCCAGTCAAAGGTTCAACAATGCGGTACATGTAACATGTTGCCTATAAAAAAGGTCAAACGAATGCCCGAGGCTCGGTTTTCAATATCTCACGCTCGCAGGTGGAAGGGTGTATATTTGGTGCTGTCGAATACATCCTCATTTTGTGTGTCAATTGCATGTTTCTCTCTATGTGACATGTTGGGAAACGTGCCTTTATTGGAAACTGATCTGACCTACTTCCTTTCTTGGAATAGAGACGGTAAGAATATTGATGTGCATCTATGATGTAATTGTAGATTTTTCTACGTGAAATCTCTGGGTATACTCATGATTGTCTTACTTTAGAAAAATAATAATTAGACTATAAAACGGCAATATTTAAAAAGATAGCTGCACTCTTTCTCGATATCAAGAAAAAGACCAAAGTCTTTTTGTGAAATAGCAATACATTGAATCATTTCATTTGTTCAGCGTTTCCCATTTGAATATTGTATTTATCATGAAATTGAAATTGTTATGAAAAATATTTGCCGGGCCAAGGCTCGTTACGAGCGCTCAATGCAGCGGAGTTATTGTGCTGGCGACAAAAGAGTAACCACGGAAATTATTCATTCGTCTCGCGCCGCCCGCTAGTTCACTTAAACCGGCATTTCCCGAATAGAAGACTGCCCTAGCCTCTTGGCCACCGAAGCTTTTATAAACCCCGTTTAAGGGGCCTACAGGTGCTAAGTGGCGCCGCCACCCTTTAAAAATAATAACTCGAAAAATAATCAATAGTTCAAAAATCTAGAACGGCAAGGATCGAGTCGGTGTTCTGTAGGATATATAGAAGCCATTAACCTTATTTATTATATCGTATCTCGCTGTAGATAAAGATGGAAAAATTGCTGAATGTTTTTTTATAATAAATAAAGTTAATGGCTTCTATATATCCTACAGAACACAGTCTCTATCCTTGCCCTTCTAGATTTTTGAAATATTGATTATTTTTCGGATTATTATTTTTTAAAGGGTGGGGGCGCGACTTAGCACCTTTAGGCCCCTTAATTTGAATAACTTTTATTTGATCGGCATCGGTTACCGACAAACGCCTTTCGCGGGCAGGAAGAAACTAGACGTGAAAAAGGAAGGCCCACAATGTCGGCGCACATAAAGGAAGCAGGTGCGTAAAGGGTAAATTTCCGCAAACGAGAAAAAATCCTTACGGAGGACGTGAAAAGAAAAAGTATATCCTAATAAACACCATCGACTTATCTTCGCTTTTTGGAGGAACATTTGAAGCGTTAAAGTAAATCGCTGCTGGCTGATATAAGAAGTTACAAAGCAATACGGCTTTCTAAATTATTAAGTTCTATCACAATATTATATTGTTTTCTTTTTCTTTATGTTTGTAAATAGCAGTAACATGTAGCAGGTCTTAATCCAGATTATTTAACCTTGTTTGTTTTAAAAGATATTTCTATAATATTAATTTTAATCCTTATTAAAAAAAATATACCGACCATGAATATATTTTTTGGAGATGTATTACTATTTTACCCTCCAGAAAGTATAAATCACAAATTCAGATTTTCACCGTATTTCACGTTCAAGTATTTGCAGCATCCTATAAATTTTCTATCAGCAATGAGATATTCTCGGCTGAGCCAACTACTATGGTATGAAAATCTAGGACGGATCAACAGTCCGCGACGATACGTGTTACTATAGTAAAATAATATTTTGAACAGACGCACAATTCCTTACAAAGAAAATATGCCATAAATTGATTATTGATATAAGTAATATTTCCATGTGGCTATGCAAAGTGCGTTGTGAAGTGAATAAACCCTTTTACTCTTTGTGTGTATTGGTCCCTATAATGGATTTTGACATAAGTGTTCTACAAATAATGTGTTTGTCATCTATTTGCCAAGTCCTTCAGCGCCATCGATTTTATGCATGGAAATATTCTACATTACTTTTTTCAAACCGTGGTATTTTTTATATTAAACTAGACTTTTTCCCAGAAAGACGCATTACTATTATTTTACTACTATTACTTTATTTCATTATAATAATTTTATTAATTTTTAAGCAACGTAGACTCATTACGCCAGTAGCAAAATATAAGAAAAATAATAAATCAAATAAAAGTTACTAGTCTAAAAAAAATACAATGAACAGAAGACGTACAGTCGCCTGCATAAATGCAGTTGGTTGCGCGTGTTATAGTTTTTCGCGCTATTTTGTAAATTGTATTTGGTTTGTGGATGAAATGCATTCCCTTTCCTTTCTCCCTCCCGCACACGCCTGCTTTCTCTCTCTACGCTGCCTACACTGCGCGCGAGACTGGAGAGAGTGGCGCCATCAGTTCGCTACGGCGCTAGCTTTGACAGCACGCGTCCATTTTTCGTCGTCTCGGCTCTCCGTAACTACAAAAGCTTGGAGATGCAAAACCTATAGTTTTTCGTGATAAATAGCAGTGATTACTTGCTCAGTGATAGTCAGTCGCTCTATGGCGTTCGCTCGACCACACGCCTTTCGTATCATATCGTATCGACTCGTCTCGGAGCTCCGCAACCGCGAGTGATGTAAAATCTAGAACTAAAGTTATCGCTTGTGTTTAACCACTAAACTGTATGGAAAAAACTTTGTGCCAGTGAAACCTCCAGGACAGTGCAACACGCTTGGAGCGATAGCGTCGCCTAGCGAGATCACTCTGCAGCTTCCAGGTATGTGCTCCTTTCTGGCGAGCTGACTCCAAACCTTTCAAAATCCGAATCAGCTCGTCATTTCCCTCATTACCTAATTCGCAAACCAAATTATATCGTGTCGTATTTATTTATTTATTTATTTATTTATTTATAAAAAGTACAGCCACATCCATAACATTATGCTTATGTAACATAAAGGCTTATTTAAATCAGTTCTGATGCTATGGACAATAAAGGCGTACATAACATTTACAATTTATTCTAAGCTAGTGCGCATACACTTCTACAAAAACAGTACTTAGAAATATGAGGTAACAATACAAATTTGTCCATAATTTAAGCTAACATTTATTACGAGAATTAATTATTTTGGTTTTATATGTGGCAAATGAATCGTGGAAAACATCGAGATCTAAAATTTTATTGTTCATTGAGTTATATTCGGAAGAGATTCTAGTGAGTGGTGATTGGCGGCCTAAATTTGTTCTGCAGGGGGGAATATGAAGGATGTTTACAATTTTGGCTCTGGGATAATTGTAAGGAATATTTAAAGCGATTTGACCCAAGAGATCGCTGCACTGAAGTTGTCCGTTCAGAAGCTTGTGAAGAAAACATAGGTCCATTGTTAGTCTTCGGTCTCTAAGCGATGACATTTTGAATTTATCCAGACGTTGTTGGTATGGTTGTCTATGTGAGAACCCACTAGTACAGAAAGCAAGGTGTCGAGTAAAGGCTCGCTGAATACTCTCAACGCGTTGAGAATGCACCGTATAGAAAGGGCTCCAGGATACGCAAGCGTATTCGAGATGACTGCGAACAAGAGCATTATAAAGCACCTGTTTAGTCTGTAACTGCTTGAAACCCACCGTATTTCTCTTTAAGAATCCTAGCATTTGAGCCGCTTTTGTTACAATATTGTGCACATGATTGGTAAACTTGAGCTCACTATCTATTGTAACGCCAAGATCACGGATTTCGGTTACTTCTTTTAACACAACGCCGCCGATCTCGTACATTGTAACAAGTGGTTTTATCTTTCTTGTAAACTTTATATGAAGACACTTATCGACGCTGAGTGTCATACAATTATCTACGCACCACTTTTGTATTCCATTCAAGTCCTTTTGCACCAATTTAGCGTCTGATTCGTATTCTTTCGATTCATTTGTAGCAACTTAGCCGCCATCTTTTCCCTCGCGCTTTCGTAAAATTCTCAAATACAGTCCACTGCCCCACCATTATTTATGGTCCTAGCGAGCCGGATGATATGTACCATTTTATGGTCCTAGCGATCCGGATATGTACCTATTTATAGCAATTATCAACCGGATTTCGAATTAGTATCGCAATTAGTAGCTATTATTCCATAGGGAATAACGCATCTCGCCCTAAATACCTAGGTTTTATTTGTAGTTTCGTTCGCGCCCTAGGTACTTAGGTATTTACTTCTCGGCTTAGGATTCCTATCTAGTGTATAGGCACGAAGTAGGAACCTAACGCATACTATAGTTTGATATTGTCGCTTCGCTCCGCGCGCTTTGTAACCACTTAGGTAACTACGTAGGTAGACATTGCGCCCCATTCAATTTTCGTTCGTTCATTTGTCGCAGTTACTAGGCATAAGAAATACCTTATTTCTTATTTCGTTTCGTTTTCACCCTAGTAACTAACTGTACAACTTATTTTTCGTATTTGTCTCGTTTTGCTGTCGTTTGCTCGGCCTACATAGGTAGATTTAAGTACACAGGTACTCAATTAGCTCGTCGCTCGATAGTGTCGTCGCGCCGCAACTAGCTAGCTAGCAAATAATAAATAGTGGATTTACATTAGTAACAACCTAATAAATGCTAGTTCAGCTTTATTTAGTGACTGTCGCATCTTATGTATAGTACTAGTAGTGGACAGAGACGCTCGTTACATATTTATTACTGTGTTTTCTCGTTTCGTTGTCGAACTACATCTCAATCGAACAATCTCTGTCGCTTAACCAATTAGATATTGTCGCGCGCGATTCTTTTCTTAGTGACATAGAATCTTTAGATACTTTGCGTCAAGATTATGAAGAATGTCTTGATCAATTCAATACGCTTCAATTAGAAATGGATTCGGATTTTAAGGTCGATTACGCACCTTTAAAATCATTCGATACGTGGTACAGCCGCATTAAGCGCGCCGCGAAATTGCTGACATCAGCTGATAATAATAGCAACTCGAACTCGAACTCGCATAGAAGTGATCGCCCTAAATTGCCGCCAATTCAGATTCCACAGTTTGACGGGGATATTAAAAATTGGCCTTTATTTTTCTCTAGTTTCGAAAATATAATACACAACAATAAGTGTTTAACCGATCACGAAAAATTGTACTACCTACTCGACAAATTGAGTGGTAAAGCCAAGGCCGTCTGCGCAGGCATTACGCCTTGTGCCGAAAATTATTAAGTATTTGATTTTAAATACTTTGAAGTCGAAGTATCAAGACGTAAGATTAGTAGCAACCGCCTACTTGGATCAAATATTTAATTTGAAAAATATTTCGTCCGGTAATGAACAAAATTTAGAAATGTTTCTCGATGTTCTCGCTTCGTCTGTTCGCGCATTGAAAAACCTTAAGCTCGACAACTTAAGTGATTTTTTGTTCTTGTATCTCGCACTTAAAAAACTCGATCCCGAAACTGTCCGTTTATTCGAAATGGACAACCGCAACGATTCCGATATACCTAGTTTCGATGATCTGGAATCATTCGTTCGCGGACACATTAAAATCTTACAACGTACGTCGCAAGAAGCTCCTAGGAAGTCGAGTAGTACTGCACCGACCGAGCGTCGAATGGAAGTGGCATCGAGACCACATAAGTCCACACATTCGTATGTTAATATCGCATCAGCTTCTTCTTGCCCGTTGTGTAAGATTCAACACGACAACATTACTCAACATCTGTACAGGTGTTCGGGTTTTCAAAAGCTCACTCCTAGCGAGCGTCATAAATTTATTCGATCCAACAATTTATGTATAAATTGTTTTAGTGAAAAACATCGCGTTTCGAATTGTACTTCGAATTCTAGCTGTCGTAAATGCTCAAACCAACATCATACCATGTTGCATTTTGAGAACAATAGTGCCGCGTCTAGTGTTTGCACATCTTTGGTAAATAGCAGACCGGCAGCAGCGCCCCCGCTTGCCTCGCGCAACCCTGCTGCGCTGCAACGGGCTTTGTCGACCTCCGCCGCGCCGCAGCCGCCGCCGCCGGCGCAATTGCAGCCCTCGCAATCGTACATTGCTTCGGATCGCTCTCGCGCGCCCTCTGGCCGCGATTCGGAGCGCGCAAGCGATGTTACACTCTGCTCGCTCACTTCTTCACGCACGCCTAGTACAGTTTTACTGGCCACCGCTCGCATCGTGGTTTTCGATTCTCGCGGCAATAAACATATTGTCCGCGCCTTATTAGATAGTGCGTCGCAAAGTAATTTTATTACTCGCAAATGCCGTGAACGTCTCGGCCGCTCAAGCAACCGTTCGGGTTGTTCTGTAGTTAGGGGGATTGGTGGTTCTACAAAAGCCGTCCAAGGCTCTCTAAAAATAGAATTTTGCTCTCGTTTCGATTCGAATATTTGCTTCGATATGGATTGTTTCGTTGTAAATAAAGTCACCGAACGTTTACCTAGAGTTTCGGTCGATACTGCCGTGTTGTCGAATTTCGATAATTTGCCATTGGCCGACGATACCTACGCCGATCCAGGGGATATTGAGATGTTAATTGGAGCGTCAATTTTCCCGCACCTCTTGCTATCGCGTAAGGTTCAAGGTCACCCCTCGCTCGCCGCCTCCGCCGGCCCGCTCGCATTGGAGACAGTTCTTGGTTTCGTTATAGTTGGTTCTGCTCCCACGCGCGTAGATGACTACGCTCCTGTCTCTTACTGCTGCTCAGTCGATCCTTCGGAGTCAGCAGTCCGTAAATCTGTGGAAATTGAGGAGGTCAACGTCCCTCCAATTCTTAGCCCAGACGATAAGGTCTGTGAAGAAATTTATTGTCGTACGACTACTCGTGACGTCGATAGTCGTTATGTCGTCGCTCCCCCTTTTAAGGGTGATATTCGCTCGCTTGGTGATTCGCGCCAAAGGGCCGAATCTCGCTT
This sequence comes from Teleiodes luculella, assembly GCA_948473455.1. Lineage (NCBI taxonomy): Eukaryota > Metazoa > Arthropoda > Insecta > Lepidoptera > Gelechiidae > Teleiodes > Teleiodes luculella. The sequence continues at coordinate 9,102,218 of OX419595.1, read as the reverse complement.
TCTTTGTCTCGAACGCAAAACGCAAGCTTCTCCGAATATGAAGAACGCCTACGATAATATTGTATCGGAAAACCTGGATAAAGGTTATATTTCGCCCGCGCCCCTCGAGTCTGAGGAGTCTTCGTCTCCTTCGTACATCATTCCTCATCACGGAGTGGGTCCTGAGGATACATTTGTCGCTAATAGAGTGGCTAAAATTCAGGCTGAATTGTCGCCTCAGAATTTATGCCACGTCGCTTCTCGTGGTCGTAACATCCGCTCTACGAAGTGGAAGCGTTGGAGAGCGGATTATTTGCACACATGGCAATCGCGTCAGAAGTGGAACACCCCTACGAACCCTATTACTGTCGGTACGGTGGTGATTCTTCTCACCGAGAACGCGTCTCCTCTTCATTGGCCCCTTGGCATCGTGGAGGAAGTTTTTCCTGGGGCGAATGGAGTAACTCGTATAGTGCGGGTAAAAACTGCGACTGGTTCCTACATGCGTCCGGTTGTACGTCTCTGCCCACTGCCTAATCAATAGTTTAGTTTCGTGTTCCTCATTAGGTAGTCTTAGGTTTAGGTTTAGTTAGCTTAGTTTTTCTCTTTTGAAGGTAACCCTTCAAGCCGGGGGGGAAATGGTTGCGCGTGTTATAGTTTTTCGCGCTATTTTGTAAATTGTATTTGGTTTGTGGATGAAATGCATTCCCTTTCCTTTCTCCCTCCCGCACACGCCTGCTTTCTCTCTCTACGCTGCCTACACTGCGCGCGAGACTGGAGAGAGTGGCGCCATCAGTTCGCTACGGCGCTAGCTTTGACAGCACGCGTCCATTTTTCGTCGTCTCGGCTCTCCGTAACTACAAAAGCTTGGAGATGCAAAACCTATAGTTTTTCGTGATAAATAGCAGTGATTACTTGCTCAGTGATAGTCAGTCGCTCTATGGCGTTCGCTCGACCACACGCCTTTCGTATCATATCGTATCGACTCGTCTCGGAGCTCCGCAACCGCGAGTGATGTAAAATCTAGAACTAAAGTTATCGCTTGTGTTTAACCACTAAACTGTATGGAAAAAACTTTGTGCCAGTGAAACCTCCAGGACAGTGCAACACGCTTGGAGCGATAGCGTCGCCTAGCGAGATCACTCTGCAGCTTCCAGGTATGTGCTCCTTTCTGGCGAGCTGACTCCAAACCTTTCAAAATCCGAATCAGCTCGTCATTTCCCTCATTACCTAATTCGCAAACCAAATTATATCGTGTCGTATTCTTTCGATTCATTTGTAGCAACTTAGCCGCCATCTTTTCCCTCGCGCTTTCGTAAAATTCTCAAATACAGTCCACTGCCCCACCAGCAGTCATATCACGTAATTTTATACTTTAAAATAACTTTTTTTAGACAAAAAAGATTTTCTTATTTTTTTGTATTACCTATGGAATGGATGCAGTGTACGGGACTTAACATTTTAGTTAAAATATCACAACTGGAATATATTTGGAAAAAAAATTAAGTATAAAATCACACGATATGATTGCACATACGCAGGCCATTATGACTGCAGCAGGCGACTGTACATACAAAGTAAGACACATACACATAGAACACGTAATACAGCTCGTGTCTTAAGTAAAGGCTGTCTCATTAAAAATAAAGCAAGCAGAAATAAACCGCGCAAATAACAAGATAAGGTTAGCTGCAGTTTTAATTTAGAGGAATGTCTGGCGTTTTTTCCGTCGTGTTCTCCGGCGCCATTCATCAGGAGGCTGTCAGTGTCTCCGGGCGAGCAATTACTGATGTCACACTCCGGTGAGCTAGACCTGTGCAATTACTGCTGCCTCTTGCCTACTACCTACGGATAGCGGATCGCGCTACTTCTAAACACCGTTCTTTCGGAGTTTTCTAATGGATTATTTACTTAGTTGTGTTTAAGCATTTATGCACGTTAAGATGCTAGTCTAAATTGAATTTGCGTCCTCCACTGGAGTGGAAATCGCCATGATCACAATTCTGAACAAGGAAAACAAAATCGAATAAAAAGTTTTTAATGATCTTTTCCTCAGGAACTTTGTTTGTCACCATGGACACCTTTGGTCCTTGAGTATGGATGTCGAAAAATAATTATAGGTATATTTAGAATTAAAAAAGAATATTATTTTTGTCTCAGGCTTTCGCGCTTAATACACATTATTACGTATTTTTACGGGACTTCAAGAAATCCTTTTCATCAGTTTCGACTTTCAATACAGCTTTTTTCTCCCCTAAGAGCTACACCTAATACAAAACAATATCAGCGTCCGCACGCAGCTCTAACTACGAGTTACTCTCTCGCGAGGATTATCATAAAAACTATCCGTGCTTTTGGGAGCGGACCCTCTTTACGCAGCCGAGACAGCGCACCTATTTATTTCGGTGCCTAAACACATGCCTTTCTGCCTATTTTGTGTTGGTGCAAAATGTTTACTCTCCTGCTAACTCTACGTTTATTCTTCCGTTTTAATTGCGAAATTGTTATCAAAACGGTACGCATGTCGATGATTTGAGAATGTGGTAGTTCGCGAAATCCATAACTGGTCATCTGAGTATCGAAAATTTGCGTTTCGAGTTCTTTTTGTCGAAACAAGTACATACTTTGCCCAAACAGAAATAAAATTCAAGGAGATGAGGTGTTCTAGGATGGTGAGAAAAATATTTAAAAAATTACCAAAAATTACAGCTTATTGTTATTGAGATGGTGAGGAAAATATTTAAAAAATTACCAAAAATTACAGCTTATTGTTATTTTATTTACTTACACACTTATTTCACGACTGCCCAAAAAAGGAGTGTAATTTTTTCATTTATTAATATTGAGTAGCTCACTAGATGATACACTTTGAGATGAATCGAAAGCGTAACAACAATATTTCATTACTCGTAACTGGATGACGACTGCATAGCAAGAAAAGTAATAAATTTTAATAGTAATTAACGTAACAAAGCACCTTCACCGGGCACTCGTACAAGAGATACTACAGGATGTCCAATTTAGTGAGATCGCTGGAGGGCAATACATTTCATGTTCACCCTCAGTTCGGTTAGAACAAATCGCGCGGAGAGCAGACTAGTTGAGCACTGTGGAGCAAAACAAAATTCCACCCCCTTCCCCTCGCCTCACCCCCGCCGATACATTAACGTCCAATACCTCTGAGCTTAACCACACGAAGGGTCCACGTGTAATAATTTATTACTTGCTTCATATGGGTGTAACTAGTTGGAAACTCCGCACAACCCAACAATAACTATTTATCGCCATATCGTTACACCTGTACTGTAGCAGATAACCGCTGAGATAGGATAAAGTGCATGCGGCGTGGTAGGTAACTAAATAAAATTATGACAATATTATTCCACGATATCTTCTAATAAAAGAGTTCTTTCATATATATTTGTAATATTTCAGGGATACAAAAATGTATAACCCCATTAAAGGTTATTAGGAGGTAGTGGGAGGGCTGACAGGAAACTACGAAAAGAAGAAATCTATTGTATTCTAAATTTATACCTTCTACACAAAGTTTATTGGCATTCTTTATTTATAATGGAATGGAAATAATGAGATTGTAAACACTTTACAAGTACGTGCTTTTGGTTTGAACAGGTAAATAGATACCAATTAAGGAATTTAATTAAATTTTCTTAAATTATAAGGTAGGTGAAAATATCTGTGGATATTATGTACAGGTAGTATGTATATTTATAAGAAACATCATGAATATAGCCTTGAATTGAGGCCCGTTTACTTACCTGCCGCCATTAACTTTAATTGGGTATGTCAAAGGTGTGCTCATGTGCCCTCACCACCAGTGCCCAACTGATTAGGAGGCGTAAGTAGTAGTCATGGTCGAAAAAGATAGAAAGAAAAAGAGAATACTCAAAATATATAGGACCTTGTAACTTGTCTAACAGCTTCGATGGCGCTTATTTGACACAATTGTGGCGAAGGTCTTGCTTGTTACCGTTGCGTCGGCGCTGTTTTCAAGCCGTGTTGAGTTCTCGCGGCTAAACCGACAAATCCTTCGAGACGACGCCGTTTATCTTCCGTTAACAAAGAAAGACGATTCTTAAAGAAACGCTCACTCGTACAGATATTTAGGTGTCTGTTTGTTGTATCAAGTGGTTGTTGGGACATTACACGATTTAAAAGAAAAGTAATTTACAAAATTGTAAAGCTTTCAGCGGCCAATATTCGCAAAATGACTATCGTTATTTGATTAATTGAGAGACCAATTTGGTTTAATATCATAATATTCAGAGTACTCAATATATAAAATGACAATTTATTCTGATTAGCGTTGCTACTTTTTCAACATATAACGTTTGTTAACCTATTAAAATAACTTTAGCTAACATTTAGAGCTCCTAAAAAATGCAAAAGTAGTAATTTTACTTGAAATTCACCGGTCTATTTATATTTTCGCCGTTTCTGAGGTAGTTTAACCTCGAAATCCACTCGATAAGAAGAAGAAGTCGCCGAATAAACAAAATCCGTTACTGGCAATAGTATATTTAGTGAAAAAATTGCATAAAAGAATCTTGAACTAATAAACTTCTCCGTTAAATTTTCATTTCAAATTGTTTTAAACTCTTAGCTTCTGTTATCGTTTCTAAAGAATCTAGTTTTAAGAGTCGAAGCGCTTCTTTCTCGAAACAAAGACGTGCACTGATATAATAAGGACGAGGAGAAATTCCTCGGAACTTCCCTGACGTGAATTACAAATACTTGGGTACATTCATTTTACCACGCTTCTATTTTCTTTAGCCTTACTTCACGTTCTTGTGTTAAGACTAAGTTATTTCTAAGTACCTGGATGGATTATAACTCAGACACAGAAATACACGTACAACACGTAGCCAGATGGAATTAGTAGGTAATCGTATTTTAGTTATTTTGTTGCGATGTTAATTTTAACGGCCACAAGGTCGCGGGTTCGAATCCCGCCCAGGACAAACATTCGTGTGCTGAGCACTTGTGTTTGCCTTGTGTCTGGATGTTGTATTATATATGTACATGTGTATCAGCTGTCTGACACCCACAGTACAGGCTCTGCCTAGTTTGGGGTCAGATGGCCGTGTGTGAGATGTCCCCCCACATATTTATATTTATATTTAAATATTAGATATTATACATTTAAGTTTTTTGTAAGCAATACTTTATTGAAGTGGTTACAAGCACGAACAAGAATTTGTTTGCTTTAGCTACTTGCACGGGAGAGACCATGCCATGCCACGTAGAGCTGACCGTGTGAATACCAACGGGCGAAGAACTACGCTACAACACGCGTTTTACTTTGCGCTTTGATTGCATTCATATCTAAAATAAAAAACGTAATAAGGTTCAAATTTGTTTGTATATGGAATTCTATTATAAAGACTCATTCGGTTTGTTTTTATGTGTTAAAATGGTTGGATTGGGAAATTATAAATTCAATACGTTAGGGGTTCACTATCCTTTTTTTACTACTTTCAGGCAGTTTCATAGATTTCCATAATACATATTTATTAGTTTATTAGATCAGAAAGGAGGAATCATTTTATAGGTACATTTTACAGTGAAACATCTATTTCCATTTCTTCTAAAACAACTGCATTTTTAGATAACACAGAATTTTATCTACAAATGACGTTTATTAAACAGGCAATCTTATCATAAAGAGAATAACACGTTTTCATAAAATCGTGACAACTGCTTTGATAAATCAATAACGTCGACTTTTGCGCGTGGCAGAGCTTCAAAGTTATTTTGTAGTGCTTTTCTATGAAAACTCCGTATTAAATTTGTTGTTTAACTCCTATTACTGTTTGTGTATTTAATAAATTTTCATTTCATCGGAAAAGCGTTTGAAATATGTTGTTATAGTTATCTAAGTAAAGATTGCTTAATAAATTGACTCAACTTAAGACTTAATGAGAAATTGGATTTCCAAAGAAAATATGTTTATTCATCTCGACTAATATTATAAATGCAAAAGTAACTCTGCCTGTCTATTTGTTACGCTTTCACGCAAAAACGAATGAACAAATTTTGGTAAAAGATTTACCAAAATTTGTTCATTCGTTTTTGCAGAGTTCATTGGTACAGAGATAGAATAGATCTTAGGAATGGGAAAAATATATCTTTTACCGCGAAAAAATAACTCATTCCTATGGGTTAGACTGTGGCCAAACGCGATACCCATTCTCAAAAATATATATTAACGGAGCCACGGGACGGAAGACTAATTTGTCTTACTTGAACTTCACTATGCAGATATAATCAGCATAGTTTAATCTACTAAATTTCCGAACCATTAATCATTGATTAATACATAGACAGGACGGAAGGAAAGATATTACCATAATTTAATGACAGCGTACTGAATACAGCAACATTTCTATGACCACTTTATCAATATAGTATAGAACACATAAATATACATACATGTCTACATAATACACCGGTCTGTAAACTAAATACTACACTTTAAAAATTGATTTACTTTACAAGTACCTACATAATAAAAAATATATTTAATCGGGAGAGTGTAGATTGATTGAGTGGTTTCAAAGAAAGCTGATAAAGCTTTAAAACGTTTTTAATTTAAATATCTAAATTTTACTGTTTAAAAAAATTAAATTTTAAAAGTGTACTTATTTTTGCAGGGCTGTATATTTTAGACCTGAAATATACAGACAAAATTAAGTTTAAATTGAATAAAAGCAGAATTGAAGGTAGTTTGTGCGGCTATGTTGGTCTGACTAAAGGCTTTAGTTCTTATTAATGATCTATTAACATGCGATTCTGTTTACGGGTTAAACCACGTAGGTTAGGTACCAACCTAACAGGTTAGTGTCCTTATTTACGATGTGCAAAAACCTTCAGAGTTTATTTTTAATGCCATTGCAAACAGACGTACAATTCGAGACTAAGATTTTTATACGATATACCTATATGATCATAAGTATAATCATAAATTGTGCTAGCTTTAATTACCCATTTCACAGAATATAACACAATAATACTACGTACGTAAATATATGTATATTTTCATGACGAAACAAAATTATGAAATACACTAGCTTTCTACCCAGCGGCTCCTTTAGAGTTTTTCCCGTATGAATGAGGTTTTTCCTACGGTAACAGGTAGCCTATGTCACTATGTCTATATTATTGTAGTTTCATTAAAATCCATTTAGTTACCAACATCCATCCATCCATCCATCCATACATTCGCGTTTTAATATTAGTAGGAAACCGCCACATAATTCTTTAATATTTAAAAATATATGTTAGAGTGAATTAGCCAAAGGTCGTACAAGGGAGGGTGAGCAACATAAAGCCCACAAGCAAAAACTCAAGGTCGGGGGATGTGTGCGGTGCGCTTTAATTGTTAACCCACGCATTTCTCTTCTTTATGGCTTTACAGATGGCTTGTTTTTTATCCAAATATTACATAATTTTGACTACGTTACACATTATTTTAATTCATATTTACACATGTAATGAAAAGAACTTATTGTTTGAAGTAAAGTTTAGTTTGCTTTATTTACATAGAGCATATATTATTACAAGATTTCAATAGTTTAAAAAAGCACATCCGTGGTATGATCGTCCATATGTATAAAAAATAAACATTGTATATCATAGTCTGCAGAAAAATAAGATTATGTTAATGTCAGGAATTAATATAAAATGCGTACATAATTATGTCAAACAAGATATTTTTTTAATATTCCCATAATGGTAAATTAACACACGTCAAAACGTAAATGATCATATATCTTATATCCGATAATATAAATAATACAGAGAATACATAATTTAATCAACTCACGATAATAGATGTCAAAGTGAAAAAAAAAACTAGGCAACAGAGAATAGGCATCTTCAGCTTGAGACATCGAAACCTGATCCATGTTGAAAAATATTATATATACTAGCTTTCCACACAGTTAACAATTTTTACCGTGAGTATGAGGCATTTTCCCGCGGTAAAAGGTAGCCTATGTTACTCAGTGTGAACGAAGGTTTCTAATAGTGAAAGAATTTTTGAAATCGGTTCAGTAGTTTTTGAGTTTATTCATTACAAACATACACACACACACACACACACGAATACAAATCTTTCCTCTTTATAATAATATTGGTATAATATATATAAAAGAATGGAATAAATTTATTAGGCATTTATTTTTGGTTTTCAGGCATTCTGAGTGAAATAATAATAATAATAATAATAATAAATTTATTTCAAACTTAAGGTACATAGTTTTACAGTTTCCGGAGTCTCCTTTTAGGCAGCAATTTGCCTGTGTTAGGAAGCTCCCCTCTTCCATAACTAATACAATTTATAATACCTTGAGTTCAGCCTCTTATTAATTAAAAGTACATAAATATAATATTTAAATTAGTGCGCTTTTACAAATTTATATTTGTGTGTGTGTGTGTGTATGTGTTTGTGTGTGTGTATGTGTTTGTGTGTGTGTGTATGTGTGTGTATGTGTGTGTGTGTGTGTGTGTGTTTGCATGTATGTTTGTGTATGGAGTATTCGATATCGGTAGTTTTCCCTGCGACGAAGTTAATTGTTTATTGTAATAATAATTCAATTTCATTATAATTCTTGGTCTTGAGCCAGTCAGTTATGGTCTTTTTACATTCATAGTAAGTAAGTGGGTATATGACTAAAATTTTGTTAACTATGTTATATAGATGGGCTGATTGCCTTGTATACTGCCGCTTTGCAAAAACCGTCTTAACTGCTTTCACTTCTGCAACTTCGTGTTTTCTTCTTTTGTTACACATGGACGCGTCATAAGGAAGTGTTTTATGTTTTTTAAGAATAAGGTTCAGTAGATATAGTTTTCTTACCGTTAAGATACCGGTGTCTGAGTAAAGTTTTTCTGTTGGAAATCTATAGGGCTTAAAGAACATAACCTTTAAAAGAGATCTTTGTGCTCTTTCTATTTCCAAAAATTTAGTTTTTAAGGCTCCACCCCAAATTGGTAAGCAATATGCAAGAATGGATTGTGCAATGGAAATATATATTTTCTCCAGAAGGTTTTTAGAAGCAACGCGTCGGAGGCTTTTAAATGTCCAAACCAGTTTACGAATTCTGTTCATAATTAGTTCTAACTGAGCGTACCATGAAAGACCATGAAAGACGAAATCCTTTCAAAGTTACATTAAATCTGATAACATATCTTCAACCCTGGTGTCAAATTCGAGTTAACCTCGAAACCCACACAATAAACAAGCATAATGAAATGATCAATAGCTAGAGATCAAAATAAACATACATAAATATTAAAATAAATATTATAGATTATAAAGATTAGTAAAGGAATAAATATCAAAGAAAAAATATAATTCAAAAAGCTAATTTGGTACAAGCATTATTCGAGGCGAACGTTATCCACCGCTAACTAAATCAACGTTATTAGCGGTTTGCAAAGCCAGTAATTAATTTTGCATTGCAAATTGAACTTCAATTATTCCAAAATCAAAATCAAATCATTAAATTCACGAATCAAATATTCCTAATGATTTTGATAATCGTAACAAGTTCATTAGGTAAGTAGGTTATAGGAAGTATCTGTGATTAATGAAAGAATGACATCATAGAATGTTCCAGGACCCTTTTCGTATGTCATAGTGTTATTTTGTCACTTTCAGCTTTTATTTTTTTGCCTGAAAGGTATGATGCTCGTTTAATTGTTATCGAAACCGAGCTTTTAATTCGGAAATTAACTCATCTCAGTAAAACTGAGTTTCACACTAATAGATCATAATTTAGGTGCAACGAATCTTTCCAGACAGAGAACGGTTTGACGTTAGTCTGTTCTTTTTCGATGATTATAAAGCAATGATTCGGCTAAAAGTCAAGCCGTGTAACGAGCCTTCAAAAATTCAGCTCTGCACAGCCAGCGGCGGCGGCAGCGCTTAATATTTGAAGAGCGGAGCGCAGCCACCTCCGCCGAAGGATCACGAGTTCATAAATTAGTTACTTTACGAGGGAAAGGCCGCGCCGCCATAGCGCGAGTCCCGTGTATAATTTTCATTTAAACACGCGCAGCCACAGGTCCTCGCCGTAAATCAGGTCCGACGGTGCCCTTTGAGTCTGGCGTGACGTGCGTCGCCCGCCCCGCACCCCTCACCTGGCCCCGCACTCCCCGCAGCAACAATGTAAAGACATTTCCATTGTACCGTAATAGGGCATTGTTTGTGACGTAAATTTTACTGCTGAATATGCAAATTTCGTTTTGCGTCGACCCCAACCAAGAAATATTGCGAAAGTTTAGCGAAAAATTAAAATCACGGATCGGGGACAAGTTTCTCATACCGATCGGAGTTTTTACAAAAGTATGGAAATGTCAAAGTTTACCAATCTGTAACTAATTACTTTTTGTAAAAAAGCCGATTCAACAACGCGACCTCATATCCATTTCACGAATATTGTACGAAAGAATACAAATTAACGTTTGCCCAGGATAAATAAAGAAGATTGTTTATTTCAGGAATAAGAAACCTCATTATACGAAAGAAGCTGCAATCTCATTATTTACAAAAAAAATCTTTGTTGCTGTATACGGCGGAGCTAGCGTTAATATTTAAAGCTGTTCCGTGGAGTGGAGATGGTCGGTCTAATGTGCTATTAGCTCCGCAACCGCGTGTTTCACTCACTGGAAATGCCGAGCGAACTATCCGAACTATCTTTTGCTTAACAACCAGCTTCTCTGCTATACGATGCAGTAAAATTTCACCCGCATAAACAGCCAAAAATATATTATTACAATAATGTTGTACTTTTAATACAATAAAAATTTTACTTTTTGCAATATTTCAATATAATAGAGTATACTTTATTGCACACTAGTAGTGAATGACAAGAAATACAGGTCACAACAACAAATGTGTACAAATTGGCGGCCTTATTGCTAACATAACAATAAACTCCTTACAAGGTACTATTTTTACGTATTATTCACTTACACAACTTCATTGCTCGCTTGCTTACTGTGTAGATTATGAGTACAATACTACAATACTACTACTACTACTATATTATAAGTACCCAATCGAAACTTCCTAGCGTAATAAATCACGTCTACGTAGTAATTCTGAATTTAGTAGCTCCTGTTAAAAGTGGCACTTTTAATACTCCGCATATTTTTTTACAAGTGAAAATTCACATGTTGCGAGTAAAATATGTATTTTACAGGAAAATATAACTTGGTTTATTAAGTTACCAATGGCATATTGAAAAAAAACGTGTCACGATTCACAGAAATGGGAAAACGTTTCGAAGAAAATTATTATCCGGGGCAGTAAAATACGTGTTGAATTTTAACAAATAACAATACTAATTATCGATGCGATTTTACACAATTCATTTTATAAATTGATTAGTCCTTGTTGTTAGATCTATGTACGAGTATTATTAAAATACTCGTAACTACCTGTCCGCATTGTTGACCGGGAGTATAAGGTACCAGGTACCATCATGCATAATTTCATTTAAATCAGTCTAACAGTTTCGGAGATTAGCCCGTTCAAACAGACAAACAGATCTGATAAACAAAAAAAAGAAAACTGTCTGGATACGATCTACATATCACTTTTTACATCCCCCTGACTCGGTTTTTAACATTTTGTTCTATGTACAGATTTTTAACCTCTTTAGTTTTATTATGTAGATAGATGTGCACTAAAAACACTAGCCATATGAAGGCACTACCGGATAGAATAACGTTATTGTGGAGATTATGTGGAGTGTACCCATCTACCAAAGTACATTTTCTAACCAAAACAACGAGTAGAACTAAAATAGGCATACTCGTATACTCTGCTACCATCCGATTCATGCACATACTGTAGGTAGAATATACCTACATTGCAAGCAAGAACATTAAAGCAAAAAATCATACCATTTTAGCCCATGACTTGCAGAGCACCGAAACGAGAAAGGATCGCAGCTATAAAGTACCCAGCAACCAATAAAGAACTAACCGAAGCTGCACTTACTGGCTTTTACTCTTTGGGCATGTCACTATTAATCACGTCGTGTGCTTGCAGAGAAAAATTCATTGAAATTCTAATTTGGAATCGGATGTCTGAACTGGTACATTCACTTATTGGTTATCGTATTTTGAATCTTTGTTCTATTCTGCAGATTTTTCAACGCGCTTGCAATAAAAGCGTTACTGCTCAGTAATAGCGCCGAAAGCTGTGATTTTTTGGTTATCCGATGTTATTTGTATGAAGTTATTATTTCCGAGCCACTATTAAATAATGTGCGTGCAATCATTATATTATTTTATATTATCTGAACAGCATAATTATAGGCTCATTGAAAATTGATTTATAACCTATCATTATTTCTTATCTTTGACGATAAATTACATATTTTCAGGTTTAGGTTGTATGTAAAACTTCTCGTTAATCTGGTATTCGTACTTGGAAATTGTAATTCTTCTAAATTTAAAATTTTTAAATATTCCGAACAATTTGGTGAAGAAATCAATACAAGCAGAAAAAGCCAAATCTCTGTATGTATTTTTTACAACACAAATGTACAAAATAGATACAGAGATTAATGTGAGAGAAGTTCTCGTTTGTATTGTTGTTGTTGTTGTTATTCATCTGTCCTTCTCATAAATATTTATTGATATAATTAAAGTCCTGTTAGAATCAAATTAACAGTCGCTTTTATTTTGCTTATAGACACTAATCTGCTAAAATTGTTCAGGCCACTAAAATAAAAGTAAAAAAATGCCAACATCAATCAACCGTGCAGCGAACAAGCTTCCTACCCGCTATAAAAACAAACAGCGACCTAAAAGCTTTTATCCAAATCTGTGCATTTATTTAAAAGCCGTGGGTTGACAAATTGAAAACACAATCTAACACTGCTCTCAGAATAAAGAATTAGGCACTCGTACATGTTGTCTACTTTACTTACATACCTACTAGAATCTAGAATAATGCCCGGACTTTTTCTGTGTACTTTTAGTTTTGCACCTTGCGCAGTGAGTAATAAAGCTCCTTATGTCTACCTATTGCTGTTTGTCGCCGTCAGGCTTTGTGCGCGTGATTCTTATATTTTATTCAAGTCCATTCGCACTACTTACAACTACGTAAAACTTAGTACTACTTGGTACTACTTATAACTTGTTATTTTTATTTTTTTATTATAAACGATTGTTTTATCCATTCTTTTTTCCCTCCCAGCATGTATGAGCCATATCATACACTTTATTTTATTCTAACGCTGCTCTACCCGCTTTTTGCCGTCGCGCTCTATATAATGTTATTATTTTAGTGTGCGAATAAACGTAACAGTTTCTTGATTTATATCTTCCCTGTGCACTCACCAACAAACAAACTAAAACAATTAATTACCAGGATACGAGGTCTAAGCTGTGACGGGTCATCCTTCAATCCATATTTTTAGTGAAATAAAAAATAATTTCTTGTTTGAATGTCTGTCTTATTTTTTCAGGGTCTACACTGTTTTTTTTTCAACATATGTTGCTGTCAATCTAATGCGATAAAAACGAAAGCAGTGCAAAGAACATAAATTAAGTCCCATCCATATGTTTGTACTTACAAAGTACGATCTCTACACCTGTATTTGTAATCATGACATGTAGTTTTACCAACAGCTGTCACACGTAGATCTAGCTAGTTATAACAACAACTTATAGGTAAACTGTCTCGATCCTTTTTTAAAAATATTATATTGGATTTTATACCAGAAGGTATGCATCTCCTATCTGTCCTCCGTCATATTTTATATGAAATCTACTTAAATTACAGATCAACGCAGGACTTTCGACCTTTACCATATAAGAATATCTTCACCTGACCTGTGGCTGAGGTGGCTCATTATTATAGTTAGCGTCGGATATAATATAATAAACGTATTATTATTTCTTGTAGAATAAGATACTTTCTCTAGAAATAGATAACCTCTGTCGACGACAACGCATCCGTCAGGCTCAATTTATTTATGAAAATAAAATATTGCCTTCGCTTGTCCGAATTGAAATTCTAAAATCTCGAGCATAAAATTGCCAATCCCACGGGAGCAAACAAAATATTTTCCTTGTCGAGAAAATATATATTTTTAGAAAACCAGTTTCCTCATGCGGTAGTCAAATGAATTCAGTTATTTGTTCTAAGTACTTGAACATACATTTTGTTGTGCAGTGCAGTATAAATGATACAGTAATACTACGTTCGTAAGCGTTTTTTTTTTATAATGTTGTTTGGTGATTGCTATAGCTTCGGTGGCATAGTGTTTCCAACTATTGTCTCCCATTCGAAAGGTGCAGGTCATTAAAACAGGTTCCAGATAGAACATGAATTCTTCAATAACGGGACGGCAATTTGGAAGCCTCATTTATGCCGCCGAGCAACATCGTGGCTAAATTCCGCTTCCCCCAAAACCGGTGAAGCTTGATTGGTCGTATCTTTTTGACACAACCATAGGTCAATTAAAAAAAAGAGGCTAAATAATTTTCAAAGCATCTTACTGTAAAAATTTGTTTATTAATATGTGGCATGCAACTGTTGCATGTTGTTTCCTCGGCTTAAATAAGACAAGGCTTAAGATGAGTTTTTTTATTTCAGCACAAACGTTATCGCAATGAGGAAAATACTTAATATTAAAAGTAGATTAAACATAGTTAAAAAGTCCCAAGACCTTAAATGCGTTATTGTACAACGCGCTATATCTAGATCTTGTTATAAATCAATGCGTAGAGTATATAAAGTTGGAGAGTAATGAAGGTGATGTGGCCCGGGGGCTTCCCCGCTTGGGTTAGATTGGGGAACCCCCGACCCCGTTTCCGGCACCTGACTGACAGCTACACGTGCTCGTCTCACCACCATTTTATTTCCATTAGCCGTAATAACATCAAAGGTTCAGTCAAGTCAGTAATTTTCTAGAGTATTCTGAGAGGTTTTAATTGCTACTTATTTTGCTTTTTCGTCGTCGTCGTTAAGGTCGTATTACATTTAATCAGAAGAAAAAGTACCTACTACAAAAAGTGCTACGAGGGTGCTACGAAGTGCTACGAAATTGCTACGAATGGTTACGACATCTGGAAAACTGTAGATTTAATATAAAAAACAAACTGTTATTCGTTAATGTGTTAAATCGGTTGTAATATTATTTGAATAGTTTCAAATAACATTAGTCGTCATAACTAGCTAAAATAAATCTGGGAAAACTCCTACATCACCGAAAAATTTGTGTGTTATTTTGTTTTTTTATTCTCGTACACTCTGCGATCTTATCTGTTGATAATGTAGTTGGCAGTGTATTATATTTACTTTATTATTGTACTCTTTCTTGTGTATTTTTCCTGTACATTGCTGTTTATTGTCCCAAATAAAATAAACCCAAGAATGTTATTCAGTCATCTATTAAAATTAAACGTTTCTTAGTATACCGATGATACAATATATTAAAACGATAGTACGCCTGCCTACAAAGCACCTGTGCTGGCCCTGGCCGCGGGTTCGAATCCCACCCAGGGCAAACATTCGTGTGATGAGCACTTGTGTTAGTGTTGTGTCTGGATGTTATATACTGTCTGATGATACCCATAGTACAGGCTCTGCCTAGTTTGAGGTCAGATGGCCGTGTGAAAGGTGTCCCCACATATTAATTTATTTATTTAATGTAGGGTATGCCTAGTGGTACCCGTACTATCCAGAGCAAAACTTTTCAGGATAATTATATTACATAGCGTTTTAATAAAATGCCTTGGATGTAATTTATATGGTCGTATACAAGAGAAGATTGCGTCACGCAACATTTCTGCGAGGTTCTATTGGATACGTGCGCGTGATACGTCGAACCGGCTCTCCGCAACACGTAGCCTCGCTATTTATCTCCGAGCCACTTCACAATATCCCTACTAACCTTACTTCCACACTCTCTCCAGTTTATATTAAGCAAAATATATGTGGGTACCTTTTTAATGACAATTAAACGTTTTAGTTTTATTAAGTGAACGTACAATATAGGAAAAGAAAAAAACTAGCTGGGTATTCTAGGACACTTTTCAAGATTGTATAATTTAAATTTTCTTTAAATTTAGTCTAACACACTTTTAAGGTTATATGTTTAAATTTTATTATATAGATTTCAAAAATAGCTTTCGATGCCATAGACTGCAATTTTTTATATAATAAAACTGTACGGGTCGAAAGTCTGTACATGGACAAAAATACTAAAAACCAATTCAGAGGGATGTAAGCGTTTTAGAACAACACCAGATTATTTAAATTTTTTTTGTTTCTCTGTTTGTACGGTTTAATCTCCGAAACTGTTGGACCGATTTAAATGAAGTTTTGCATGGTGTTACCTTATAACCACGGTCAATATCTTAGATACTTTTAATCACGGAAAAGAAAATTTCCCGTGAAATAGTTAAAATATATATGGAAAAGTCGAAAAATAACGCGGGCGTAGACGCAGGCAAACAGCTAGTAAAACAATAAATTAGCAATTTATACTTGAAGTTTCATAAATATAATTTTACTTTTCTAGAAGCATTATTTTACGGGAACTTAAAAGTAGAAGGAGAAATACTAATTGATATAAATTGAAAGCTGAGGAGTTACCGTTTGTCCGTGCTTGGGGCAAATGAAATGTTGATTTTCCTTGGCACATTTATGTTCTGACGACGGCAGATGAAACAAAATACACGTTCATTAGCGCAGAGCGGGAAATTTTGTAACTTGATTATGAAATCTCCAAGCGGCCTCATATTGCGAGTTAAGTACTTTTAGCTGTACCAGCTGTACGTCCCCTTAGGGCCAGCGCACACCTGGAGAGGCGTAGCAAAGATACAGTGTTGAAAACAATGCTAACAATGTGTAATGAACTTTTAAATCTATGTCGTACGGTTGAAAATTACTTGCTAAAATAAATTGTAGTGAACGGCCTTGCGCGCCGTCATAATAGTGTCGCGAGTACACCCACACGCGAATGTATGGCATACACTTTAAGATTTACTTTACATTGGCTCCCTTTCAGTATCGTCGCCACATCTCGCCACGTGTGCGCAGGCCCCTAGCCGGCGACACGGCAATTACTGAAAATGTACCGAGTGCTAACATGCCAGCCTCCCTTTCCATTTCGTTTTACGTTTCTAAATGTATGACTGGCTGAAAAATTACGTGATTAATCAAGCCGTTACCCATTTAAATTTCTTTAATTGATCAAGTTACTACAACAACAGTGCAGGACTAAGGCAGTTGACAAGTCTAGTGAAGCTTGCATCGATTTTCAGTCGATTTAGGATTTCGGATGGATTCTTCCTTGAAAAGGAGGTGTTGCTATAATGGCAGTTTCTTGTCAGCAATGCTGTTATTAATTCTCTAAGTTGTTATTCACCGTTAGATTTATTAAAGGTACTCCAAACATAATAAGCCAGAAGCCAAATGGTAAAATAAATTATTTGTTCTATTCTCAAGTGAATAAAGGCAAAAAATATTATCTTTACTTAATTTTCTTTCAGCAAACACAAATATCACGGATAGAGTTAGCGACTTAAAAGCATTGTGACAGGGTGTTATATGTCAGATAAAAAGTACTTAAAAAAAGCCTTTCACCTTTCAATTATTCTAATCTACGTACGACTTTTTTCTGTTTGCTACTGGCGAATATTAACTTTATTTTTATAGACACACCTTAGTGATAGGGGCGACCTTTAAATATACTACATTTTCCTCTTTTTGCGAGAGTTCATTTTTATGTTTGTGTTCAAAATATTCTAAAACCTGCATCCCCTGAATTAACCTCCTGCTACTTAAATGCATAACCATTTTTATGCATACACGGAAATGGGAATATCAAACTCAACTGAATGTATGAGCTTTGACATACTCGTAGCATGGTTCTACGGTCGCGCCCCAAATTACGGCTGCGATGCTCTTGACGTAAAGCAGTTCGAAGCTTCAGGTAACATTAAGAGTAGGCGACATGAAACAGAATCCACACGATGCATGCCGACTTAATCCCGGGTAATGGGACGTAATAAAATGTAAGAGGCGAAGGGTAACGACAGACGTGCGCGCGTGACCTGTTATCTCCAGCTTTTAGAGTTAAGGCAACACAAATTCTTGTTTTGCGCGCCTACCTGTGGCTTAGGTAATGGCTCGCTACAAGGCCCACTTCAATCTTTGCCTAGACTTTAGCTCCGTTATTCATTTTTCTTTTAAAATCCTGGCAGGTATTGACAGATACTCGAGAATAAAAGCTCTTGGAACTCTTATAAATTGTACTGAATAAAAGAGGAATTGCAAACTTTGTGAAAGTCTCAAAACATTAAACTTAAGTACATAAAGAATACAAAAAAGAACTTCTATTTTGATATAAAGTCCCCAGAATTAAAAATGTATTTAATAAGGGAGTTCTTTCACACTTGAACGACTGAACCAAAATTAAATTTTAACCAAAACCGTTGTCAAATGCACTATTCCATACGGTGCTAACCATTTAACGTTTCAAATAAAATGGAAACGTTGATGAATGATTAAACGAACCGTTCAGTTATTCGACCTGTCATACGGATTTGGACATTAACCAAACCGAAACTATACCAAAACTCAAACGATAAAGGTCCCCGATCGATCGCGTTATCTAAGAATGTTCCAACTCTGGAAAGTTTATTTTTTTAAATAATAAACAAGTTTAGTGATACAATTTATTTTTTGTGATCTTTATTTTGCAGTTATAGAGGCGCAATTATTAATATTCAGACTTAAATTTGTGCAATTCTGTTATTGACTTCTAATGATATTTTATTTTATTGATTACAACGTTACAAAACGCGAGATATAGACACAAAAAGAAAATTACGGAAATTAAGTTTTTTTGTTGTTGTTATTTTTGTCTTTGTATTATTGGTTTATTAATCAATTCGGACCGAAGCGAAAACGCTCGCGGCGACGTCGTCGTCGACATAGGACAAATAAATTGTTCTGTTGTTTCAAAAAGGAAAATCTTTTATTTGTCTTGTTCATTTTACAAGACTCTCTGCTAAAACGACACTCGGTAAAACAGACTCTACTTTTTTGTATCGAACTGTTTACACCTTATTTTACAAATTCGCATAAGATCAAACACGCTAAATTTATTTATTTTAGCCTTGCTTGCTAGCCTTGCTTGCTAGTACCTAATATATTTTCGTATTCTCATCTTTTTCAAAACGCAAAAACCTCAGACTAAAATATGTTTTCTTAAAATTACTTCAAAGTATATATCTCAATGTCAAATTTTATGAATATTAAATACAGCTGTTAGAGATGATAACGTCATTATTATTAAAAATATATCCAATTTAATAACAGTTGCAAATTTCACAACTATATTTTCACAAAATTTAAGCCAAATCGACTTATCATGAACAAATCAAACCATCTTATTTGGAACTTGTCAAGAGCAATTAGAAATTGAGTATTCGGTGTATTCATTGGTTATTTAAAACATTTGCCAGCTTGTTTACTCGGTCATTCTGTACAAGGTTCCACTCAATTAGCTTTTAATTTCTCGGTTCGTAAATGATGCACGACCGTGCGTCAAGAAGTCCGGAGGCGCGTTATTATTCAGGGTCCCTGCCTCCGGAGCAATCATTCCAGCTACCGCCGCCCTCACTTATTTATGTTTCGCTAGACAGGGTTGCCGCCCGGACAACTTTTAAATTGCTTTATAGATAGTTGAGCCCTAATCTATTGTGAAGTTTATACTTTGTATTTACATGAAAAGATTTAAGATTGTTAAGTAACTCATTAGTAGAGTCTGCTCTCAATAATAATGAAGCATAATAACCTAAACACTATCGTTTTTCGTTGAACAAATTCTCGAAGGCTGCCTTTGATCAAAATGTTTTAGAAATATATTTTAAGGTTGCTTCAAAGTAATTACAAAGTAACGACTTAGGGCTCAATTACAAATAGTAATCGAGTTTTTGTTAAGATTGAAACTTGCTTAAAACAGCAGATGAGTGATATTAATTTTAATAGAATTCTATAGTAACCTATCTATTTAAGATAAGATATACTTACCTATCTGTATATAAGCTGTCTGATACCCATAGTATATAATACTTTGCTTAGTTTAGAGCCAGACAGTCGTTGGAGAGATATGTCCATATATTTATTAATCTTATTTTGGATAAGCTTCCATCCAGCAATAGATAATTGTCTCAAAACAATGAAACATATCAAGTGAAATGAAAGCAGTCTCCAATTACCCACTGAACTGCCCGCCGTAGTAGTCGTAATTATTTTCGTAGAACCTGGCCATCATTATACGAACGGAATGTTATATCAAGTTGCTCTTCATGTTTGAAATGGAGCTGCCGCTCGCAGTTCAGGTTCTAGTCATAATTAAATAAGTACCAGTATTTGAGATGTAAATATACCTCTTTTAATTACAAGTCTATTGCATGATTGCATGACAGTCACAGACCCTGTATTATCGTTATTTTTCTCTTTCGTCACAGAAACTGTATGTAAGATAATAAAATAAATAAAAACTAAACTACTTTAATAAGCTCAAAAAAGTTATTGGACTCGAGACTTCTAATATAACATTGGCGATGAAAATCTCACGAGATTATTCCTAGCGATTTTGGTAACAGTAGCACAACAAGTGATATTTCATGCAATATAGCTCTGTGTGATTTGATAATTGTTTCGGTAGTGGAGCTGTAGATTGCGCGACATTTAAGGGATAGTAATCGTCCCCATCACGCGAATGGCCAATTAGTAACGGCTCAAATACATGAAACGAACCGCCTTTAGGAAGCAGTTCTGACTTATCGAAAAGCCAAGATAAAGCTTGGAATATTGTTGAAGTAGCCAAATTTTTTTTTTGCTTCTTTGAATATCATATAATCACAACTCTCCAGTATATAAGAAAATCGCACTTTTTCCTGATATTAGAGCCTATACTGGAGCGAGTAAAAAGACATTTCTTTACTTCAAAAATTTATCTAATTTCACCTACTTAGATAGGTATCGTATAAACGTCGTTACGCTGAACACACATCACATAAGAGCAATAGGATGTTTCAGAGAAGCTAGAAATGTATAAAGCGGCGGCGTTCCAAGAAAATCTTTCGAGTGTTTCCTCAAATGAGCTTTAATATTTGATTTTTAGTTAGTTTACGGCTACAAATATGTAACAGTAAATAAATCTCACAAGTTAAGTACAGTTACGCTAACGAAAGTGCGCTTAAAAGACTGTTATAATTTTATTTTCGTTTGTATCATCAGCAGCTAAATAGTTTAATTGAAACTATGTTTGTCGTTTACTTCACTTACTTTTCTTTTTTTTTCTTTTAGCATTCAAGATTTAAAATCAATTACTGATCCTACTATATCTCTATCTATATGTAAATAAAATAACACAAAACCTTCCAGGTTAAGTAGGTATATAAAATTATTTATTGGCCAGGGCCAGTCAATTTGTATTAAAAGTAAAATACAATGTTTGCTACTTCGAAAAACCTTCAAAATAAAAGTTGTGTAGTTTCTTACGCCGAGTTACAAGCCACGGGGTTATTAGTTTTTTACTAAAACGTTGTATAATTAGTTATGAGTATATTGCTTCATCTTATAATACATTAGTTTAAATGCGCATCTGTCAACATTAATTTATCTGATATCTTAGGGATGAACTTCCGCGCGAGCTTTCCCGTTAAAATGCAGTCTGCACTGAGAGAGGAGCGCAACTTATAAATTATTCAAGTACCGAGACACTTCAATATAGAACACTTGCCGCGCGTTATTTTGAGAACCACTGCGCTCACCGCGACCTCAAAATACTGACAATGCTGTTACATAAATAACTAGGCTGAACGATAATATTATTTAAACATTTTGATCGATTAGTCTCTAGGACTCTTTCTATAGAAAGTATTATAATACCGAAACTTAACATAAACAGATGTCTCTATCGATATTGATATTAAAAACTGACGTAAAAATTAATTACTCTTCACAGTTAGTCTTCTCTTTCTCTCTCTCTCTCTTTCTTGCTCTCCTCTCTTTCTCTAATTTACTGTCAGTATATTTTTTACGATGCATAAGTTATCAAGAAATTCGAGTAGTAAAATAATAATTTTTATACTTTTCATTTCGATGACACATAATCAAATTGGAGATTTTTCTCTTTGGTATATAAAGGTTTCAATAATCAGAAAACAAACAGTGACCAATCCCCTATTGTAAGTATCGGATTCAGTATATTCTTACAAATAATTAATTTAATGATAAGACGAAAAAATTAATGTAAAATCATCGATCACGATCGTATTTTATTTTTACTCATTTTGAAATACATAGATGTTTTGACATGATTTTGACCGTCATAAAAGCTCAAAATTCGTTCCTTATTTCTTTTAAAGCAAAAAGTTTAAGTTAGTTCACAACGGCCCTAAGGGCGCGTTTAGACGACGCGCGAGGCCGACGCGCGTCGGCCTCGCGCGTCGTCTAAACGCGCCCTAATAAACCCTTCAGGTGTAAAGCGCAACTGGGCGAAATAGGGCGAAAAGTAACTTTACGAATCGCGGCTATTATCTAACTACGTGCGAATAGCAAAACTTTTGTTGCCCTAAAATTTCTATCACGACACAAAACAGCCGATAAAATTGTATAAATAGTTGTGTGTTTTGTTAGTCTGTGTCGCAGGCACGGTCGGCAGTTTGGCTTATGTCGTGCCGCTTAACCTCATTCCGACAATGCTTCACAACACAAGAGCTCTTTCAGTGTATGCCCGGGCCATTCTTTCATTTTATTACTGTACTTACACGTGTATCGGCGTATTATGAGATTTCCACAATTTATATCAAGTTTTTGTTGGTTAAGTAAGTTTCCCGTTATATAAATACTTTGATGGGTTGTCAGTTGTTTGACTTTTCAGTTGATTTCTTTATAGGAGGTAGCGGATTAAACCTTTTCACGTATATTGACTATTTGCCTAGTTTAAGAACAAATGGCCAATGATTAGCTACGAATGAGAGAGATATTAACGTCGTCTTTCGGCTGAAATGAAAACATTCTATTAAAATCCTATTTGTTTGTAAACAGCTACAGTGACGAAATCATAAAATCTGTTGGTTTTCGTTTAAAAAGGTGATAAAAGATACTTTGCAAACTCGCTCTTTAGCAACAAACAATTGAATATAACTGCCTGTCCCGTAGCAGCTCCCTTGTTTGAACTCCGGACTCAAGAAGCCTTTGTCTTGCACTCTACCGTGAATACATTGTTATTTGTTGTTATTTCTGACGAAAATTTAGTTTTAATATGAACTTCAGAAACATTTAGGGTGCGAAGTAATTTGTTTTGGTGTTTGACCAAGCACCGTTTTTGTTTTGTTACAGCTTTTCCAAAAACAAATGGTAACAATTTAATTTATTTCAGTTTTTGAGAAATTTCATTCACGACTAACTCTCACACATTCTTAACATTTTTATTTCAGTGTCTTCTTCTTGTGAAATTGACCATAGTTATTAGACAGTGTTTATACATATAGTCATTGAAAAAAAGGTATCATCTTGTAGTAAATCTCCCTATGTCTACGACGGTGTTTGTCTGAATGCAGTATACTACTCTACGCTAGTTGGTAAGATCTACTACGTGACCTCCGTATGCCACATGGTGAGACTTAAGTTTAGTGACTCTTGTCCTGACTCTGAACTAGCGGTTGCTTAAAGGTGCTCCCTACCTGAATATTTTGTCCGTAATATACACGACAGAGTCAGTTTGTAGCATTTGATTGTAACTTGTAACAGAATTATGAAAAAATAAGTTTTTCGCAGATATTAATATTTATAATTGATGACATCAATGAAAATATTTTTCTTTTCACGCAAATGATAAAATCTCATGGTGGAAATGAAACTTCAATGCCATTGATACTGCAAGCGATGCTTGTCCGATAGGCTGGGAATTGGTAACCTATCACATTTTCGAAAAACTGAAATCAGAATTTCAATATTCCGTAAACGATTCATACATTTTTCAATTTCCATTGTATGACTTGACATATTTTTAAATCACCACAATAACACTTTACAGAATTATTCTTTTTCCGCACAACGTTATTCCGTTTTACGATTAATCTTTTTTACTAAATACCGTAATCTCACTTGGTCTTTTTTTAAACGCTTGAATTTTTTTTGTTGTGTTATTTTTATTATTCCGAAGTAACAATTATTATTTTTTATAATTACGACACATAATGTTTTTGGAGTTCGGGGCACCCCGACATCTGTCGGTTAGGTTAGAGGGGTATGGCGGGCGTGGTGGGCGAGCAAAGCGAGCCCACCTCGCCCGCCATACCCTTCTGTTAGGTTTGACATGTATGCATGCCTGCTTGTGCTTGGTTGCATGCTTGCTTGCTTGCTTGCTTGCTTGCTTTGCATGCTTGCTTGCTTGCTTGCTTGCTTGCTTGCTTGCTTGCATGCTTGCTTGCATGCTTGCTAGATTGCTGGCTTGCTTGCATGCATGCATGCTTGCTTGCTTGCATGCATGCTTGAAGGAGTACAGAATGTAAAATGGAGAAATTAAATTTGACCTTGCAATATAATGGTTCAATTGAGCTATCGCACATGTAAAAAAATGGTTAACGTTGTCATGGATTTTCGGTATACTGGTAAATAGTTTAGCGGAAATTTGAAACATCGGTGAACAAGTAAAAAGGTAAATTAAAACGCGGAAACATGATAAAATGGAAAATGTTATTTCGGATAATAAATAATTTTTCTAACTGATAAATGTCAAAAAGTTAGCGGAATAACAATATTCGGAACAAAAAATATCGGAAATACAATAGGTAACCCTGGGAATTAGAATAGAATAGAATATACTTCGGAATTTCTTGTTTTCTTTCGGAATTTTGTAAATCCAAAATTATTCATTCTCAAAATCGAATCTAAAATTTTACATTACAGGCGAATGCTACCCGCACCTTAACATACAGAACACTACACTCGGAAAATTTTTGAAGAAAGTTTTCAACTTTCAGAGACGTGCACCCTTCGTTGGCTTCAATTTCGCCGCACTAGGTGGTTCTCGACTCCACACACGGTTGGCTCTGGCCGTGGCTCTCTTCCAGTGAGGGCCCTTCACTCCCTCTGTCTCGCGGTAAATAATTGCGACTGCAGCCGCCCGTTCCCCTTCCTTCACCCCGCAAGTCTTGAAAATTACAAGCACTTCATTTAAGACCACTGCATGTTTAGTAGCACTTGTCTTGCCTCAGACTTTATTGCGTGCGCAGTAGCGTACCTGTGTGGCGGTTTTTTGGAATGTAAGGTTTTTATTGTGATAAGGTCGTATTTGTTATTGCTTTAACTAGTTTTTAAAAAGGTGTTTTATACATGTGTGTACTCTTATTTCTTGATAATCCTGAAGCAAAATACTATACCACTTTGGTTATAGCTACAAAATGAATTTAGATATCTTCTTGCTTTCAAATTCTTATTATCTGTTTGTTTCTTTGTTTACTCGGTATTTTTGAAATATTAAAAGTATCTCTAGTTTGATAACATCTTTTTCACACGCCACGGTACAAGTGAAGGCACTCGTAGCATTGCAAAAGCTATGCGCGTAGCCTCGTAGCAGTTCGTAGCCCGTAGCCCGTAGCTCAACCTTATCTACGGATTTCCTATGAAACGCCCCTTGCGGGCAGACTTTGCTGGCTTTTAGTATGTCACTATCCCTTACCGGTGTTAAGCAAGTACATAATTACTAGGATAATAGATGTTTCAATTTTATTTCGTTTAATAAAATTTAAATTGATTCGATTGCAGTTCCACCGGAGCATTTCACAACTGAAAGCGTTTTTTTGTCCAACAAGTTAGTGAACACAATTCTGTATAAAGGCTGAAATATCGTACATTGCAATCGAACAAAAAAAATCTTTTTTGTTTCAGATTGCTGCGCACTGGAGTTGGACGCACTAGAATAGTTATGTATTCATAAAATTTTTCTTTGAAATATCATACACATATAGTAAAACACTATGAGTAAATCTAGCTACTTATTTAAACCTATAAAAGTATACCATTTGCAATATTTATTAAGAAACCGCATTCATAAAGAACTTGGCTAAGAGGTTTATAACAAATCCCAGAATAAACACAGCAAATAACACCACAATACAAGGCTGTTACAATAATGATAATAGTAGAACTTATGCGCTGTTATGGCCTAAGTCCGGCTCGGCACGATTAAGCATTGAGGAATTACGTACAAGTACCAGAGAAGACACCTTGAATACATTCTATGCGCCAACATGGCGGGCGGAATGCACGGCGGAGACAAGAAAAACAAAAGAAAAACGTTATAGAAGTTGGCGTCAGCGAACACCAATTCATATTAGTATGAGTGTGGTTCACGATTGTCGTTTCTATGTACGTTAGAACAATAAGTAGTTCAATGGATTAAAGTAGCACCGGCGGTAATCTGCGCGCTGCTTGTAAACTTGTGAAGTGCTGCACATAAAACAGCTGCGTTCGCCGTTAACGTGCCTGTCTAGTTCAATTTAATAGCTGTTTTCCTTGAACGCTCTTAAATTGCAGACTTCTTCAAATGGAACCTCTTTCCCAACTATTTATTTGATTCACGCCAAAACAAGCAAGTCACGTGCGAATGATGTGCTATCAAATTTTAAATTGGATGTATTTTTTTCTAGTTTTAGTTTTATCACTTCTCTATCTTGTAATGAAAAGATCTATAGATGCACTAAATAAATAAGGAAAAATTACTATATATTTTTATTTCCATGAAAAATAATGCAGAACTTCTGTATTTATTATATTGTAAAGAACAACTTGAAACCAAGAATGTTAGAAATTAGTAATATATTAGTAGCGGACAGATTCCCATTGAAAGAAAATTTAAGCACCCAAAATATGCCGACTGGGGTTGTGCATACATACACATCGCACTCACACACTACGTTATGCATAGCAATACTGAATATTCGCACACTTCTTAAAATCGACGCTTTTATTATGCTTAAGTTATTTTTAATGACAACCTGTTCGGCTACTATTCTAACGTCCTTGGTTGAGACAACATGTTCCAACTGGTATCGCATTGCATCTTTTAGATTGTTTGATATCTTTGTAATTGCTTAGACTTGTACATTCTTTTGAGATGAAAGCTGGTCTTGGTTTGAGCAAAGCTTTTAAGCTTCTTATATGACATCATTAAGTGTTCTAAAGGAGCCTATAGTGAATAAAAAAATTGAATTTTTAATTTGAACATCTTTACCAGTTTTATGATATCAAAACATTCTTGGTAATTTGACTGCAATACAATCAAAAGTTTAGTTTCCGTAAACTCAATACTCGTATTTTTCGTATGTTTATAGTAAGACTAATATGATATAAATAAATAAAAACTAAAAAAATAGCAATTTTTTATGGTACAAAAACGAATAGAAGGAATTTGAAAATATTTTATGCACACCGAACTCTATCGACCGGATATGACAATATATCGAGCAGGAAATCAATTTTTACACATACGAATAAAAACCGGATCCGCGAAACAATATCACAACAAAATATTGAATATTGTCGCTCAACCATTTGATGGTTCTATATAAAATATATGTTTAGGAAATGCGATGAGGAAATGTCATATTTCTGTTCACTGACTACGAAGTCAAAAAGTTTATGATACTTCTTAGAATTTTCGTAAAACATTATTCGAAGATAACACAATTGACTGATGGCCCAAAAGCAAAAGTAGACCGTGACCCATTTTTTTATCTATTATATGTATATCAATTGCAATCAACACATCTTATAAAATAGTTACTACTTATCTACTGCTGTGCATTAACCGCAATTTTCCATTTCAAACGTTGACTAAAAATCACTACTTATTATAAAACAAAGTCGCTTTCTCTGTCCCTGTGTCCCCATCTATGTCCCTTTGTATGCTTAAATCTTTAAAACTAGGCAACGGATTTTGATGCGGTTTTTTTAAGTAGAAAGAGGGATTTAAGAGGAAGGTTTATATGTATAATACATACATAATATACTTAAGGATAACCCACAATAACCATTTTCCCGTGCGGAGCCGGGGCGGGTCGCTAGTAATATATAAAACAGAAAATATTCTTTAAGCGCCTGTCTATTACAACGTCACCACCTCAATAATGGAAAATGGATTTCTGTTACATATATATAGGTACATACATAGTGTTATATCCCTGCAACATTCAGGTACACTCCCCGAGGGCACGCATGAGAGATATCAGGAAAACTTTGTATGCTTGTGGGAGCAAACCCTTTTCATGTAGCCGAGACAGGTCCAGTCGATCTATGTGCTTGGAAACTTGACGGGTACATAATAAATCAATAATGTGCTTAATCCTTGACTTAAAATGCCTCCCACCCTTATTCAAGTACTTTTCTTCACTATAAAAAGTTTGTTAATTTATTCTACGTACTAACCCTATGCAACTATCTAAAATTAGTCAATCTGAAAGAATTTTGGCATATAATAATATTTTTATGATTAACAGGAACAACAAACAAACGTAAAATTACATTGTTCAACTAAGCTAAGACTAACTGTCTGGTATCAAGCCCAAGCCAGAGACCACAAGGTGAAAAGACATGTTCATCAAGGGTGGGTTGGGTATGTTTTGTCAAATCTTCTAAGCCTGTTAAAGGTGATTTTTATTAAATACGAGTACTAGCTTTCCGCCGCGGCTCCGCCTGCGTTAACAGTTTTTCCCAAGCGAATAAGGCATTTTCCCGCAGTAAAAAGTAGCATTTATTACTCAGGGTGAATGTAGCTTTCTAATGGTAAAAGATTTTTTTAAATCGGTACTGTAGTTTTTGAGTTTATTCATTACAACCATACATACTTACACAAAAATACAAATCTTTCCTCTTTATAATATTAGTATCATATGATATGAGTTGTATGTTATTTATAACTACACGAAGAATCTAAATTCAAAAAGACTTGCCTAAGTTATTTTTTGACGTCATAATAAATACCAACAACCAGACTATCCATGATTGGTCATGTTGCAAAACTACAACAATTTATTATATAGGTGAATGAACGAGTAGTTTTTGCAGCTTTTGATAGCTTTTTCTAGTAATAAGTCAAAACAGAGGCAAAGAGCGCGCTAGTGAGCCGGACTAATAGCCCGCTGGGGCGAGTATAAATGTGTGAGCTCACACACCAAACAAATCCAGCTCTAAACAAGCATGTGGGCCACAGACTAATTACACACCAAAACAAATCTGGCCTGCTGATAATCCTCGCGCCTGAACTAAATTCGAGAGAACATCAAAACTTACCCTATTATCCGATAGTTACCTACTTTCACAGGTACATTTATTAACCAACACTGTTTGCATGTAGTTTGAACTTATTAATAATTATTTCATTAAACTTAAAATCAAATAAAATATTTATCAGATATATCCTACTAATATTATAAACGCGAAAGTTTGTGGGTATGGATGTATGTTTGTTACTCTTTCACGCAAAAACTACTGAATGGATTTAAATGAAACTTTACAATAATATACCTTATACATCGGAATAGATCATAGGCTACTTTGTACCGCGGGAAAATACTTCTTTCCTACGGGAAAACCTGTTACGCCGGCGGAGCCGCGAGGCGGAAAACTAGTTAACCATAAAGATTTTAGGTACAATTTTTACAATATCAATTAATAGCTGCACTCGTATCTTCTATATAATAAAACTGTAGAGGTCGAAAATCTGAACATAGAAAAAAAATGATAAAAAGTCAGGGGGATGTAAGAAGTGAATAGAACACATCCAGATTTGTTTCATATTTTTTCAAAATGTTATCCATTCTTCACCCGTCCTTTTTGGTTTCCATATGTATGAAAAAGACCGCTACTTTCAGTTCAGAGTGTGACTTAGGAAAATTTCCAGTTCATATTTAGAATTTAGCCCATATTTAGTCTTCAAACTATATATTACCTAAAATCTTCTTCTTCTTTTCGAGTCGACAGCAAACTCAGACAGTCTCGGCCCAGAAACCAGCCACTCGAATAGCGTCGTCAGTAGCCTTCATCAAGTCCTCTCGCGTGCAAGCGACAGGACAAGAAGGGCAGCTAATGAGACGGTCCATTTTCTGAGGAACCATACCACACTTATACTTCAAGTTGGAATCCCCTATGAATCCCCATCGGTACAAGTTATCCCTAGTCCGACCCACCTGGGTCCGGAGTCTCCTATAGTTACCTATAATGAAAAACAAACGTAGGTATTTGAAGTTCATTTCACAATGTCGTGACAGCAGACAATCGTCTGCGTGATAACGATTCGCTTACACGCGATAGATTTGTAGTTATTTAAACAAATGAACCTCCAACAGTTTGTTTTGTAAATACGAAAAATTACTTGCTATTTTTAATTACGCCTGCTACGTAGCATAGCATAACGTTCACACTGACGTACATTGCATAATTTTATTATTAATCTAATCGTACAAGCTAAATTATCTTCTTCTATCTCTCAGTCACTGCTAGACTTATACCTTTAATTTTCTTCTGTGCTTAAGCTCCCCCGTGGAAGAGAAATGATGCCTGAAATAAACAATTTGTTTATTACATACTAACTTACTGAATTAAATCAGTTTAACTGCTTAGTTTTAATGTGAAAAATATAAGTAGTTGACATTTTAAGTAGTTTATTGAC
Source organism: Teleiodes luculella (assembly GCA_948473455.1). Lineage (NCBI taxonomy): Eukaryota > Metazoa > Arthropoda > Insecta > Lepidoptera > Gelechiidae > Teleiodes > Teleiodes luculella. The sequence goes on along the minus strand of OX419595.1, from coordinate 9,071,487 downwards.
TTTCTTTCTAGCCCTCTTCTTGACAAAGAAAATATGAAATCCATAAAAATGTTCTTCATGATGAGGATGAAAATAAACTCGTTTCAAGAGTAAATTGGATTTAGATTAAGATAAACAAAGTGTTGGAATGCGGGCGGAGTGCATCAACAAAACGAATTGCAAATAAAAAGAACCAAGAGCGAGCAAAGACAGCTTTAGAGAACTTCTTTTATATACTTTACATAAACTTGTGATGTAAACGGAAACAAGAACAGATTTCCCAGTAGGGAATAAAACGAACAATAGTATGGCACCATGCGGAACATAGATAGACGTAATAAGTATAGGAACCGAATTACAGGAGTTGATTTACATATTTTAATACGAAAATAAGTGCATTAGAAACTAAGGGTTACCAATGTTCACTTATAAAATATTGAGCCAACCACTCAACCAATTAAGAAAATATTAATCTTCAATTTTGTCTATCGTACCGAAAATAAACAAAAATTAGTCTAGAAAAGAGGATACCTTTTAGACAAAAGTCTTATATTAAAATTGCAATACTTAAAATATTAATGATGGGTTGTCTGGTAGAATTTTCTACCTTAGCAATAAGACCTCTTATTTGTACTCAAAGTTCAAAAGTTCAAAATGTGTTTATTCGAAGTAAGATTTTACAAATCACTTTTCGACGTCGAGTCGTCGACTCTTTTACTGTTATGGACTGTATCTCTAGTTATTCCTGGTGTGTTATAAACCATGGTATTAAATAATTATTAAATAATAAATTGGAAGTCATGCTGTGGATAATGATGTCCGCACTCAATAGTAATGGTTTAATGGTTATTAGTAGCGAGCACTAACCACGTACTAAGAATATAACGTGGTATAACTTCATGAGGCTACTCGTAGTTAGCTTGTTTCAATGCCGTCCCCAGGTCTCACTGCAGGCGTGGTAGAACAGTCCTCGTGAACTAATTTGTTCAATACTCTCAACAATAGTTCGAAGCTGTTATATTACTACCGAATCATATCTGTTGTTCTGCTGTCATATGCTAAAATATCTTGTACATATTTAAATTAATATATTGCAGTGTAGGTTTTGAAATAATTAATATACTGAATAAGTCTGTTATAAGGCGCGATACTATTTTATTACCATTTTTCTTATTTTTTATAATTTATATTGTATCCCACTGCTGGGCAATGAGCCAGCTTCTATTACCACTTGAAAAAGATTAAAGTATAAGATGTATGCCGAAAGACGTCCACTGCTTGACAATGTCCTACCCCAAGGATCTCCACAGTGGACGTCTTTAGGCTGAGATGATGATAAGATGTATGCACGAAATCTCTTCTTTTGGTTTACCCATACTCAAAATACACGATGTAAATTACATGGTTTTCACCAACTTTCCCAAGTAACTTTTGTGACAAACGAAATAAAAATTCGAAAGACTCAGACAAAATAGTCGTTTTACTAAGCTTAAAGGTACAAGCTTTTACTAAGCTTAAGCTTTTACTAACATCCTGTATTGTAACGTATAATCGGAAGTACAGAAGTGGCAATAGTATTTTATTGAAACTTGTTTTCCGTTGCACCAGCTGTAAGAATTTTGCATCGTGTTCCGATTTCAAACGTTAAATGAATCGAAAGAGCCTCAGATTTTCAGACTTTCAAGCGTACCCTCTAATATTATACAGGAGATAACATTTTATTAGGAGTTAAAAACCAAAAGGTAGCTTTTTTTTTAATCATTTATTCAGTACAAAAAATATTACAATATCTTATGACTATATACTCTTACTGATGAAACTTAATCTAAGTTTATGCTCAGAAGAGCTAAAAAGCTAATTGAAATTAATGTTTGTTTTTCACACTAATAAGTAGGTACGTAATGGAATTAATAACCTAAATAGCCTTTGATAAAGTTTGATAAGCAGCGGTCGAATGATAAACAAATATTTTAGTACATCGTATTTATTCTACCAACCAGCATAGTGTACGGAGTGTACCTACTCTGAAAAAAACAATAAAGTAGTTGGTTTTATATCTGTACAGCACTGTTATTTATAAATCCGTAAAAACGAGAGGAAATTCATTTTTCGGCGCCGGACATCTGCGTACACAATAAATATGGCGTGATCGATTCGCATTCGGAAGTTAGTTTGAATTTAACGTTCATTTTGTAGAGCGAAACAATAGTTCATTCCAAGTTTAGCATGCGACTTGCAATTGAATTGTTTGCGACGAGGAGTCGGGACTGCAGCGTGAACACTTCACCAGTTTACGGACGCCGAAGATCGGTCCCCGGGAGTTTCCCTCCCCTGCAACATTGTGACGTCATGCCGTAACTTTTATATGCGATTCTGTAATGGAATCATGGAGCAGAAATATGAAAGCATCGCAATTCGCAACGTTTATGTTCGTTTTATATTTATGTACAAAACATTTTCGATTTGCATTACGTTAAAGTGTACTCATATTTTCTTGAGACATCTTAGTTATAATAGTAAACTGAACTCTCCGCGGAGCTTGTTCTATCGCAGTGCACGTATGCTTTTAAACCACACTTCAAACAAATAAAAGCCTCATCGACAAATACCGTTTTTCCAATCCAATTAATTGACTAGATCCGAGATAGTTTATAGGTAAATCGCGTGGTTGTTTGAGGTTATAGGCGGCGGCAGTAATTGCTCAGTGCAGTGAACAGATAGCGTGAGCGCGCCTCCGCCCTAAACGATCGCCGCCGCGCAAAGAAACAGGCGCGATGCGGTTATCATACGTGACTTGCGGGCACTTCGCCCCCCTCGCCGCCCCCTTACCGCATACCGCCGCGCTCACAAACTAACTTTAATGATCTGAATTTCCTACAGACGCAAAGTACAAATGATCAAGGTTTTCCCGCGCTGTATAAGTTTGTCTGTAGAATAATCAGTTTAACAATTTTGATTTGCAATGCAACAGCATAAAAAATTAATTTATGAATGTTATAAAGTTCATTTATTTTTCTACATTAGGAAAAAGCAATGAAAAAAACATGATTGACCCTGAGTTTAAGATAATTAATGGGGACGTATAAATTAGCTGATAACGAAACGTAATAAATATCATTTAGGTAATTTGTATTATTTTATTTAATATCAAAGCGAAATATGAAAAACAATGAGCTCGAGCATGGGACTCTAACCCGCATCTCTCAGGGTGAATAGGATAGGTTCGGATTGGACCCCTCGGTGGGGACATATATGGGCTGTTAACGTTGAAAATAGTAAAATTTAATGTTTGCTTCTAATATTATCTAGCACAGACTGAAGATATACTTCCGAACAGTAATGGTTGCCGAAGCCTAAGCTAGCGTAGCTTTAGCACAGCCGGTTTTAAATTTAAGTCATGAATATTGAACAGTGCAGTTGCCGGCTTACTCCGATTTCAGTTTAAGATTGCCTATTTGAAACTTTTTGAAGTTAAATCTTAACGGCGTAGTGTATTTCTTAGTATATTTTTTGAAAGGAGAAAAAAGGATTTTTTTTGTTGTAGTTTTGTAGCTTTTTCAGACTGGTCAATCGCCAGAAAAAAAGTCAAGCACACCAAAACTTGATTATTGTTACCAAGTAGGTAAATTATAACAAGAAATAAATTACTAGTAATATTGTTTCACAAGGCGTTCCTACACATTGTTAAACAAGATATGGCAATCAACTCACGCTCCGCCTATCTAGAGACGTGATTAATAGTTCTAATATATAATTCTGTTGATATTTTCAACCCTACAGGTTCCGATTATTGCCTCCTTTAATAATTCTAGATACGCGAAGCAATAGTTTAAGTATTAACAGAAAAAACAGTGACAGTGTCGGGATCTAAAATAAAATTATAGAGTTAATTGCAAAGAGCTATAGGAAAAACTACGCACTGCGCTCGTCGAATTGAGTTCTTTTAAAAAATATGCATTTAAAAGAAAACTAATTTACAAACAGCAGAGATTTAGCAGAGATTAGCAGTTTGAAAGAAGTTTTATTTATGACATAGTTTCACGCTTTCGTGAATATTTTACTTTTAAATATGTTTTATGACAATATTTTTTTTTACAGTTATTTATGCCAACGTTATAAAAACTTACATCGTCAAATCAAAGGAAATGACGATAAACTACGTAGACGTAGCCTGAAAATTATACTTACATATTAAAAGCGGAATGAATCAAACAGAAAACCCAAGAATTTCGTAATCTTCGTTTATTCTCTTACCAACTTATCTTCAGTGTACGTACGTAGCTTGTAGAGCTAATAAACTTAATTAACCGAAAACCGGTACACAATATACGCGGGCATGTTCCAGGCAGCGAGCTTGGTTGGTACAGTAACCAGCACATGCGGCTGGACACTTAGACCTTTAGAGCTGCTTTATTCCGAAACAGTAGGGATGAATTTCGCAGTGCAAGTGGCTAGCCGCATGTGCTGGCTACTGTACATTTGCAGGAAGCCGTGACGGGCAGAATGTGGGCGGAGTGTGTGAGTGTAGCTATTGTGTGATGGAAACTTACAAGATTATTCAGCAAAATATATTCGTAAAACAATAGCGCGCAAGGAGGAATATTTTTTGGAGAAAAGTGATGGTAATTCTGGTAATTTTGTATTAAGGTAAATTTGTATTATTATAATATAATACGAAAATTGAGACAAAAAAAAAGAAGTAAAGGTATGTTTATTCAATTCACTATATAATATAATTATGATTCTCAGTATCCACAATTTATTAGAATTAAGTAAATATTACAAAATTGAATGACTCAGAAATAACAACAGAAAATATCGTTTAAATTTGAATTCTTATTTATACTATGTATGGGTTGCCTGGTAGAAATTGTTACTTTAGCAATAAGATCGCCCTTTTATTGTAGGGGACACGTTTATTGTAGGGGACTGTATTTCTTGATAAGTGTTAATTACTTCGGTTTGCTATAAAGTATAATCTTTTCTATTTCATTCTATATCATGAATTTCTTATATATAATATTGGTTGGTACGATTTTAAACGTGTTAAATACATTGTTTTTAACACGTTTATAAACATTAATAAACAAACAATGTTATTTTAATTATTAATAAATAAAACTAACATTTAAAATAATGACCATTTACTGATAAGGTTTTCCATAAAAACAACGTTAATTATAATTAGTATAAATAAAGCAAACATCGTTTTAGTTAGCCACTCTAACCACGTGCTCTGGTTTCGAGTGCTTTCTACATCAGAAACCAAATTGAAGATGAAGGGGTCTTGTGTCGTATTCTTGTTCTTGGTTATGGCATCCGCCGTATACGCCGATGGGGATCCCCCACACTGCACTAAATTGTCGAAAAGTAAGATATTTTGTTCCATTTGAAATACTCCTGAAATTTTCTAGGTAATAAACAATATCGAACCCGTAATTTTTAAAGTTTGCTATTATTTATTACGCATAAATCAAAATTGATTGATTTATTTGTTGCAAATACAACAACTAACTGTTGTATACCTAAGTACTGGGTGACCTTGTTGAGTTGTAGGTTTCAGGCTTATTAGGCTAGGCTACCTTACAAACCTTACAAACCCTGGTGTCGGAATCATTAAGCCGCCTAAGGCTACCGACATGGCTCCTTTGAGTTGATGGTTTCAAGAAAGGTTTCGAGCCTTATGCCAGTTGTTTTACAAACGTATTGATCAGTACGATGTTTTTCGATATAAATAAAGTATTTATTTTCAGCTACTGACTACGCAGCTAACCACAGAATCGAATATCCATCTACCCAAATAGCTGCTGGACGCAAAGAATTGTTCCAAACGGTAAGATAATAATTCACTAATCTATGTGTAGATCGTCGTGAGTCTTATAGTTATAGTTTTTACTTTATTGATGATTATTGACCTTTTGCGTTATTTTAATTATTCAAAGTTATATAAAGTCTAAAGTGTTTGAGCCTCCTAAATCCACCAATTTGTTAAGGTTAACTTTTTGCAACCTATAATACTATGATTATATTAGAGTAACAAAACAACAGTACAACAAAAGTTTCGCTGGTACAAATGCTCTGGTTTAATATAACAATGGTTCAAGAGAAGAACGTTCCGATTTTAAACGACCCAATGTTACCAATATTTTAGAATTTTGCATTATACGAGATTTTTCATAATAACAAGTTACTAAGAAAAAAAATCGCTTGAAAGGCTTTGTGTGAACTCAATTACAGTGAACAACGATAGCATTTTGGATTTAAAAAGACTCAAAATTCTCTTTGGAAACATGTACTTTCTCGAAATAATATCTTTTAAATATTTGTACATACGTCTTACTTCATTATACGTCCGTTTTTTTCCAGCTCCACTGCCCCAGTGACTCAGTAAGCGAGTCGAAGACCGAGGTGTGTGACTGGGCTGCTCCTCCTGTGGTACAATTCACGATAGACGACAAATATGTCTTCGTAAAGCGCGTAGACCCCTTGAACCGTTTTGATCGCCCAGCGGTCATTAAAACTTCGCAGCGATGCAGCCGCGAGACGCTTCCAGAACAAACTAAGATAGTCAACACCCATATTGTTACTGAAATGCACTAAACTGTGTGAATAAATACAAATACTATTTGTTTCATAATCATTATTTGTTTTAAGTAATAAAGAGTGCAATGTGATTAAATTTTTCTATTATTTATTTATATTCACCCTGATATCAGGGTAGGCTCGAGCCCCTCGGGGGGACATAATATATTATGAGCTGTTGTATTTACAAGCTTTTTTATTTACAAGCTCCGGGAAAGAGGCGTGAGTTTATGTATGTATGTGTTGATTCAGTTTCACCTGTCCTGGTATCTGTGTGTCCGAATTCAAATCTTAGGAGTTAAATAGAAATTTTGTTTGCAAAATGCATTGGAATTTTTTTTTTCCTTCATGGAAAAATGTGTTTTATCTAATGAGAGTTTAAATTATGTTTTATCTAATGAAAGTTTAAATTAATCCATCAATGCTTTGAATACATGTATTCACCTACGTAACTACAACCTACAAGAGAACGTTACAGATTGATGAATAGAGGTACTTTTTTCACACATTTCAAAATAATGAGAACGTGAAAGAACAAGGCTGTGTCATATACGAGCAAAACTAAAGTTACTTTAGTAGGTTTAAAAACAACACGAAAATCCAATACATAGGAAAGAACGAAAGTAATTAAGATCTTGGTGTCAAAGAATATTTATTAAAGCATTGTATCGTAGTAGTAAACGGGTAGCTCGGAACACAATAATTTACATAGATAAATAATGATAATTCATGTAGAGCAATGCAACTGAAGACCGCGTCGCCATTTGTTGTGTTTCAAGCTGCGAAGCATAATTTGTCTTAGTTATTCTATGCATTTAATTCATGATGCCCGTTGAGTTTGCGGATCAGGACGATGATATAAATGTATGGTAACTTGTTGATTCCTTGCGCATTTATAGTAAACTAAAAGTAGCTGTAAAACGATATACTGGTGATTTAAATATACCTTTAAATTGTTTTGTAGTCAAGTTTGAATTACTAAAAAGGGTTTTACACCGCACCACAATGAAAAACAAGACAAAAAAATACTACCACCTACCTACTTTACTTAAGATAAAGAAGGTAAATATATTGTCACTCTTCCAATCGCAAGTTATCACCCAAATATTTTGTAAAATTGCTGTAATCATTGTATCGAAATTATTAACCTTAAGTTTTTGTAAGAAGAATGAATTACGATCAAAACAGGGATGTTTTGCATAAAGTCATGTCTGAAGAAAAAGCGAAAGAAGTTTGTCTGGATCATGCAAGTAAAAGAAAGTGGTCTCTGTCAACTCCTCCGGAAAAGAGGCGTGATTTTATAAATATATCTTTCTTTTTTTCTTTTTTCTTCATGAGTTCAAAGGTCTGTTTAGCCATTAATAAAGTGGCTATAGCTACCCACCTTATTAACCCCGTATTAATATTTCACCCGCGTTTTTTGACGTTGTAAAGTGGGCGGTAGACAGACAGCAGGCGGCGGCGGCCTGCGCCGGTTTTGATAACGCTGTCCCAACAGACTCCTCAAAAATTCCGTCCAACCCCGCGACATTAAAATTTCATTTAAAATTTTAAAATCTCATAAAATCCCTTTTAACCTCGAAAATCTGCCTAAATCAACAATATGAGTAAAGCTCTCAGTATTTTTTGTTTGTATTTTCTGGTAAGTTGAGTTGGTTTGTTTTGTTATTATCAATTATTCATCAGTTATATAAAGTAATGAATAATGAATAATATTATGGATTTAACATTAAAATACTTAGTCAGTTTCCCAAATAAAATATTTGTAATTAAATAAAGCAGACTGTAAGATAAGCAAACTAAAAATTACCATAAAATATAAAAGATTAAATGAAATATATTTATTTAAATATTATATGTGACGATAAGTTTGGCATATTTGCTGTAACTTCGACAACCAAACATTCTGCTTGAAAGTACCGTAAAGTTCTAGTAATAATTTAGGCGACGATATTCCGTGTTTCTCGCCGTTCAACAAACTGTTTTAATTCACTGTTAATTTGAAATTTCTTAGTAAGGAATAATTCGTTTACCTTGTTATTACGTCACCTGTTTCAGTGAAAACGTAAGACGGCAAGGCTAAAAGTTATTTCAGTTCAGGTTTAATTTAGTTGCCGACATCGTCGCTTGGCCTAGTTTTATTTTATATCTCTTAGTCCTAAATGCTTTTAGAGAGCGTAAAATCACATGAAAATATTTTTCTTTTTTGATGAAGAGACACTAAATTCTAATCAGGCATTGAGTAATTACAATAGTGAAATATTTATTCACTAGGGCTTATTGCATGCTTGGTATAATTAAATCGACTTCATTTTGTATTAATTTGTGACCACATGTGCCAGTTATAAGTCTATCAATTTAATCGGACTTCTCTGAATAACGAACTTAATGTAATAATATGTAGTTTTTGAGCACTATAATTACTATATATTTTTTTATTTAAAATTTTCAATCGCAACAATTTTTTTTTATAATGTACGATTTAATGTATCTACTTAGCTTAATAAGTATTTACTTTGTTTAAATTAAATAAAAAAATACTGTCTATAGCGATTCAGCGCGGCATTGCTGCCAGAGTTATGGGCACCTTCGCGCCAGGAGTGACAAGTGGGGGCTTTTTGATTCATTAGTGTAGTGTAAATATTGTTAGGTTAGAAAATTATAATTTATTTTTGTATGTATATTGTTTTTTAGTTTTATTGTTCATTGTTTAAATTTTTTATAATAATAATATAATAATAATAATAAATAACGCTTATAGCTTAAAAAATACATTATAGACAAAGAAATAAAAATACAGTATATATTATACACATTTTATTGCTCAGAATTTACAGCGAACAATTCGTCCACGAGAACAGTAAAATCTTAGTTCATTTCAAGGATGGCAGGGTAGCCAGTGTAGTTAGACGTCTTGTGTGGAGGGATGTTGTGGTTGCACTTCTGGAAGGTGGTGATAACCGCGTTGCCGGCGAAGCGGTTAGTGGGGTCCACACGTCGGACGAACACGTAGTCGTCTTCCAAGGTGAACTGGACTAGAGGGGGAGCGGCCCAATCGCAGACCACAGTCGTCGCCTGGGCCACAGTGGCAGGGTTCGTGCAGTGGAGCTGGAACAAAGAAATCAAAAGTTAGTATTACTGGTTTTCTTAGTCGCAAATGTCGCAATGCTACTGTGATTTTTGCAGTCCGGGCCAACTGCTCAGTCCAATAAATTGGTCCATGGGCCTTCAATTAGAGTTCCGCTGTCCAATTGACAGTCTCTAATATAGCGAGCAGGGCCGCGTTCTCGTCTACGTTCATATATTCTTAAACTCTATCTCTCAACAAAATAAATTCAAATTAAAAAAAGATATAACATAGTTTTGTGACCAATACAGTAAGTTTGAGTTCAGTAGTAACAGCACTAAATGAAATAAACAGAGTTTTTTTTACAAAAATAAAGAAATAATTATACAAAACTATTCAGAAATTGAGATGTCTTACCGGTTGGAAAACTTCTTTCTGCCCAGGCACTATGTAGACAGATGGATAGTCGAATCTAAAGTTGGCGGTGTAGTCAGTGTCTGAAAAAATATTAAAAATCTCTTTTTATTACAGCAGGTGGTGATAAGCAAGTAACATATTGTGGAAAAGAGAAAATATTACGCTCAAAAGTTTACACATTGATAGAACTTACTCTTAGATAATTGGGTGCAGTGGGGAGGTTGGGCTTTCCTATCTTTGGGCACGGCAGATGCCAAAGCCAGGAAACTCAACACGACTACGGATAGACCCTTCATCTTCAAGTTGGGTTGGGAGTGAGCAGATACAGACAAGTGCACGAGGCAGGAGAAGTCCACTAGTGTGATTTACACCTAGCCAACTGGCCCTATTTATACTAGTCATGTACTAACGTAAATTTGGAATTTACTATGCGAATTGTATTTATCGCATGTTTTTATTTTATCTTACTGCTATAAACGTTTAACGTGATTTTTATTAATCTGTTTTCCCAATTATCGATGTTTTCGGCTGTATATCGACATAAAATTGTATTCATTATCGTTTAAAATAATAGCCATTAAAATATTTTTGTATAGCAACAATACATTGATAAGAAATATATTTTTGAAACACAACCATATTATAGAAACAAATTATAAACTTTCTTTATTTCATATAGACTGAAAGTTTCACTTTTTACTTGTTTGTTTGCCATACCACCATAATGCAAATTTACAGACGAGGATTATTCTTACCTATTTGGGAGCATAGCCCGTATGAGACAGATAAACTTTCTTAGTTATTCTTTCTTACTAACCTAACCTAACCTAACTAATTTTCACCCTTTATAAAATAACGAAGGTTAGATTAAGTTTTGTATCAGTTATATAATAGTTGGTTTTGGTTTGGTTTAATTTTAAGTGATCGATCAATTTAAAGAATGTAAAAAATATGCTTATTCTTTCTTTCTAGAACTGTATTGTAAATTTTGGTTTTCTGTGTCTCAAAGTTATCACTGGCATAAAACTATCTTCTTACTATCTACTTCTAGTGTAGTAACTAAAAAAGTTAAGACTCAAATGTAGCCACATTATAACACTAACAGTTAACACCCGTTAGTGATATCTAAAGAGAGGTTCACGTTGGTGGTTCACGTAAGCTGAGTGAGATGTTCCCCTCTGCTTCAAAGAGCTCTAGAGTCGCTGGCTGTGTAAAAAGATACCAATCTTTCACATTGTTCCTCCCGCACTTTGTTCCGACACTTCCTTTGATAACTTATCTTACAATATTAACAAAGTAGATTACTCATACTCATAGGGGTGTATTGAACACGCTGTAAAAATTGGATAGCTGAAATATTATCATAGAGATATATTTCCTGGCATTACTGATAATGTATTTTAAGGATCATACAATGCTTGTTAAGGAATCGTTTTTGTTATCATATACCTATGTCCCCGCTGAGGGATAAATTCTGGATTAACTACCTACTTTCTTTCAAATTATAATAATTAAACATATTATATTAAAAATATGTCGAAAAATTCCATAGTCTAAAACCCCGCCCCAACGTGCCCCAACTGGCAGGTCCGAACGTGCCCATTATACGTATATGATAACAAAACCAACACGAATATTTTTGTTATTCTTTTCTACGTTTTGTCATTCACAATCTAACATTTTTTTGTGATATTTAGGTTATACATATTCTTCTTATCGTGTGGAAGAATGATAAATTATAAGGCTATTGATATTTTTCCATTACTCTATTTTAAATTGAGATAATAAATTTGCTTATTTTTTTCTGGTTCATGTCCAGTGAAACTTGTCAGATATCCGGTTAAGTACGTGGACTGAATGTAATTAAGACACATGAGTACCTATGATATGCCAATTTTCAACACAAGCAATAAAATGAAATCTTTACAATATTACAAAATGCCATGCCAAATACTGCTTCGTTATACAGCAAATATCTAGCTCTATGAGTTGGGGCTTACTCAAATATTGGTAGAACGTGATCTCGAAGACACTAGCTAAGATTTGGTTGCCAGCTGCATTGCGAATGTGGACAGATTAGCTATACCCACATGCTGAAATTAGCCAAGTCATATACTTAACAACATAACAATTAGCAGAAAGGATATTGCAAACTATTTTCAGTAAAGTATGGTGACTTAAAAAAGCCTATAGAGGACTTAAAGGAAAAATATGTAATGGCATCACAAAATTTTTACTGAACAGTTGTATATTATGTGAAGCATTCCTATATAGCAATACGAACCTATGCCCAGACTTACTTACTTATTGCTTAGGTACTTATTGCTCTTAGACCTTACCATTTACTACATACCAATAGAAATAAGTTACTTTAGAACTGACTCAGGCGTTTGGTACTACCATAAACTTAATAACGATCTCAACAGATGAAACCAACTGTTATTGCAAAAAATAAAAGTATTCTAAGTCCGCTGAGTAATTGATGACGACATCGTTCAATTCGACTGCGGTGGAGCCTGCGCTGAATGAGATATATCGGCGGATGTACACAGAGCATTGGCCGATGGACTAACAAATTATGGTCGTCCAGGGAGCATAAACATCAGAGCACGCCGCTTGTCAACCTCAACCCAGCAGACATATATCCACATGGTCGGTCCATCCGTTCGTTTCCAGTCTGTGGGAAAACCGAGAACACTCGACAAATGCTCGGAAATACTCTGAATGTACTGTGCCCGCTTGCCTTATCCGATGTTTTTAATTTCCCTTTTTGTGCGGGTTATAATGTTAAACAACCGCGGCAAACACAGGGTCGTGGGATTCGAACCCGCGACCCTGTGTTTTAAAGGCAGACATACTACCTAGACTACGGGGCCGTCAATCAATCAATCTCAGAGTAGAAGATTTCTATCTTCTAAGCCAGAAACTTTTGCTTAACACTTCTTCTTCTTTTCACTTTTTCATGTGCTACTTGTGCATCTTTCAGTCATTTTATTCTTCACTCACTCAAAGGATAACTGGGATGATTAGTTGTATTGCCGGAAGTCACAAGGATTTGTATTATCACGATGAAATAAAAATATTATTATATTCACTTTAAACCATGTGATATTTATAAAGGCAATAAGTAGTGACTAGGGACCGACAGTAGGTAGGTACTTCTTAGTCAACATAATACATATATGTTTCTATGCAAAATTGTGTGAAGTGTTTTAAGCGCGGAGTGGTGATGGTGCCGCGCCGGGGCGTACATAAATATTCAGTTTAGGATATAACAGCGCTCGACTTGCGGACGCTCTGCGGCTTACACAGCAACATATTGGAAAAACAATATATGCATATAAACAAAATAATATGTTACATGCTTTGACTTTATGACGATTTGACAAAAATACTATCAAATTATATTTAAACTACATGACTATCGATATCAGCCGTTGGATTTAGATTTTACCAACTTTTTAGGAGAAGCGGTGAACGTATTGATAATATTATGATTTTCGGGTGTCTGTCCATTCGTTTGTCCCAGGCAATTTCCTCCGAAGGTACAGAAGCCAGCACATGCGGTTGAACTTTCGCACTTCGAAATACACCCCTACCGCTACGGAAAAAGGATGCTCTCAAGGTCAACATGCTACTGTACCGGCAAACAGGATGTAGGAAAAAAAACGAAAAAAAAACTTTGAATTTGAATTAGGTTTTTAATTTTTACCTAGTATCAGTACACTACACCGCTAACTAAATCATTGGCATTAGCAAACCGCACAGTCAACCAGTAATTTAATTCCAAATTATGAAATCATGCATTTCAAATCAGTGACAAATTAGTTAGAAGCCTACTCATTTAACAACGAGGCCAGTAATCCTATTTACCAATTGGATAGGGGATATCAAACCAATCAATGCACTGCAGTAGTCAGTACATATTATGTGTTCTAAATAAAACGTTACAGTTGTTTTTCATGTCATTTTGTAGTGTTGTTTTATTAGGTAAAATAGTAGGTACTACAGTAGGCCTACTATGTAAGTAGCGACAGGCTCGAGAAGCTGTCAAACGCGACATTGTGACATTAGAGCCATAGCAGTTCTGTCAATATTTCGCGTTTGCCAGATTCTCGAGCCTATCGCTACTTACATAGTAGGCCTACCGGTTTGATTCCTGCTGTAGATAATAATGTGTTAATTATAAATTGATGTGCAATTTTATTAGATTTTTCTTTGATTTTTAAACTTATTAATTAGTGTAAAGTTTAGTTACGTAAGTGAAATAATTATTGTTCGAAATTACTTTAAAATGAGGGAAGTAGTTATTAGTAGTAAGACATCAAAATCTTTTTATTTAAAAACATTAAATTTATAAACATTTTTGTTTTCTCCTACTTTATTTAAAGCTAAGACAAAACAAAAAGAGAATTTTAAATCATATTGAAAACATAAAACCTGAAATCATGGAACTTTTTCATTACATTCGGAATTTCCCCGAGAAAGTATGTAAATGTAGGCGCGTGCCACTAAAGTATGACTTTAAAATTATGAATAGTAATGAAGAAAATAGGCTCTCTGTCGTGCGGAAGCCGACGCTGCCATAAACGTTAAGAAATACCTACCCGCCGAGTCATTACGTTAAGCTTTTAAGAAAACATTTTCATAATAAGCTTTTTAGCCACCCGAAAATACTCGTCAAGCTTTTAAAATAGGTACGAGGTTTTCTCAAAGGTGTAATTAAAATATTGAAAGCGCCTTATTCTATTTTTCGACGTCAAACAATGTTTCAAACTAAACGTTTTAATGAGTGATGTTAGCATATTGAGTCATAAATATTCATGTCGAACGACGGAGCATACCCGTTTCAGGAAAATGTAGGCCTGTGAAAACAAGGGCGTACTTCACTCAGAAATTGTTGGTGATGCGGCACGGTGGACCGTCCCGTGTCGCCCCCCGCCAAACCGCACCATATGTCAGCGATATTTCAGTTCGCTGCCTTACACAATTTTCATACTACTCCTATATTAGGGCGTAAGTGGCCAAGTGGCTAGAGCCGTGGACTTCCATTCGAAGCGCGGATTCAAGCCTCGGCACTTACCAATGTGTTTCCTAATTTTGAATTCATATCTGATACGTATATTCGACGCTCTTACGGTGAAAGAAAACATCAAGACATGAGGAAACCTGTACTTGTGCGGAGTAATTCAAAAGTTGTGTATAAGGTTGACCAACCCGTACTGGACCAGCGTCGTCGACTAAGGTCTGTTCACCCTGATTTCAGGGTAGGCTCGAGCCTCTTGATGGGGGCATATATATAAGAGCTGTTAATAATTATGATGACTAATACATTATTAAATCCATGTTTTAACTCATCCACGCTAGAACAGAAGGCGGTAACCCCCCTGTTGTCGCTTTGTACTGTTTGATGTGCCACATATTGCACAGAGACTTACCAAATATTAGTTGTGTTTAAAGTATAAAATATTTTCATACAAACTGGGTTAATATATAAAACGCCTTTGCTGGATGCATATGCGGCGGGCCAGAAGCGTTAATATTTAAAGAAGTTTCATAGAGACGGCTGGCTTATAGTGCTATTAACTCCGTAACCGAGTCACTAGGAGCGCCTAACCTGAGCTCAGAGGGAACGTACCGAAGCCAGCACATGCGGCTGGACACTCGCACTACGAAATCCACTCCTACCGCTACGGTATACGGGCCCTCATAAGAAAAAGTGTCCAGCCGCATGTGTTGGTTACTGTACCGTCCGGCTCATGAGGACGCCCACGGCCTTTACCTATTAGGGCTCTTACAGACGAGCGGCACTTGCCAAAGGCAGACACAACTGCAGCCGCCGACGCGTTGACGGCTGCCGCTTACAAGTGGCGACGCTTGACGTTGTGGCATGCCGCGTTTAGCAGTCGTGGTCAGCTGGCATAGGAGCCAGTTGCAAAATGGGTTTCGATGAAGAAACACTGTTATATGCTCTGTTTTTTATTGTTTTGTTACTGTAGTCTTGTAACTTATAATTCCAAATACAAGCCCTTTTTTTTACTGCCACAATTAGCAAATCAATATTCATTTCGTCACTGGAGCTCATTTTGATGACCTGCAACGCTTGCGCACTCTTGATCTATTTGCAGTCGACTGACAAAATGGCGGACAAGGCATGCCAAACTGCAAGCGTCGCCACTTGTCGGCGGCAGCCGTCAACGCGTCGACGGCTGCAGTTGTGTCTGCCTTTGGCAAGTGCCGCTCGTCTGTAAGAGCCCTTACCTGAATCCCATTGAAATTTGCTTGTGAGCCTAGCTGAAAACATATCATAGTTTCTAGTTTATTCAAAAATTAATTTTTTCTCAGACAGGACAGGCTTGGCTAAAACATAAAGATAAAAAAACATTTTTACAAAAATGATCAATAAGTAGATAATTGCATACCTACATTAGCAATAAGACCGCCCACTTGTACACGTTTTCGATTGTGAACTGTATTTCTTGTAATTTATTACTGGTGTGCAATATTATTTTCTATTCTAATCATTTCAGTTATTTAATACTCGGGATGCAAACCGAGAATTCCATAGTAGATGTGATATAGAGCGTTCCGGACTGTGCGATAGCCACAGGTGTTATCCAGTTGAGAGCTGGCAACTACATCGAAATGAGAAATAAGTACCTACACATCTACTTGTATATTTCTTTAGATTCAGCTGGCCTGGTACTTTATTTTTCTAAGAGAAAACATAGTTCAGTCTTCTAAACTGCAAGACCTAATAAAATTATTCTCGAATGAATAACATAAAAAGAAATTCCACCTCTAGCTGAGCTGGCGAGCAAAGTGAACGTGTGTGCGACAGTTATTGCCCCTGGCAAGAATGCGTTCACATTAAGCCCCATTTGCACTGTAATTTTAAAAATTTGCACTCAAGGCTCAAAGTGCCACTTGGAAATTGAAATAAATTCTAAAATTACTTGCGATGGAATACAATTGAAGGGTACACAACACTGAAATATTATGTATACTTGAAACCTGTTCCGTTTTCAGGTTTACCAAATCAAGTAACTTGTTTAAACATGAAAAAGTATCACTAAAGATTCCTGGATGGTATTTATAAAACAAACACAATTTGTTTATCATGAATGAGATCTTAACCCATATAATATGAAGTGTAAGTACTTGAATAGCATCGCATGTTTTATTTTAACCGTTAAGTTATACTACTACGAGTATATTGATTATTTAAAATATCGAGATAATATTTTAGTTTCATTGATAAAATTTTATATGTTGATTTTAATTAACATGACGTGTATGTATTAGTAACCATAAGTATAGCATGATTAGAACATACGATACCAATAATATTTTTTATTGTTGTAGTTACCAAGTCACATAACTTTTTTTTAAAGTATTCGAAAATTATAATGATACAAAAATTTTATCAAATATCTGGGCATATTGCAAAAAGCGGTTTCCTGAACAAAAATAATGATATTTGACAGTCGATTATTCTGTTGATGGTATTTTTACAGTCTTCTTCTATCTTTTATCTATCTATACTATAATAAAACTGAAGAATCGGCATATCTGTACATTATTTATTTTTTTCAAAAACTGTTTGTAGGTGATTGATAAAGGAAGAGTAGCTGCACACAAAAATACAAGTTTTGAAAAATAATTCCTTGTCTGTCTGTCTGTTTGTACACGCTAATCACTGGAACTACTGGACGGATTTTAATGAAACATTACAGTAATATAGCTTATACATCAGAATAACACATAGGCTACTTTTTGCCGCGGGAAAATACTTCTTTCCCACGGGAAAACCTGTTAACGCGGGCGAAGCCGCGAGGCAGAGAGCTAGTACTGATTAAGGCAATACAGAATGCACCTTAGATAGACACAAGAAAAATGGTTATTCTACAATACAAAGAATGGTATTTGCCAGAATTATTCCAGTTCGTCATGCTTCTCTATCTAACACGATTCACGCTTCCCTTCAGGGGCTCTACTATTGAAATCAATATCGATCCCGATTTTAACTCAATGCAATACCAAAGTCAATTTTAGACCGCTACTATTGAAAATCAGCCCGCCAAGAGTAAGTACGATTTCAGTGACAAATGTACGATTTCATTTAGTTCACTCAATATCCGCCCAATATAAAACCAAGGTGGCGCTAGTGTAGCATTCGAGAGTACGAAACGCTCGAACTCAATGTCGACGGATCGGAATCGCCGTCAAGAGTAGCCCCTCTGGTCCGTATAGCACTACATTTTTGGTTTTATGTGGTGCTAATGTTTCTTAGCCAGCTTCATCATTATCCACTGCTGTCCACTGCTGGACATAGGCCTCTTCGAAGGCGCGCCATTTGACCCGATCTTCGGCGCACGCATGCACTAGCTGCCAGCCACTTTTCGCGGATCGTCACTCCATCAAGCCGGGGGGCCAGTCCACTGCCAGCTTAGTCACGCAAACATATTGTTGTATAATATATCATAGATACATCAGGTGATTAACAATCAGCACTATTTTAAAGAAGGCGGCGTCGTTGTTTCAAAAAGACTAACTTGACTATTTGACTATTTAGGTAAGAATCGTGATATTACGTAAAAGGAAAATTACAAAAATTCTAAGTTATTGTCTTCAGTTACTTCGCCACCTACTAGATATATTTTTTACTGCATAATATCACTATTAATCATAAAAAGTGCTTGCAGAGACACACTCATTGAAATTCAAATTTTAAAACTGATATCTCTGGAGCAGCACATTTACTTATTGGATGTCGTATTTTTAATCTACTGCAATGCGAAAAATTCTTCACTAAGGGTTTTTCATGTCAAAATAACTGCTGAGCAAATTCTATGTTAATCACACTTGAGTGGTTTTAGAAGATCGGCCCTCTCTGTGGAGGGCCTGCCTACACTGCATCCGTCATTTAGTAGGTACGTGGTCGTTGTGGTCGCTCGAGAACTTTCCTCCCCAGCAGAAGTTTTCACCTTACACCTTACCAACCAATATATACTTCTATTTTGCTTTTAGATTTATATACTGACGACAGCACTTTTTTTCTTATTGTAACTTTGTTCTTCTGATCATCTTCGTTTGATTTTGAAGGTAAATGGTTATACTTTTTTGACAGTTATCAATTCATTAGGCAATAACTGAGCTTATTCATTCCGATATAGTAGAATTTAAGCCATATATTGCCAAAACCACTTAGAACTTGACCATTGTATAACAGTACCTATTTGGTATTCTTTGCTGAAACGTTCAATTATAAACTCCAAAGCTGCCGGGTTCAAAGAAAACTTTATTCTCTTATTACAGAGCATAAGTGAAGGCTTATAAAACCGAAAAAACAAGCTTACCCATCTAAAGTGATAAATTTTCTGGAAAATTCTTTTACCAGAAACAAAAAAGAACTATTATGATTCAAAACGGGATATTTACCGTGGATTATTTTGTGTGAGTGCCCGATATCTCAGTTCAAGTTGACTGTGCCCAAAATTTTCTTTGTACGGTATTTGTATCTGGATGTCAAAATATATTAGGAGCAGACATCGAAACAGGGTCGAAAGATAGGCGGGATAAAAGCAGACAGCCTTTTGCCTTCGCATTTACTTTGTATGATGTAAGAAAATAAAATATAGTTAATTATATTATTTACTAGCCACCCGCCCCGGCTCCGCAAGGGAAAATGGTTATTGTGGGTTTTCCTTAAGTATATTATGCATGCATTATACATATAAACCTTCCTCTTAAATCACTCTATCTATTTAAAAAACTGCATCAAAATCCGTAGCATACATAGGGACATAGGGACAGATAAAGCGACTTTGTTTTATACTATGTAGTGATGTAGTGTCATTTTATTCATACTATTATTTGTGGAAAATCAATAAAAACGAACGATATACAAATCAACATTGATAAAATTAACAGCTCAGATTAAAACTGATTAACTTCATCATCAAAACAAATTCGTAAAGGGCGAATATAGCTTATTTACATATGATAATATTTTTTTACCACATGAAATTATAAATACAGTCAAATACAGGGTAAGCTGAACGCGCACCGGCATTCTGCTTCTTATTCAATGGACATAAGAGCAGCTTAACGTGTTCTTTACTGTACAACCCAGTTATATAAAAAATCTATGCAACTTTTTTTGCATAGCATATTCGATGGTTGGGATACGGCTTCGAGCTTCGGCTTCGAGAAATCTAAATAAAATATATATCAGAAAAAAATAAGATACCTATAATATATAATAAAAATAATCAGCTAAAACTTTCAAAAAAACTGCCGAATAATATTCACATGCCCTGTAGTTCTAGTAAGTAGCACGTCTCTCTTCGGACAGGGTCTCAAGTACAACTCGCCCCGGGGTAACACTCGTGCACTTGTGTCTGCATGTTGTTGTTGTATATTTATTTTTATCAACTATGTGCCACCCACACTACCTAAAGACATACAGACAGCCTATACGTGACTATACATAAAATAAAATGGGCATTTTCACATGTCAAAAGTTTAGTAAATTTTCAATAAAGACCGAGACTAACGTCCAGTTTCAGCATAGTTTGGGATCTTAATATAGCCGTGTGAGAGATATGCTCACATCTCTATGTCTGTATATCTATCTTGCACTTGTAAACTGACTGTCTAAGTCTAAAGGTATGATAGGTGAAAAGTGTCTGGATTTTTCTATAGGCACTGGATCCTTCGATGTATCGTGCGAAAGAATCAGTGGTCTACTCGTAACCTGGAGTTGAGCCTGGTCTCAAACGGCTAGGGTTGCTTATGATGAACGAATCTTTTCATGAAGATAAAATGGTAACTTCGTATTTCCCCATCGGGTTTCAGTCGTGTTCAAATTGTTTCTTCTACCTCTTTTTGCCATAGTTTTTTTTTTCAGATACTCGTAGTTATTAAAATATTATTTAAAAAATAAATATCTTTCAGTACTTAAATTTAAAGGTCACTCTCCTTGTAAGAAAATAAATGTAGTTCATTATATTATATTTTTATTTCATAGTGTCATTTTATCTATACTATTTTTAAGTTTAGTAAGTAAACCTAAGTGAATTGAAAGTCAACTTACCTAGAGACCGTGTTCTACGGGTGATGTTTGCATTTTGTAATCACCCTATTATTTAGACAAACAAATCATATCTCTAGACATGAAAAGATATTTTATTTTAATGTATTTTTACTTCTCTCAATTCAGAGTAAAGCGAAGTTTAATCTCCCCCCACCAGCCTTCACCTTGTATTTACGGCTGAGCCACTCCGGCGCCGCTACGGGAGTCGCGTCACATTATTCATGTACAACCACCTCCCTACATCTTACAATGCAACTGCCAAAACATTTCTGTAGCGTGACGCAAAAGGAATACTAAAACAGCCGTCAGCAACCAAACGAACATTACGGGACACATCCTTGAGTGGCAAACGTACTGAATATTACTTTCCCCTGCCAACATTTTTACTTACCTTTTTAGGTAAGTAAATAAGTTACTTTTTATGCTAATAACAAGGGCTATTTCTCAAAAAGTATTTGTTTTAAAATAAAAGATTGTATATACAGACTATAAACGTTTAATCATAATTATAGTATAGACTATAGGTAAGCATATAGGTTTGGGCCAAGCAACACAAAGAATAACATTTTTTTTTTTAAACTATGCTTTAGTTGCTAAATCAAACTATCAAGAATTTACTGTTATTATCCAAGCCTTTTACGAAGCCTACTATGTTGTATTTATATTTTAATTTATGGCATCATTCAGGCCGCATTTATTATTACTATCTTCACTAACTAATTTTAATTGTTATATTCCAGCACCCTGAAACCCTGATGTCAAAAGTAATCAGTATATTATTCAAGTAGGGTTAATGGGCGGTATTGCTTTACTATTAATGTATTCGAAGATCATCCGCCCACTACCAGGAAGATCCCAGTGTTTGCTCTTTCATAAAATAGTACCTCAGCAAGCCTTACAGAGAATTACAATTAAGTAAAACTATGTAAATCATACATAAATATTTATATCGTCAACAGTCTAGTCTAGTTATTATATTACTAGTTGTCCGCCCGCGGCTACGCCCGCGTTCTTTGTTGACACTTCCGTGCAGTTTCCCGTAGGAATGAGTTATTTTCCCGCGGTAAAAACTATTTAAGGTATTGATCGGAGATATAAGGTACTACCATACGAAATTTCATTCAAATCGGTCCAACAGTTTCGGAGATTAGCCCGTACAAACAGACAAACAGATAAACCAAGAAACAAAAAATTTGAAAAAGATCTGGATAATATGTTCTACATCACTTCTTACATCCACCTGACTCGGAATTTAGCTTTTTTTTGTGTACAGATTTTTGACCTCTACAGTTTTTTATATGATGTCCCCACCCAGACTCTGAGTCTAGTGTGAATCAAGGTGAATCTGGTCCAATGCGGTTGGTCAACTTCACACACAACCTTTAAATAAAAAATTCGAAAACACATTAGTATGGGCCGAGGCTTAAGCGCTCCCTATAATTAAAGATAACGGCCCTAGCTTCTATTCCACGACGCCCTACATACTTAGTAGTAATCAATTCATATGAAATATCTGATCTAAAAATTAACATAAAGACCAGACGAATAAAAAAGGAGAAAAACTACTCTTACTCTCATTATAATACGTAAACCAATTAACGTAGTATTTGTGCAATAATACTGCATACAAATAAGGATTAGGGTAAGTCCTAAGTGAATTGCTTGAGCTAGCTCAAAGCACTAGTTTGAGCTAGTGTATACGATACAGTGTCCACTTAGTACTTTGAGGAGAGAGACTTATCTCTAAGTAATATGTTACAAACACTTGTACTTTCCGCCGCGGCCTCGCTCGCGTTAACAGCTTTTCCTGTGGGAATGAGGCAAATTCCCGCAGTAAAAGATAGCCTATGGTACTCAGGGTAAATGAACTTTCTAATGGTGAAAGAATTTTTGAAAACGGTTTAGTAGTTTTTGAGTTTATTCATTACAAACATACACACACACACACACGCATACTCACACAAATACAATTTTTTTTTTCATTATAATATTAGTATAACTAGTGCGAGTAATTCATACATTGTACTTCGTCTGCTCCGAGTTTTAGTAATTTTATGTACTTTATTAGCATTCAAAAACTTTAATGCCGTTTCAATGTTCATTAAAGAACGAATGTATGTACCGTAAGTCACAAGGTGTATAAAATATAAAAAGAGTTCATAAGATAAAATATGCTTTGAAAATACAGAATAAAACTTCAAACCAGAATGTATAAATACAATTTTATGCTACGTCTTTGAATCTATACCTACACGTTGTGTTGTAATTCTACATCGTCAAGTCTAAATCATATTCAAATACAACAAAACAAAAAAAGTTGACAAAGAGATACTGTGCAAACCATCATAATTTACCTTGTGGAAATCATGTTTTTGTTTATTGGATGTATTTATCAATGCGGCGAGCCCCGCGGCAACGACGACTGAGCACAAATAAATCGTCCTCTTGTTTCAGGGGAATCTTTTTACCCTCCTTTACGTTGAACGAATGGCTGAAGCAAAACATTAAATGCTAACGACCCTTGTGAGACGCTGCTTAGTATAAAAACGCACTTATTTATTCGTGTGATAAAATTAAATTACCTACCTGCGTATAGCAATCACTCTGTTTCTACAATCTTTTGTGACTGTTGATAAAAACAACTCTACGTTTTACCACTACTTTGACTACTGGTACTTTGTGCATATGCAATGTACGTACACTGTTCTTTTTAAAATACATACGAGTATTATGTTTGTTTGTTCCACAGCTAAACTACTGAACGTACGAAAGGGCGAAAGTTTGCAAACTTCAAGCAAAAAAACAACTCTACGTTTTTACTAGTACCACTACTTTGACTACTGTACTTTGTGCATATGCAATGTATACTGTTCTTTTTAAAATACATTTTATCCTTGTTTGTTCCACAACTAAACCACTGAACGTAGGAAACGCGAATGTTTGCAAACTGCAAGCAAAATTTTACCGCAGGAAATTTACTCAATCCCATGGGAAAATTATTAATTCGAGCCGAGACGCGGGCGGGAAGTTAGTTGACTTGAAATAAAATGAATAAAATATACTCGCAATGTGTATATCAGACGTAGATTTGTAGTATATTGGAAATTCCAATACTTTAGAACTCTGTATAGTTGGGAAAGGATTTAGTTGTAAACTCGTTGAGCGAGTGGCGTGTTCGTTGGTACAGACAGGTAGGTTATTCCCGGTTGTCGGTAGGATTAGCGCTGATTTATTTATGACGCCGCAAAGTTACCGCCGCGCTATGGTTGGCTAAAATAAATATACATGTGAATAAAACAGGGAGACTAGGCAGACTCCACAGTGGAAATAGGACAGTACTCATCTATTCAATGCTTACTAGTATTCATTATCCAGTAATTTTCCAATGATTTATTTATTATTTGGGTTTTTGCGTTAACATTTTCATGACTAAATTTTCGTTCACACCAAGAACACATTTCATTTTCGAGAACGATATCCATTGGAGCACGCTTCAGCGTAAACAAAACACAAAGGAAATTGTTTTTCGTCGAACAAAAAGAAAGTGAAACGCTTGAAAGTTGGGAGTTAATTTATTTGGAAGTTGTTTGCCAGTAATTTGTTGTGGCTGCGTCCTGAGGGAAGGCCCTGCCGCCGCCGGCGCCAGGCGGCCACTCTTGTATCACTAACTTTTTCGTGTTTCGAAATTTGACGTGGCTACTTACGAGGTTTACTGGCCAGCTCAGCCGTGGCTTGCTTGCTTAACGTGTGGGTTTCAAGGTGAACCTACCTCATCAACCTTATGTCAGACTAATTGACACTCCCTAATTAGACTGTTAAACGACTATATTACATCCGTAGGTAGTAGCCGGGACCAACGGCTTTACGTGCCTTCCGAAGCAAGAAATCATCTTTCTTTTCGGACAATCAGGTAATACCTGCAATGTCCTAACCAAACTGAGGAAAGTCCCACAGAGTTATATCTGATCGACGAGTGGCCCACCGAGATTCGAACCCGGAACCTCAGTAACGTGAGGCAAGCATCGGAGGCTGTTAGCTCATCCCAGCCGTTGTACCTATCTCTAACCACACATTATATAATTATCTACCATCATCTATCCGTTTACTAACATATATAATTATATTTATTTTTTTCATAATAAAACTGTAACTTCTGAAAAATCTCCTATAAAACCATTTGTTGTGGGGAAATGGCATTACACTTAATTTAAAAATACTTTACCCGACTCTTTCTATCCACCTGACAACCCAAATTTACCTTTTTCCAAATGTACTTCGTTACAAAAAGGCTCGTTTCAATTCGTATGATCGAAATCAGTAGTCATGTCGATTAATTACTGCGAAGGGAGTCGATTAAGAACGCGGAATAAACGAGCGTTTGATAGCCCGCTGGCGCGCTCGGTCTCTGTGCATAGAGTTTCTCTCAATTAGCTTTTAATTTCTCGGTCCGTAAATAATACATGACCGTGAGCAGCCTTGACTCAAGAAGTCCAAAACTATGTTATTATATACAGGGTCCTTATTTATCAGAGTAATAAACTAATAACGCTGGGTAGCCATCACCGCACTTACATGTTATTTTGAAACCAAAGCTCCAGTACATTTTTAAATTACTTTGCTACTTTTTACTGTATGAATAGGAACACAAATCGTTGTATCATCATTACCTCAAGTACTCTTTTATTCTATCGAGTACAAGACCGGGGCATAGCAATTTATTCCTATTCAACTACAATACAACTTGACACATAAATTGCGGTACAATTTTCCTTTATTCTGCGAAATTAGACATTCAAATCTCATTTCTCGGCCAAGAGCCCGATTTTGAGTGCAATTTACGGCTAATTAGACTGTTAAGTACAGAGGCCCGGTGCTCAGTCGCGGACCGGGGAAGTTGGAATGGCCGCGTTAATACCGCACAGCCGCGCGCGCCGCCTGTAATGTGCAATAATCAACACTGTACTTCCTTGCGGTGCCTGACGCTCCATTCACGTTCGGATAATGATGAGTGCGCTCAATCAAAGCTAATTTAAATTTTACTTGACCGATTTCGACCAATGCGACTGATTCACCTCCGATTTTGGCGATCATATTGTGTCCGTGTTGGCGTCAGCCCAGCATCACCGTGATCGAATTTCGCGAATTCAACTATACAGGCATTTAGTCGATAGTAAAGTAGATTTTGTCATATTTTGTCAGACTTTGTCAAGCAGTCGTTCAAAAGTTATAAGGGCGAGTTACTGTCTACGCTGGGCTGACGTCAATCCAGCATCACCATTCTTAATACTCCAAAACTACAGCACCTAGCTCTAATTGGATTGGACGAGGGTTTTGTCGCTACTTTGTCAGGCTTACATACAAAAATTTAGACTTCGTCGTTACACCGTTTAAAAGTTATACGGTTGTGTTACTGTCTCCGCTGGGTTGACGTCAACCCAGCATCACCATTTCTTATATCTCTGGAACTACAGCACCTAGATTGAATCTGATTGCACGAGGAGTTTGTCGCTACTTTGTCAGGCACAAATGCAAAAATCTAGACTTTGTCCTTTAGCCATTTTGAAGATATCAAAGGTTATTTAATTCCTACTGGTACAGTCATGTACAAAATAAATCATTTACATCAAAATATTTTTAAGGCAAATGTGATTTAATTATTTACATTCGGTGCCATTTACTAATTGCAAGATTGGCTGTGAATATTTGAATACCTACCTGAATTAAACGAATTAAATAAGTACCTAGTTGTAATAATTTGGATTTTTAACTTTTAATATCCTAGTCAAGAGAAAGGCAAAAGTGGTGGCATATACAGCCATGTCTGATCTGATCCTTATTATTATTTTACCTTTTTTCTTCAATAAAGACCGAAGCCTCAACATAAATTATTTAGCAACGATTTCAGCAGAATGTTTCATTATTTTAGCTAATTTGCTATACTATACAAACATATCCAGTTTTTTTATTATTGTTTCTCTGTTTGTGTGTTCGTTCAAGTCCGGTGAAGCTTGATTGGTCGTACCTTTTCGAAACAAGCATAGGTCAATTCAAGAAAAAAAAAAGTGTGTTCGTACGGGCTTATCTCCGAAACTGCTAGACCGATTGAAATAAAATTTTGCTTGGTAGTACCTTCTATCCCCGGTCAACATCTTAGATACTTTCAATCGCAGAAAATCAAAAAGTTCCCGTGGGATAGATAAATTACTATGGAAAAGTCGAAAAACAACGCGAGCGTAGCCGCGGGCAGACAGCTAGTATAACATAAATTGAAATTCGCAATTCTTATTGTTAAAAAAATATTGCACTAAATAAAAGATCTTGCACTAAAAAAAAGAAAAATTTTACTTAGACATACCTACATACTACCTTAACAACAACAAGAGTATTTACTTTCTAACTTAGTTAAACTAATTGTACTATGAACTCATATGAATGAATATGAACAAAATTTAAGGAACAAAGCGAGTAGACTTTATTTGACAACCATTCAAAAACAGTGATAAAATAATCTTCTAAACACTTTGAAAATGTGAGTTTTCGTCCTATCAAAAAGAAAAAGAATTTTATTAATTGACATAAATGGATTTCTTTCGTAATTTAAAATCAAAATTAGAAATCATTGGATGAAGTTAAACAATATCGTCTTAAATTATAAATCCAATTAGATAAAGGTCTTTGTGATCGCTTTTCGATTTATAAGCGTCGCTAATTCAAATCCGCTATGATCAGAACGGGGGCTTTATTTTCCCAAAATATAAATTACGAACATTTCTTCCTTTCAAATTTACTTCAGCTTTCATTTACGTTAAAAGCATTCCGGAGCCTCTTAATCAACGTTCTACGAATATTAATTTAATCAGTTAAAAGTTTGGGTAACTTTTAAATAAAAAAGTGGAAAGAAAAAAGCCGCGAGTGAGCGCCAAAGCCATAAAAGAAACTTCGGGCTTTGTGAATCGGGAGAGCTACATTTTATTTATCTTGTCTTCCCACTTTGAAAATCAATTAAGGGAATGAATAGGTAAAGACCCTGAATAAAGAATGCTCTCAGCAACTAGGTATGTTTTTAAAATTGCCCAAACAGAAACCATTCAACTGAAAGTCTTTCATAAAATAGAATAAATTACTTTCCTAATTAATATCACATCGAGACAAAAAAACCGTACAAGTTTAATTGCAATAGAAGTAGGTAGATACTGAATAATGAAATGAGATTTTTTTTAATAATTACGATATTATTTTGAGTCTAAAGAAGACGATCTCTGCACAGTGATTATTCAACGTCGATAGGGAAAATAATATTCTCTGAGACTCAAAGCTCTACCTATATTTTAAAATTATACTATTTTTTATAGTTTCGAGGAAACGTAAACTCCATTCCTGAGAAAAAGGATCTTGACTGACCCACAAACATATACATGTAGATTGCGAAGTATGCTTAGGTAGGGGATTATTTTATATTCTTAGATTTGATTATTATTTAACTAGCTTTCCGCCGGGGCTCCGCCCGCGTCAATGGGTTTTCCTGTGGGAATGAGGCATTTTCCCGCAGTAAAAGGTTGCCTATGTTACTCAGGGTGAATGTAGCTTTCTAATGGTGAAAGAATTTTTGTAATCGGCTCAATAGTTTTTGAGTTTATTCATTACAAACGTAAACACATACACAAAAAAACAAATCTTTCCTCTATATAATATTAGTATGACTTATAAATTATAATATTAGTATGTATTATTTTTTATACCTTTGTGTATTTTCAAAACCATTATACTAACTTACGACACAGATTGTATGTAGGTATGTTCAGAATAGATTAGCAAACCAAACGCGCAGCATGCATCTAGAATAGCTGGTGTATATAAATAATACCAGATAAGCGCTAAGAGCGCCATATTGCATAGCACAAATTTGTTTACCAAAACTGCATCGGGAAGTGTCTCTCTGCCGTGAAATTTTGTTCCTTGCAGACTTTGACAACATAATTTATTCACGTCGTGTCCCACCCGCAGCGTGGGAGCGATCTCTGCTTACTTTGTTCGAATTCCTCGCGATCCTCAGTGAAACTTATTTTGCATTATGTCAATAACACGGTTTAAAATGGGTTATAAGGTAAGCTAACAGACCCATTGCGTAAAGTACAGTATTATATTAAATAAGTCAAAGACCAATAATCATAGGTTTAAAGAAAAACATCAGACGTCATGTCACATCACATACCTACTTAGGTTTAAAAAAACACATGACGTCAGTGTTTTAAAAGTTTTGTTTAAACCAACCCTGGATCACATCTCACATTAATTAATAAATACCAATGATATTAGTACGAACAGAACTGGCATTGTAAGTTCTGATTTCGAAAAAACCTGCCGTAGAAACTCCACAGGATCGCATCTTTTGTTAATTTCTTTTACTTTTTTACTAAAATACAAGATAAGTATAATACAATTAAATGTTCATTGACAAAGAGAAAAATAACTACACAGTGCACAGTACAGAAGTTTTGAAAGCTATTAGTGTGGTGGGTGGTGTGATGAGATCTCTAATGTATATTCATGGCGAGCGCCGGGTGTGGGCGGAGCGACGTCTCAGAAGCAAGATGTATTACACACCTCGCAGCCTCACGAGCGTCACGGGCGTCACGGGCGTCACGGACCACGGAACATTTCACAGCGAGACACACTGATACTGCCTGAAAATAAACTTTAAAGAAAATTTATATTCACAACGCATGTAATATCGATGATGGTCCCGATCCTAATCACCGTTTCAAATTAACGTGCAAACGATTGCCAAGCTTATTAGCAGCCAAAAGCGCACCCATTCCAAACAGTGCGAAAGCAAATTAAACATTCGAAACGGCAAATATACCTTTGTAGTAAAGGTTGTTTTTGCTCTCGCTCTACGACCATAAAAGGATACATCAAGCAAATAATTATTTAATCGTTTGCACGTTTACTTGAGACAGGTCATAGTTGGTAGTACGCCTGCCTTTGAAGCACAGATCTCTCAGCGGCTTCCCACAACCCTTACTAGATTGTCGGTCCACGTAGGCGGGCCTGCCTACGCTACGTTTTCTAGCGTGCGGTCAATATTCAAAAAATTAAACTGACAATCTAAGCAGTAATTACTGTGCACCCTGCAACGACAACCATTTCATCCAGTTTACTCTACTAAAAAATATGCATCTTTAGTTAGACAGGTGAACGCTGCTCTGCCCCGCTGAGTTAAGTGACTCTATTGGCTTTAGTTTTAGTTTGCATTTGTGAGATTTTTACTTTTAATTTTATTTATATTTATTATATTATTTATTATTTATGTACTGTTGTACCATATGGGTGTTTTGCCTGAATAAAGAAATTATTATTATTAGCTTTACGCGACACATACAGCAAGAAGGTCACTCTTACTCTACGCCGGGAACCACAAGAATAATCTAAAAAGAGCTTTAAACTTTTGACTCCTCTCACCTTCGTGAAATAACCATAAAAAGGTTGAACAAAACTCTGACAATAAATAAAAGAATTTTCGTTGTATCACAAACTAATTCAATTTAAATAAAAAGAAAGCATCTATCCAATTTCATAAAAAAATATCAGAGCAATTTTTATTAATAATGCTGTTATATTTTAGGAGAATTCTGATGTTATTATGATTCTTGATATTTTTTTCATTCCACTTAATTCTAATTAGCTGCCTACGATAATTGCTCCGAATTTTAATAAAATTATGATTTTTAGGGCTTTCAAGCATTGTATTTCCATAGTTCTATTATTAAAATGGTAAGGTTTGCATATTTTTCAACTCATTATTATTATACATAGAAGAAAAATAAGTTTCAGACATAGTGTGGTATGTGCCTTGCCATAATATCAACTAAAACGCATTGCTTTACACCTAATATTTTTTTAAGTCTACCGTTTTACAATAGTTAATGTATGTAGAATATAGGTACCGATTTTTGTATTTTCAGAGGTAATTACATGATAAATAACGCTGACTCACACAGTTAATCAAATGTAATTGTAATACATGTATTAATAATTCACTTATTCATTGCAAAGTATATGCTTTAATATTAGGTCTAAAGTGCAGATTCAATGTTTGTTAAAAGTTCACCGATGTCTGCATCATACGTCACAGTCAAACAACAAACGCCTCGCTATTAATACTCCGCATACCTCGCCGGCTACGTCGTAGCAGCGTAGCCGAACTACGACGACGTTATTACCCTTGCACATTCTCCGAACCATCTGTATGTACGCTAAGCATTCCCATTGCGCCTCTGTTTTGCATGAAATAGCAAATGATATAATGGTTTATAGAGATTTTTCCCAACAGAAAATTTAGGATAAGAATTTGGGCTTAGGCTTAGGAATATTATCAACTTACTCCCTGACGTCAATAAAACAATTAATGTATGTGTACATGACAGACTGCCAGCCTACTTAATATCCCTTCCTCATGGGATGCTATTCTTAAACAACAATCCGCAAATAACTGCAAGAAATTATGACAATTTCCGATTTTTATCGACACTGCGTATACCAGCCAGCTATATATAACTTAAATAATTGACTAGTTCCACGAGTCCTAGTCTATTTATTAAATAGTTGTCAATCAATCAACTTCCAGTGAAAAATGTCTAGACATAAATAAAGCATGATAATGAAATATCAGTTTCTTAGTAAAAGATATTCCTAAGGTTTCTAAAGGGCTTCTGTGTATGAAATCACATACATTACGGTATATTATTATTGGTATTTTTTCGTACATGCTACTTTATCTGAATATATATCGCTACTTTGTCTGAAATTACAAATACCAATATTAATAATCCATTAACACACAGTGAAACATAATTCGACATATTTATTGAATACTAAATTATATATTTTTGCTGTACAAAAAGGCCATAAATGAACCAATTGATAAGATTAGAATCGGTACATTCACTATTGATGGTATAATCAACTACATGTACCTAAATTTTAATGAGTGTTTTCTGAAAGCATAATAACCGCTTATTATTTCATAATAGAGACAATTAAAAGGTTACACGATAATACTAATATTTCAAGGTCAATTTATTAATTCAGTTAGTTATTTATTAACCACAAGCAAGATATACAGAAATGCTTATTACATTAACATTTGGACTCCAGAGGCGGGCTTATTACCTTCTAAGCTGTGAATCCTATATAAATATATATGTTACAGTCATAGTGATTAAATAGATATTATACATAATGACTGGTCATTATATATAATAACAAAATTGACTAGACAATATGATAAATTAATCACTTCATCCGGATATTATTCATAATAGCGGGTCAAAGTTAGCCAAAGTAATAAATACGGTCTAACTGACTTGTTACCCCTCCCGCTCTTCATCCCGCTGCCGCGTCGCGTGAGCTTTTCTAATTTGTAAAGTTATATAACTTTAAAACAATTTTATTTAATGTAGAATTATTATCTATGGCAATGTTATTTTAATTCTTAATATTAAAAGTCAAACCTCTTGTGTAACTCAAAATGTCACTTGAGCCTTACTTGTAACAATAAATAATACTTATGACTCAGTTAATGAATGTCAGTTCATTTTAAATATTTTATTATTGTAGTCTTCAACGATAGATACCAAATACTTGTATTAATCTCTGTTCTTTTTTGTTGTTTTTAACGGCTAGTAAGCTTTAAGTTTACTTTATAAAGTTTAATTACATTATAACAATGTTAATTAATGTAGAATTATTATCTATGGCAATGTCATTTTAATTCTTAATAAAAACCTTAACAGTACCTACTTGTTTTATTACATTATCCAAGTCTTGGAAGATATTATATAAAATTGCTAGTTAATGTGATTAATTCCGTGTCAATTATCACTTTATCTAAATTGAGTAGACATTATAAATAATGGCTAGATAATATACATAATATCCAGATTAATTACTTTGGCTGTAACATATATACATACATACATACCTAAAGCCGCTTTGAAATATAATTCCTCATGTCAACAAAATTACTGAACAGATTCAGTGCACATGATATGATCCGATAATTGCGGCGGTGCTGTGCTGAATGTACGACATTTATATGGAAAGTGGTAATCGTCGGCGTCACGCAAACAGATAATTACCTACACGTGTACGTACATACTCATACCTTCACCGCAGCCGCCTCACTACGGCCAAGTAATAAACTCCAACTACACGCTAAATATACGCATATTCAAAACTACTATTAATTTTCACACGTTTTGTTAGTTGTACCACGTGCCACGTTGAAAGCAAACATATTATTCGTCGAAATTACTTTAAATATGAATTATAATATCCTAGAACTATTAATTATAATAATTATTTTCTAGAATTTGTATTACAATACAAAACATGCTGTAGAACCAATGTGTGTTTGTGTCTGAGTGAACCAATGAGTTATGTTATTTGCGTTGTAGTTTATTTATACCACAGAGAGAAATATAATCAGTTACCTTTATTTATCGTAGATTGTATACAAGATAACATACAAACACAATAATAAATAATTCACATTATATTGGTACATGTACTCATATAGGTATATTATAAAGTGTATATTATCATATTCCATGAAATCTTTTTATTTTCGAATCATTTTGAATTGATATCTTATGATAAAAATGTGGGATTATCAACTGAAAAAAAAAAAACAATGTTCTTACAGGTTTTCTGAACAAACAATATTATTTACCCCTACTCCGCAACATTATCTTTCAATGCATTGTGCGTCCTACTTGGAATCTTATGAGGTAAGAATTCCCGCAATGGGAGCTTTTCATTTTCGAATTATCTCTGAGTCGTGTTAATTAATAAGATTTGAACTCTGTTCGTTTTCTCTTTGTATTATGTACTAGCTTTCCGCCGCGGCTCCACCCGCGTTAACAGTTTTTTCCGTGAGAATGAGGCATTTTCCTGCAGTAAAAGGTAGCCTATGTTACTCAAGGTGAACGTAGCTTTCTAGTGGTGAAAGAATTTTTGAAATCAGTTCAGTAGTTTTTGAGTTTATTCGTAACAAACATACACACAAAAATACAAATGTTTCCTCTTTATAATAATAGTATGATAGTATGATAATTGGCTAGCAGCTACTGCTTAAAGAAAAATCTGCTCAATAATTTGCAGACGACCATGATTACTATTTCGTTTAAATAACACTCTTGTTTCTTCTTAAAACAACAAAAGTGTGAAAAGTACATAAAACAATGGAGTGTACCGGATGAGACTTCAAAGCCTGTCCTCTTTTCGTCGACGAGACGAAGACGTCGCCACTTTACTCCTTTTGCTCGACATATTTTTTGCAAATAAAACTTGTTTGATCTAGTCTAGTTCTGCCGAGGATTTCAAAAACAAAAAGGTGCGATATAGTTTTTGTTTTCTTTATCGAAAAATATTATTTTTTATTAAATAATAAAGAGTAATAATAAAGAGTATTAAATAAATAATAGAAAATACGTCAAAGTTACAGTCCTCAGTTTGTATCACAGTGCTAAACTAACAGTAATCTACAAGTGAACTTAAAAGTTTAAACGGATTAGACCCGAGGTTTCCGTTTCGAGTTTAAATGTTTAAAATGTGCGTCCGCCGGCTCCCAGTTAATTTTGTTTGTTAAAAGTACTTACACCAGTAGCGCAGTTACTCTAGCAACATCTTTTTTTACTACAAACGTATTTTTTGTTAATTGTACGCATTATATGACACATCTCAATGTATATACTTATAATATCTACTTCTTACTTACTCCACAACATCTACATTATTATTAGGACATTTATTTAAAACATTTTATAAAAACACACGAGTACACATAAGACAGTGTAGCCGCCGCCATATTTGTAGATACATGAGTAAAGATAAAAGATAAATATAGGTCATTAAAAAGCTGAAATATTGTATTAAACAGTCTGATTTTATAATTATCCACCTAACTGAACCTATAACCATGGGCGAAAAGCTGAAAATTTTGAAATTGTACCAAATCGTAAAAGAAGTTCTATGTAATATAAAACGCTATTTAGTCCATCCAATAAGGTGCCCGCAATAGACAATAACATTGTAATCTCCGTACAGCATAGTGTCATTCTGTCAGAAAGTTTTCCAGTATGACGCAAAATCATTTCCGTTGCCAGTATCATTTCCGCAGAATAATTTCCGGTGGTTAGATAATGAAGATGAACTCCAAAATTGTGGATAAAATATTTTTGTAAAGAAATATTGGTAGCAAATATTCATTATTGCTAAAATAATTTACTATTCAAAATGTAACGGATTAGAGGTTTTAGAGATGTGGTTTTAGGATGGCGTAAATAGGTCAATCAGAAAGTCATACGCGGTGGTCCATTAAAGATAGGAAAAAAGGAGCTGTGCTGGAAAGAAGGGAAAATAGAAACAGTAATTATGAGGTGTCGTGTCAAAGAGTTGCACAAAACTGTAAAACATAATTTAAAAAATAATCGTTTTAGAGTTTACACGTTTTTAGTCATTTATTGTGTGTCATCGGGGCGCAAAGAAGACTGTATGTCCCCTTGAAGAAAATGGTTAAAAGAGGTATTTTTAAGGAGGAACCTGGTATATTGTGGGTGGTGAGGAACTTGTGCCATAACCGGGTAAGTATAGCTACATACAGCGGGCCCGCGATTAGAGTAATACCCGCGGGCCACGCGGTAATTTGCTTGCCTCCTTGTAAACTTGCACTTGCAAAGCGGCGGTGGCGCACATAAAGCAGCTGCAGTTGCCGTTAACGTGTTTTCTAGTTGATATTAATGGCTCCGTTTTCGTAGAAAGCTCTCCTTTATAAAATATATTTGTGATTTACTGTGTTTTCCATTCTCTATAACCACAGATTTCAGCTGAAAAACCTCCATTATCGGACCAAGGTCTATTGCATGCATAATTTAATTTATACGCATTATAAATTAATGTTTATACATAATATTAGCTGCAAGTTGAGTGAAGAGCTCGAAAAGGTGTCAAAATGGAATAAAGATACAGTCATTTATTTATTTATTTACTTTATTTAAAAAAATATTGTACACAATAAAAAACACATAGGTAGGAACAACATAAAAAAAAAGACGACAGAACACGGATAAATTTTCTTTGACACCTTCTAGTAGCCCCACTGACTTCATCGAAACCTGGTTACACTTTTTTTTGTAAGATATTTTCGTAAAATCCCTCAAATATTCTTTATTTATATAATATCATCAT
The DNA here is from genome assembly GCA_948473455.1 of Teleiodes luculella. Lineage (NCBI taxonomy): Eukaryota > Metazoa > Arthropoda > Insecta > Lepidoptera > Gelechiidae > Teleiodes > Teleiodes luculella. The sequence goes on along the minus strand of OX419595.1, from coordinate 9,035,095 downwards.
CAGTTCTTCTAATCTAGGCAAAAAGTAAGAATCCTTTATTATTAAACAAAAATTTGATTGCCTATAAAATTGTTTTCTATCTAATTAATAAAACCATTTGTGTACGTACGTACTTTACGAGTACAATATCAAAGCAATTTGACAACAGCATCCGTTACAATAAATAGCGTAACAATGCGGAACAAGTGAAATGTTGGCTATAAAAAAGGTCGCCGGATGCCCGGGCTCGGTTTTCAATATCTCACGCTCGCAGGTGGAAGGGTGTATATTCGGAGCTGTCGAATACATCCTCATTTCGTGCGTCAATTGCATGTTTCTCTCAGGTAGATGTCGGCCATCGTGTGTTTATTAGAAAATAACATTTTGGTTCTAAACCCTGACGTTTGGACTGAGCTTTGATAAAAATAAAACTAAGAAAGCTTATTTTTTTAAAAGATTACAAAATAAATCAAATCGCCAATATAAAACAAAAGCTTACTTAAACTTAATAAGTGATATAAATGACCTTCTTTATTGACCTATTTTTGTATATAAATTAATGAAATAATTTTGATTTTCTACGTCCTTTCTAGAGTCTACTAATTTAAATGGAGTCATACCAACTATTAAGTAATAACAGCCTATTAACTGACTAGTGGCTGTAGTATATTATTACATGAATTATAAACTATTTGAGGCTAAAGTGGCAACTTAATGTTCTATTCGACCTATTTTACCTACTAAAACGTGTGCTCATTGATAATTTAAGCTGGAGACTAACATAGGTTACTTTTTACCGCGGGAAAATACCTCATTCCCACGGTAAAAACGGTTAGCGCTGGCGGAGTCTCGGGGCAGAAAGCTAGTTATGCCATAAATATAAAAAAAGTTTATGAGTATCCAAGTTTTTCTTTGTCAAAACGTCACACTATTAGGTATATTGCAAACTCCCAATAAAATATCTACTTTACTCTATCTAGAGTTAAACAACTTAATCATGGAACTCTTATTTTAAAAATCTGTACAAAAAACTTTGTATTGTTTAAAACATATAATATAACAGCACGGGTTTATGTTGGGCACGCACTTAAAAATTTAATAAAGTTTATTATATTGGAGTGTGTAAAATGTCTGAGTCATAAAGCGTAAAATTGTTTATGACCTGCGAGGATATATCGCGAATATTCCAGAAATAAAACAAAAATTATAACAGCGGGACTATTTACCTGAAGTAAACGCAAATTATAGTTCGTGTATAGGCATATTAAATTTGTTTCTGAAGTAGGTTTTTATAATCAAATGAGAAGGAATAAACGTATCAGTTTTAACCTAAATTTATTTGACGGCCGCTTCTATCAAAATCCAGCGGAGTATCGAGCAATAATCGTTTCACGGACCATCAACGAACCTGTTCAGCCGAGGGAGCTGTCGGGAGCAAGCCCCTCGTAGTTTCTGCTCAAGACTTCAACTTCTAACTTCCTATCTATGCACAATAGAATAGAATGTTCTATATGGAAATTATAACTTATAACTTCGAAGCACTAAATTACGGGTTTATGGGTAAGCCTGACCGCCCGTTTACCAACAGTATGTATTAATTAGATAATGATAAACGTAATAAATGAAATTAAGTAATAAGCAAATCTTTTCTTGGGTATTATACTAGGCGATTGATGGTAAATAACCCAAGGAATAGGCAGCAATGTTCACCTGTGTAACTTAAAACAACTCCACTCGCCTACTTGGCAAACGTAGGTATCGTAAGAACACCTCCCGACTAGTCCCGCCCAAGGATTTTAGTCCACAAGCGGTTTTTTTTTTGGGTCAATCTATATAACAAAACTGTAGAGGTCAAGAATCTATACATATAAAAAAAAAGTATAATAGAAAGCTAGTAAAGAATATTTGTATTAGCATTTCATAACCTCTTGCTGCAGTAAACAGGCTTTTGTCACAATAGAGTGTTGTGGTTTCCGGGTAATTATTTTCATTTTTACTCAAATTCTTATACTGCTCGACAAATTTTGAAGATTAAGTTATCGTTGGATAGCTCTTTGTATCTGTTTACACACGCACGTTTGAACGACGCGTCTCGATGTGAAGTGGATTGCGTGCGTTGCCAGTACCAGGCGTTGAGTGATCGGGGACGTATTCGTTACTATTACTACGTATTACCAATACATCCTTCGCAATATCCAAATATCTCCAGATATCGAAACCGGTAGATTGGGAACCACGAGTGGAAGCAATCTAGTTTGTAGATTTCCGTCTGATCAGAATAAGAGTCTGCGTTCAAGTTAATCCTTTATTAGAGGATCAGACAGTGAACATCTTTAACAGCCCGTATATGTCCCCAGCGAAATCAGCATGACTAAGCCTAAGTCGACCACGCTGGCCCAGTGCGGATTGATCGACTTCACACGCAAGCTTGGAATTCCTCACAATGATGTCCCTTTACTGTAAGAGCTTCGATTAAATGTACATAAAAATTAAAAAAAAACTAAATCACATCAGTGCGTACTGAGGATTGAACTAGTGCCTCCCAAATCAAAGATAACGGCTAACCATTTGGCCATTGACGCTTCTGACGAACAACCGTGAGTAAAAATACGAATGTTTTTCGCAATGCATAACCTTATTGACAGTCTGCACATTAATCATTTGTAATTAAATGTAAATTATTTATGAAATTAAAACATTATTTTTAAGCTACATGCCAGCTTCAGCATTTCATGATTGATCAAATAATTACATTATTCGCTGGAAATGCAAACGGCTTTGTAAACAAATTAATTAACACTCACAACAAAAACAGTATTAATATTAAAACTTAAATTTTATTACACTGCTTCATCCCAATTGCGTGTCAATTGTAGCCTCCACTGAAACAGAAACCTTTACATAATTAAAAGTAGTAAAGAGCATTTACGGGAGACCAGGAGGATTTTGATAAAAAGAAAACCTAAACCACAGATAATATAATACTAGTATGCCTAAACTGTAATTCTGGGCCTATCTTACAAACAACTACTGATTTTATCAGAGAGATTAAAGTTTGGTAGTATGCTTATAACATCCTTGGACTGGAGTCGTGCTTCTCTGGATTTTATGCTAGAGAGGTTGGAAAGCCGATATAGTAAATTCGTTATTCTGAGTTTTATGCACTTCCACAAATTAAAAAAAATGTTCTGGTAGAGCCATGAAGGAAGAAAAAAATCTGGGCCTTTTCCTTCATGGGTAGAGCCTATGAAATCCTGTATTGTTGAAAAAAAGCTCATGCAACATCGAGGCTTGCTGATTTCCTAACTTTCTGAGCATACTTAATAACCATAGAGAAATAACTTAAAAATGATAAACTCATTTATATTTTTCTCTTTGAACGAGTAATCACATAAATGCCGATGTGTGCGTTGCATTTGCTATGTTTGTTATTTGATAAAAAGTTTCAAAATAAACATGCCTAAATTGTCAAAGTTTCTTTTTCACATTTTCGATTGATCTTATTGCGTCTGCTTTTGCGTCTTAACATAAGTAAACTAATATTTTTTACTTCAGAATTCAAAATGTTACCAAAACACGATAATATGCCTGGTGGAAGTTTACGAAAAAATCCAATTAACTATCATGGCATGGACTATCCATCAAAGGAAAATAAAAAAGATATCGTTGACAACAAGACTGTAGTATCCAAGTCATTTTCCGAACTCAATGTAAATATTGACTTGAATTGATTCATTCTTTATATTTCTTTCGATTTATGAATTCAAGTAAGTGGTACCAATAATCATGGTATGAAACCGTTACCTCCGTAATCACCACTACAAGGAACTCGAGTTTTTTCTAAATACCTATTAGTGTTCAGATAGCATTGAGTCAGCGTGTGAGATTCCTTGAAGAAATTCAATGCCTATATATGAAAATAAAAATTGAGACCACTTTGTTACGATTCGAGGTTTAAACCCCGTGCCTCCCTAATGGAAGACAACGGCTCTAGCCACTAAGCCACCGACGCCATGCCTTCCTTTACTAAGACCGCAGTATAAGTAAAAGAAATAGGGGCATACTCTTGCATGCCTCCTGCCATACGGTCTTTAAAGCTCTTTTTAAATCGGTAAACAAAATTAAGTTAATTACTTTCTCCCTCTGTAGGTCTGCATTGTTTATTGTTTTTCCCGTAGTTACATCTGTATCACATGTTTTATATTCTATAATGTCTGTATCATCTATTCTATCTATCTATCTTCTTCTTCTTCTATAAAAACTTGAGTTTAATTCTATAAAAAGTTTTTATAAAAACTGATTGTAGGTGATAAAGGGAGTGTAGCTGAACACAAAATTACTCGTACAAGTTTTGAAAAAAAAGTCCGTGTGTCTGTCTGTCTGTTTGTACACGGTAATCTCTGGAACCGTTGGACCGATTTAAATGAAATTTTGCATGGTGGTGCCTTATATCCCCGGTCAACATCTTAGATATTTTTTACCACGGGAAATAACGAAAAAACTACGCCGGCGTAGCCGGGGGTGGACAGCAAGTATTCTACATGTTTAAAATAACCATAACTTTGAATACAACAGCAGTTATATGGCTCTTTTTCGATAATTGCCCGTCCTTGGGTGTTAATTCTCTGCTAGAAATATACTCGTAGGCATATTATGATGTTTAATGTGAACGTTGCGTGCAGTACAAAACATTTACATTGTAATAATCATTTGTAGGCTTTCGGAACTGGTGCTGGTGGAGACACAACTGTAACATTGAATGACGGCAACCAAATACCTGTCCTCGCGTTGTGCACTAGTCTTGGACACACGCGCGATGTAAGTACCAACAATACACTAAGCACAACAGCAGTTTAAATTATGTTTAAGGCACTAGCAGATAAACAACAATAAATCTATTGCCAGCTACGATAATTGTCCAACTGGTTGACTAAAGACTCGAATGAGATAAGATTATGCATAAGTAATGCAGCACATTCGCACACTGATATATTTTCAAAACACATATATGGTGGATGGATAACCAGCCTTATGTGACGATTTGTCAACGGCAACCATTTCGATGAATAGAAAAGAATAGAGTAGAAAACTCATTTACGAGTATTCACTGAAAACATACAATACACAGCAGACAACAAGTAGTAGTACACCTAAGTAAAGTTAACAAGTCATTGCCCTGGCAGTTTGATTCAGTTAAAATAATGAGACTATAGCTATCGTTTACAGCTCATATAAGTCCCGACCGAGGGGTCGAGCGTAGGCTCAGTGTAGACTGAAATCAGCGTGAATAGGCCTTAGTCCACTACGCTGGCCAATTCAAGCTATAGATAGGTTCTATTGTCAGTATATTAGTCGTCATCTCAGCTCTACCCAGTCACCCAAGGGTCTTTACAACCATGCGAATTACTTAGTGCGTAACCTGCATCTTTTTAAGTTTATTTTTATTAATTTGAATCTTACAAAAAAGTCAACTATAAATAGCTTGAAGGTCATTCCTGCTTACAACATGTCTTTATGTATGTATGTGTTTATTTCAGGGTTTCCGTATTCATTCCGTCAACCACGCGCTGGCTCATAAAATAAAGAGAGCCTTGATGGCGGGATACAGTCACTTAGATACGGCCGTCATATACCACACCGAAGGCGAGGTCGGTCGAGGTATCCAGGAGTACTTCAGGGCAAAACCGACTGCTAGGCGGGACGACGTATATGTCACTACGAAAGTTAGTATAGCGTGTAACCTTTTCCTGGCCCTATTAGCCCTATCAGATATACAGGGTATCCCACGGCTATTTAAAATATTATAGACAAATGTGACTAAATTAGGAACATAATCTAGTCATAGTTTATTACTTTTTCAACAGATGTCGCCTGTTAGCGTATATTTACTATTTATAATCGAAGCGAAAAATGAAAATTGAGCTTAGGCGGGGACTTGAACCCGCATCACCTGCCCAATATCAATTATTTTCATTTTTCGCTTCGATTTTAAATAGTCTAGTCATGTTTATCATAAGGATTATTAATTATTTGTCATGTAGTCAGACTGCAATATTTAAAAAAAATGGGAAAGAATCATAACCCACAGGGATTCGAACCCTGAACTTCTGTAACGAGAAGCGACCGAATTACCACTCGCCGGACGTACAGAGGCTGTTATAATCACTTAATGTATGTACGATTAAAAACTTCCCCGCTTATTAGAAGGATTATAAAAAAAAAATACGTTTCAGTTATGGAATGACTGCCATGAAAGAAAAAGCGTTGTACCATCGTTAGAAAAATCCTTAAAAAGACTACAACTGGACTACGTTGACCTATATTTAATACACTATCCAGTTGCATATTCAGTAAGTAAAACCCGATAACAACTATTTTATCTGCTTTGCAAATACGTATAAACGACTAAAATAACGATGAAATATGTACTAAACTAAGGCATTATTAGACGCTCCAGCACTACACGACACAAGAAACTTTGAATATTTTTTATTTTTATCACTAAAGTAATATTGCAGAGAACATTATTTTTAAAAAAGAAGAAAGACTAATAGATTCCTCCACTGAGTTTCTTCGACGGGTTCTTCTCTTCAGCTTTCTGCCCCGCGGCTAAGCCCGCGCTTACAATTTTCTCGTGGGAATGAAGGATTTTCCCGCGGTAAAAGGTAGCCTATGTGTCATTCTGATGTATAAACAATTTTACTGTAAAGTTTCTTTAAAATACATTCAGTAGTTTTGCGTGAAAGAGTAACAAACATACATCCATACTCATAAACTTTCACGTTTATAATTAGGAGGATTTAGTGAGAGATGAGAGCCAGCCATGGTTTAAGCAAAGCTCTAAAGTCGGTAAACTCATTTTTTAAACGTATAATAAAAAAAAATATGACTTTGATATTTTTAAACAGAAGACTGGCGAAATGAACATAATAGACTACCTGGAGACGTGGAAGGGGATGGAGGAAGCAAAAGAAAAATTCCTCACGAGATCAATAGGCGTTTGCAACTTCAACATTGAACAGATGAAACGGCTGTGGGAACACGCGAGAATTAGGCCTGCTGTCTTACAAATTGAAGTATGTTTTTTTATGGTTTGAATTATCTGATTGCTGGGCCTAGGTGGTGGTGATAGTGACGTATAGTGTACAAGGATTGATGAACAAGGCTCTGGTTATATTACCCACAGGCATTGTTGCGACGTTGGATCCAAAGCAAAGAGTTTTTTTAGGTGTATCTTACTCCGTAATTTAGGTATTATCGGCCGATGCTCCTATCCGAGAGGCGTTAGTAGGGAACCAAATAGTGTTAGTAGAGTGCCGCGAATGCGCGATACGCGATAGAAAGAGAGGCACCTACTTCGAGCTAGTGCAATTAATAAAATTAATAAACTATAGTAATAAAAATATGTGGGGAGGGGACACCTCACACACGGCCACCTGACCCCAAACTAGTCAGAGCCTGTACCATGGGTGTCAGACAGATGACTGTTTTAGGCATTATTACTGCTAACTTAGGTTTAATTTTCTGTACTAAATGGACTTAATAGCCCGAAATGAAAGTATTTTTACTGTACAGGTGAACCCCACGATAACTCAAGAGGAGTTGGTGAACTGGTGCCACGCGCACGATATAGTAGTGATGGCGTACTGTCCGTTTGGAGCGATCATGTCGAGGAAGGAGGACTCGCCCCCAGTAAAAGAGCTTAGGTTTAGTTTTCTGTACTAAATGGACTTAATAGCCCGAAATGAAAGTTTTTTACTGTACAGGTGAACCCCACGATAACTCAAGAGGAGTTGGTCAACTGGTGCCACGCGCACGATATAGTAGTGATGGCGTACTGTCCGTTTGGAGCGATCATGTCGAGGAAGGAGGACGCGCCCCCAGTAAGACAGGACCACCCGCTCCTAAAATACCTTTGCAGGACACATAAAAAAACTGTGCCTCAAATTTTGCTTCGATATCTCGTAAGTGTTTTAATTTTACTTATTCTTGTTTATTTTGAATTAATTTATTTTCCTTTTCTAAATTAGGTAAGGGGTATAGAATAAAAAAATAAATAAGTCATTTTGGACGCATGAAATAGGTGTTCATTTTATTAATAATAATTTGTTCAGAAACAAAACTTAACAAAAAGTTTTCTTTAAAATGTTAGGTAAATATCACACGGTGTCGGCGACAGGCAGCGCAGCGGATCTGACCTACTATAAATTTGGATGAAATCACATCTGTGTCAAATGTATCGGCAGTTTTCATACTAAGTCATACTCCGTACTCCGAAAATCTGAAAAAAGCTGCGTGTAATAATCACCTTATAACTAAAATAATCTACACTTGATTTCAGATTGACCGTAGTATCATACCGGTTCCGCGCATCACAGGGTATACCCATTTAAGGGATTATTTGGACGTTTTCTACTTTAGTTTAACCAAAAATGAAGTTTCTGAGTTGTCTGCCTTGAATGCCAACTACCGCGTGAAAGTGCCTATCAAGTGGTACCCTCACCCACATTTTCCATTCGAAAGACAGAAAATCTCAGAACTCGTTCTAAAACACGTAATCGATCACAGCAAGGAAGATGAATATTAAATAACATGTTAAATCGTGTCACCAAAAAAAATGGTAAATATATTAAGTAGTGCAATAAAAACATTTAATATTTTGTATTATTAAGCTTACTGAAATTTATTTTTAATTGACTTACCTCCCATACCTTCTTCTTCTTCTTCACATTTAAGAGCCGCGCTCTTGTCGGTGGAGTCTGCGCCATTCTGTTCTGTCTTCCGTCCTCTGTTTGATCTCTTGATACGACACTACATCTATTCTTTCATTATTTGGTCTATATAATGTTCTTCTAGGTCGTCCTTTTTTCCTTTTCCCTTCTATCTTTCCTTCAATGATGTTTTTGACAAAGTCGTCTTGTCGTATCAGGTGACCCAGCATCTTTCCCCTTCTATTTGCAATGATCCTCATTCTCTTTTTATTTGTGGTGTTGTATGTTTGTATTATGTATATCAGCTGTTTGACACCCATGGTGCAGGCTCTGCCTAGTTTGGGATCAGATGGCCGTGTGTGATATGTCCCACATAAAATAAAATACCTCGTTACCTTTTTATTTACAAAAGTGCCTAAATGAATAATAACGATATATTTAAAACAAAATATACCAACAATTTCTATGCACTAATTTATATCATAAGATTTATTAGCAACACAAATAGATGTTTTAATGATATATGACGACACAATAATGATAAACAAAAACACAAAATGAGAGTGGTTTGTCGTCTGGGATCACAGTCTGGGACTAGCTTTAATTACCTCATCCCAAAAGCTTTATCGTTGGCGCTGCATAATTGACGCTCAGGTTTTTTGTTAGCGGTTTATTTATGAGTAAAGTTAAAGAGAGGTTTGGCTGGTCCCGACATAAATTAGGTGCGGTGACATGAACTAATTGCCGTCATTATGCAAGAAGACGCCGCACCGGTGTTTAGCCGAAGTCAGGGCTTTGTTTCGATCGCTGTCGTGCTCTCTTCATTAAAATCGAGCCAAAAATATTGAAAACACTGCGTCCTTTTTCCCTCGGAGAATTGGGAACGGAAAAATGTGTTGCGAACGTGGCGCTGCGCTGGGCCGAAAAACGTATTTACGTTGTGTTATACCGTAAATGGAAAGGAAACATTTTTGTTAGTAAATTTTGGAATGAGAATAATATTTTATTTGCACTAGAATATGACCAAACTAATCAATATACTTACATAAATCTAATCAAGAGCGTCATTAGCGTAGTGGGCAAGGCCATATTCGTCGTTGTTGGTTCGATGCCTGCTATCGAAAGAACTTAGCTGGTCGACTTTAATGAAGTCTAAAAACAATGTAACTTTATACTTTTTAAATGTGTTTCTTTACCTATTATTTCTTTGAATAATTCCAAATTTAAATAGCCCTTTGATAGTGTCCATCTGTTCAAGAATGGTTTCGGATTCGTCAAACCGTCAAACAAATATTAACAAGGGGAGACAAGGGGCTACTCAGTTACTCACGTCGGACGTAAACTGTATCGAACCAAAGGCTATTTATAGTCCTGTTTTGTAATTTCTGTGAAGCTTCAACCTGCCAGTGTAATAATTGAAACCAGTTGAATGAGGACTCAAAACCAACTGCTAATAGAAATGGACCAAGGACGATCACAATACGAGTATTGATAACACGTTAGTCCTGATGTAGGACTTTAGGACAGCTTGAACAGTATTACTTGTTTGTGTTCAGTAAAATAGCCATAGGACTCTGCTTGTCTTCCCAATAGATGTCGTATATCTATACTAATATTATAAAGAGGAAAGATTTGATTGTTTTTTTTTTGTTTGCATCGAATGGGCTCCAAAACTACTGAACCGATTTCAAAAATTATTTCACTGTTCAGAAGCTACATGATCCCTGACAACATATGTTATATATTATTTTCATCAATAATGTAACCCAAGGTATAAGAAACTACTGCACCGATTTTGGTGAAACTTGGCACAAAGATAGACCTTGGAAAAGATTATAGGCGACGATTGACCGGGGAAAATTCCTCATTCCCACGCGAAACATTGTTAAAGCGAGCGTAGTTGGTACAAAGATAAAATAGACCTTGCGGAATAACATGAAAATTCCTCATTCCCAAGGGAAAAACTATAAACGCGGGCGGAGCCGCGGCGGAAAGCTAGTGTATATAGATTGTATATAAGTTTTGGTTGGTAAAAGTATATATATTTACAGAGTCCTTAAAATTTAAACAAATATGACGGAAGTCGTCACAAGTAATATATTCCGATCAGGTAATACCTAAGAACCTACTAAAACTAGTTAATTTAAACTGACTCTAGTCGCTTGATAATTTTTAACAAATTCAGTAAGATGTACAAATATACCAAATAGATAGATTATGACTTGTGAGACTGTAGTTATACGAATAGACTTTAGAATAGAATAGAATATACTTTATTGCACACCAGTAGTAAATTACAAATAAAATACAATGGGCGGCCTTATTCCTAAGGTAGCAATTTATACCAGGCAACCCATGGTAGAGGAGAAGCGCAACGATAAGTGCAGAACAGTGCATTATATTCTTTTAAATTTAAAAAAAAGATAGGTTTCAGGTTGAAGATAGGTGTGTTACAAAACATAAAACGGTACTGAATCCGATCCTAACTCGAAACATTTCGTAACCGATAAAGTAAACATTTAATAAAAACGGAGATAAATAAAAACATTCAATAAATAGAAATAGAGAAAGAAACAAAGTCCATTGAAAGCACAGTGAAGCTTAGCTTCTATAATACTTGTACTATACCTACAGCGTCATTCTTCCATTGTAATATTAATGATGTTTTTATTTCTTTCATCTTTTTCTTTCTTTGTGTTTGTAATAGAATGTTTAATGTATTGATATTATATTCCAAATCAAACAATGTATCTTGAAGTAGGGCGGGCAAACAGTCAGTTTCTATGTGTAACATAAATCCCCGGTGTTGAGTTGGATCACGTTCAACAAATGTTTGCAAGAACACACGAGGAGACCAACTAAGTAATAGGAAGGCAAACGTATTGAAACTTCGCCTGCTATTATTGGTTCAAAGTTCAAGTTACCTGATGGCTCACCCTGCATATAAATTGTTAATGCGGGAGCTATGTTCATAAAGCAGGAGATTACTTCCATTAACCCTCTCCACTCTGAAATTTAAGCTCCTGCTTTTTATATGCTATACATTTTTCCGTTTTTGTTGGAGCACATAAATACTTACCTACTTCTTTTGCATAAAAAGATAGATGAATTTAAAAATCGCGCTTTCTCAAATTTTTTATTTTTTATTTTTCTTTTATAAACCTAATTGTTTTTACCCACTTACAGTGTATTACTAGTAGTAAAATTAAAGCATAATTTAGATATTTATCGTAAACAAATCCTTTCTTAAAAATGAGGAGCGCAAGGAAACCTGATGGCATATCCTAATATTACTAAAAAGATTACCTATTGAACTTTTACTAATTCGTTATTAGTATTTCATTACAAATAAGATGTTCTTTATAGAGCTATTTTCCGACATTCTGAACTGCATTTCATTCGAAAAGGTAATCTTTTAAATGGTGTCGTTGGAATGTTTCCCTCCAAGAGAGTGGCCAATAAAACCGGCTTAGATCCGTCGCTCGATTTTATTTTTATAGTGTTAAAGTAATTGAGTCATTTTTTGCGTTTTATTTTCGCCATAAATAATGCCTACCGGTTAAGCATGAGAATTTTGAGATGGAAACTATCGCATAAATAAATTAATAACGAACTTAAACCAAGATACTCGTAAGTACTCAATAAACCACATCCGCATCACGAGTCTTTGTCCTATTAATTTTATAAACGAGAAAGTTTGTAATGATGTATGGATGGATTTTTGTTAGTCTTTCATGTAAAAAAATCTGAATAAATTTTAATAAAACTTTACAATGATATAGCTTATATATCAGAATAACACATACTCTACTTTCCCTGGTTCCGACGGGAAAAACTGAAGCTGAAGAAAAACCGCAGGAAGACGCTCTGAGCTTACACAGCCAAATTATTACACAGTCTTACTTTTCGTCTACAACGTAGTATATATGTTACAGGAAATGTATGAAATCCAGGAATTGTATACAATTCCTAGGAAATGTATACAATTCCGGAGCTCGTTAGGAAATGTATGAAATAATGTTTTAAAGATTACTTAATTCACACATTTCCTAGGAAATGTATGAATTTCCTAGGAATTGTATATAATTCCGAACTTGTACTAGGAAATGTATAAAACTAATGCTTTCTGTGAATAAAATTAACAAAGCTCTCTGTTAAACTGAGAATCATTGTTAAACTGACAATTACAATGTTTTTCCAAGGCTCTCATTAAAGTAATGCAACAATCATACGGTAAAATATAATATCTTTGTAAGGATTTTTCTTAATTCAACTTTTAAAATCAGCTATTTATTATTTTTTACAGCGTATCTAGCACAAAAACTGTAAATAAAGCTTGTTAAGCTCAAACTTTAATTTGATAAGTAAACAGTCTATAATTTAGGTAAATAATACACCACAATGTAAAAGGAAAAGCCTTTTTAAAAATATGTAAATAAACTTTTTAAAACTTTCACGGTTGTTTTCATAACTATTAAGATTTAAAACGGAATGTATCATGGTAAATATCCCGTTTTAAATCTTAATAGTTATGTAAATAAATCCACCCAGGTAACATATTATAAAATAATATAAATTTAAAATAGCATAAGGGCTTGCTGAAATTTAACTATTTATTCTCATTTTTATAGCTGGTATATAAGCACTGAATGTTTGCGCAAGCGGTCGCATGATCGGTTGACGCAATACCACAGGTGGAACACTCCAAAGAACGTAAATGAAAATCAAAGAAAAATTGTCTTTATGCTTCATCGAATTCCACGCCACACCATCCGGCAGAGTTTGGCGGCACCTACGGGATGCAGTGAGTTGAGGGATATCTGGCGGGGAACTTATTTTGGTGCGGGGAGGTAAATATCCCTTCTGTACGAGTAGTACTATTATATACTTCTGTTGTAATAGCCTCCCTTCGCTCCGCTTTCTTCGCTTACCCATTGACATCTTGAATGTATTACATTTCCGATTGCCATTTAGGAAATGTATACATTTCCTAGGAAATGTGTCTAATATCATTTATTTCATACATTTCCGGGCGACTTTAGGCATTGTATACATTTCCTAGAAATTGTATACAATGACGGATTTCATACATTTCCGTTAACATATACTTAATTATAAGCAGTATTCTATACTAATATTATAAATAGGAAAGACTTAATTTTATTTGTTTCCTCGTTTGTTTGCATTCAATAGGCTCTGAACTACTGAACCGATTTAAATATAACTTGATACAAAGATAGAATAAGTACACGTTGGGTAACAACATATGCTACCTTTACGGCGGGAAAATTCCTCCGCGGGAGCGTTCAATCATTTATTTGCGTCCAAATGTTTAAGCAATAGGTTATATTTAATCATGCAGCGCTTTGATTAATCAGAGATCTGGGGATATTGATGTTGGTACCCATTAGATATTCTGTTTGCAGTAGCGTCAAGCATAAACTAGTTCTGGTCAGTTACTCGTAGCCATCTCTGTCTGGAGTCCCGAACTCCCCCAACGCTGAAACATCCCTCGGTGCGCTGAGTGCAAGATAATTTCACATTCTGAGTAATTACGACCGTCCCGGATACGTAGTAATATTGGAAATACATCCATAGCCCATAAATCTGTGACATTCCAAATTGTAATCATAAATGGCTGCACAATCAGTTAAATGACGTCCAAACGTAACGAATACAATAGGTAAAAAAGGAAGCGTTAAGCAAAAGACGGCCTTATTACATGGAGAAATTTCTACCAGGCAACCCTGCTAAGATATATGAAAGATATTGTCAAGATTGTCCGCTGCCCTAAGGAGGTAACGTCCCTGTGCTAATATTGTTTTGGAAACGCTTATCAATCGTTTATCAAAATAAAAAAATGTTTATAAATATATTTCAGTTGATACAATTATTTTATTGGGCGCGATCTGCAGTGCAATGCTGTTCACTAGACTCTATATCGCAGACCGTCGAAAAGGCAGACTCCACGCCATTAAACCGTCGCCTACAGTGGAAATGTTTCTTATTTCCAACCGCCACTGTTACAAGATTTACCTACGTCCAAGTCAATATTTATAGACTTGGCAATTCTCTTTAGAATAAGGAATATACTACAATTTACATTTGCGAATATGGCAACATCCCAAACTGATAGAGCATGAAACATTTGTCTGAAAATAATTTAAAATTCACTGTAGGTATCTTTAACTTCTGTATTATTGATAGGAAAAAAACTACTTAGAAGGAAATAAAATACCAACAAGTATTAATGAACAATCGCTTCACAAAACCAGCGATGTTACTTTTTACCCGACTTCTTATAAAGCGAACTAAAAAGTGATGTAGGAACATAGTAGCATTTATAATTGAAATCCTATTTTGTTCACTTCAGGACTAAAAGAAAAAAATGATAAATAAACGACTAAAAGAAAAAATGATAAAAAGCCCGGAACTGAAATTATAACAACAAAGCAATAGTGAAAACTCAAAAAAAGTTGTTATTTGAATGGCACTTAGTTTATTTTAAAAAATTGTTTCGTTTTCATAGCGCGCATAGAAATAAATTATCATAATTATACAGAATTTGTATGTACCTATTTCCGAGTGTTTCAAAATTGTAACTATATTTTAATACATTTCAATTTCAAGAACAGAGTCCTAATACAAACCTTTCTTGAGGTTGTAGTACGAACTAAAAAATAACAAATATTTCAAACGTCACTGGAATAAAATAATATTTTCCGTAACTATGCTATTTTGGACTCCACTATCTGCATAAAACTTCTTCTTTATGGCAGCACTTTGGATTTGCTGGGAACTTTTATAAGCAAAAATCTCGAGGGAATAATAATCGCAGGCTCCGCCCGAGAGTTTTCCCAGCTCCAAAGTTTTCTTCCCACTAAATAACTATCGGCTCTCTAAAGATGCAGAATGAAGGTGAAACTTTTAAAAAAGGTAACGTAGGCACGAGTTGCGCTGTCGCAGTCCCTGGAGAAATCTGTGGCTTGATTAATGGCATACAATTTTCATTTTACGAGATAAGTTTTTTTTATGAAGTTGAAAATTTAATGTTGTTGGGGTCCCATTAGTACGTGCTCATACAAATTAAGCAAAAAGCTCAAAGATTTTTTTCTGTAAAACCGTAATTAAAAATACATAATATGTGCGTGCACATACAACCTAAACAAATTGTTGCAGACTCAATTAAGATTCTCTTAAATCCGGAAATGGCGTTATATTATGTAAGCTTTCAGGTTTTGGTGGTATAATTAGTTTTATTAATCAACACAAAATTCAAAATCATTGAGATAAGGTAAGTTGCATCTCCTTGGCTATCTGGACCACATCTGGACTAATACATTTTTTTTAAATTTTCGCTACGATTTTAATGAGTAAAATACATCATCAGACGTTATCTATCGAACACGTAATAATAAGATAAAAGATAAGTAATAAGAAAGTAAAGTGATAATTATTATAAATTGAAACAGGTAACGCTTCCTATTTACTTGGTCTGTTAGCACTAATATCCACTCAAATGATTTGTGAACACTCACAAAGCTAAAACGGTACGCAAATAGGATTATAGTGAGCGCACAAAATTAATTTCGTCGTTGAATCAACATTTCAGCGGAGTTAAATCACTTGTGGCGGCGCGGCGTATTACTGGTTATTACTGGTTTGCGGATTGTCGGCGGCCATTATCAGCCAATCGCAGCGTCGCTCGAGCGCTAAGTACGCGTAAGAACTGTTATTGCAGCGCGGCGCGGCAGCCCGCAGCCGCCGCCGCGCCCATTACCACGGGCCTCACTTTGCCACTGATAAATTCTCTTGCATCCTTCAAGGAAAAAATCAGGTATACAAATCGGTCCAGTGAAGAAAGCATAATCAACAATTTGTGCACTCTTCTTTTCGTACAGTAATCTACATTTCATTACAACAACGTCTACTTTAGGAATTTTCGTGAAGAAAAATCTATACCAAGATTTTTTTGGTTTATTTAGAATTGTATTAACTTTAGCGAAAACATGCCAAGGCAAATGTAATAGTTTGAAGTTTAATTATGTGGTAATTGCGTTTGGAAACCGCATTAGTGAGATCGAGAACAGAGGGTTAGAGTGAGCCGAGCTTAACGAGCACCTCATTTTCACGCTATGAATATTGAACAGTCGCAGGTCCCACACGGAAGCTGTAATAGTTACTTAATCTTCTTTTTGGTGGTCTGCACTGGCTTGTTTAAATTGTAAAAGTGGGGTACAAAATGTATTAAACATTCGTCGGGAGCAAGAAGTTTAATTTAAATATGCCGATTACATCTAGATCATAAAAACCTAGGTTGCGTTTTTATCCCACTCATGCACAAGTAGTCACTTCTATCCTCTAGCTCTAACTCGTATTACCAAGTTTGAGAAATTCAGTGTATTTGTTGAATTCCTCGCGACAAGGAGTCGAGATTGCAACACGAATACTTCTTCAAGTTTGCCGATGTCGTCGATCGCGACACTGTGTGCTAGCTTCCCAAGCGGCGTTGTTATTTCATAATTATAACTTATACCACCTTATACACTTGATTTTTAAATGGATTACTGCACCGAAAATGAACACGTTTAAATTTTCACATTTCAGATTCATTTGTGCTCGATAGTCGTGTGAGGCGCGAAATCTGTGTTTTTTACGATGTACCTGTTTTTGCGTTTTATAACTTAATTTCTCGGTAGTTTATTTACCATTGTTTTACTAATACATTCACAGACAAAATAATAGATATGTTAATCTCCAATTTTCAACAAAGGGTAATCGACCATTTGACGATGTAGATTTGTTGAAGATTTCTACAAGGATTTTATGAGTACCTATTACCGTACAATTAGTAATTAAATATAACATCATTGGATTTATATGAATTATTAGAGGAAAATGTTATACCTAAACTAAACAATCTATATCTATAAAATAATAAGAATACTATCTATAAATTGAAGCGAAAAATAAAAATCACGCTAAAACGCTAATAGACGACATCTGTTGAAAAAGTAATAAACTTTAATAAGAATAGTCTATGAGAAGGTCCGACAAACGTGGGGCATTATTAAAGAAAAAATTTATACCTACTCGTACCTTCACAACAATAAATTGGGTTCCATTCCACGAAACAGGGATAAATAGTTACGGAAGAAGAATTCGCCCGCTTCATACTAATCCGGAACTTAGAGCGAACTACGAATCCTGGCCAAGGAAAAATAAGAGGAGATGACACGACGAAATAACAACTGCGATTAGATAAATAATTAGCGAACTCGTTTCACAGAAGCAATTCCCGCTTCCATTCTTAAAGCAATTATAGTCAGTACGGTCCAGCGCAAACAGAAGGCATTACAGAATAATGGTCGTTTTAACGCCTAGCCCGATGACTCTAACGCAGCAGTTAAAGTTAGCTCATGAATATTGAATGGTGCATTCGCTGCCCAGACTTCCGCTTAGTGTTGCCACTTACCATCTTAAAATTCTGGGAAGTTAAAACTTGACCGCCGCTGTAGACTTGACTTCTCTCTGAACTACAAGTAAACATTTTTTTCCCTGATGATTCATTAAATTTTCATAATATAATGAACATTTCTATTTAAGAATTGCCTGGTAGTGTTGACTCAACTTTGTTTATGTACATACTGTAATATTTATATATTTTTTTGGTGTCAATAAAGGATATTTGTATTGCATTGTAAATTGCTTTCCAATACCTGCTTTTTGTATACTTTCATTGCTGTGGATTGTAATTCTTTCCCTGTATTTTTGTGTGTATATTCTATTATATTTAAATGTCGCACTATTCAACTTCAATTTTACTTTACATTAATTTATTTATAACTAGCGACCCGCCCCGGCTCCGCACGGGAAAATGGTTATTGTGGGTTATCCTTCAGTATATTATGCATGTATTATACATATAAACCTTCCTCTTGAATCACTCTATCTATTAAATAATTATAATACATAGTTTAAAAAACTAAAAAACACGCTTCCTGTCCACCATCTTGGACGTCCGCCATATTGGATTTAAGTCACGTGATTTTTTTTTCGTATTCCTGACAGCAATCCCTTTCATTTGATACCCATATCATGGGGGTGGATTTCAAACAGCCAGTTCTGCATCTTAGGGAGGCCGCCATATTGGATTTGTAATGACGTTTCTTAGCTAGTCATGTATTGTCATCAAAACTCAGAGCGGGTGCAAAATTTCATTCTAATCGAAGACCGGGAAGTGGGTCAAATTAAGATTCCAAGATTTTTTTCATACATAATGGGGAGGCCGCCATATTGGATTCGTAATGACGTTTCTTAGCTAGTCATGTATTGTCATCAAAACTCAGAGCGTGTGCAAAATTTCATCCTAATCGAAGACCGGGAAGTGGGTCAAATTAAGATTCCAAGATTTTTTTCATACATATAATGGGGAGGCCGCCATATTGGATTCGTAATGACGTTTCTTAGCTAGTCATGTATTGTCATCAGAATTCAGAGCGTGTGCAAAATTTCATCCTAATCGAAGACCGGGAAGTGGGTCAAATTAAGATTCCAAGATTTTCTTACATACATAGTTACTTACAAGTGAAGCTAATATAAAGCGTGTAAAAAAACCGCATCAAAATCCGTTGCGTAGTTTTAAAGATTTAAGCGTACAAAGGGAGGGACATAGGGAGGGAAATAGGGACAGAGAAAGCGACTTTATTTTATACTATGTAGTGAAGTGCATACTCATTTCTTTTAATTTATTAATTACACACACTACGGATTGTATAAAAATGAAAAAAGCAAGCAGATAGAGGTCCCTATTATTTTATTTTCAATCTATCGGTGAAAGTAATAAAATCATTTCTAGAGAATAACGAACTTATAAGACAGCATTGAAATGCTCCTTCTGTATTGTCTGAAGCACCCACCCTCCAGCAGTAAAATGTAGGTTACAATTTCTGGTTTTCATCGTATTATTACTACTCATGTAATTTTGTGGGGAATGTGCGGTAGTTCCCGCGGTGGATTATAAACCTACAATGTGAGGAGCTCTGTCGGGGCCGCTACAATGTTCTCCTTCGTTAATGCACTTTATGAATGTCTTGGGTAATTTGCATCTCAAATTGCTTAATTATTTCGTGTCTCACGGTGCACATACAAAGTATGCTCGTTCGCTACCTGTGCTTCCTTATTAAAATTAACACTACGATAAACTCTCACATGCTACGGAAGACGCAGCAAGATCATTCAGTTCCAGCCAAGTGAATTGTAGAGTAGAATATTACGATTTTTTATAAAGCATCATGACCAATTCTACAATAATTAATTTTTATAAATAATAAAAATGACACATTTTACCTATTACTGGCCAATTTTGTATCGGTTTAGAGCTTAGAGCTATTTTAGAGCATATAGCAGATTCAGAAAAAGCCAATAAAGGCAGTTTTAACTGTTTCCTTTGTAAGGGTTTATAAGGCTGATTTTCCACCAGAAATGTGCTATACATCTATGCTGCGAAAATGTAATAGCTGAGTGTCGACTGCCGTGTGCGAGTATTGTTACCAAAATAAACGCACTCGATATCGAGAGCGTAAACGCGATTTTGTATGGAATTGAAACTACGCCATCTATTGACAGTTAGCTCAAGTAAAATTTCTCCATACTAAATGCACGTTTACGTTGTCGATATCGGGCGCGTTTCGTGAGTAAAAAACTCGCACTTGGCCCTCTGAGCTGTGAAACTATGTGACCGTTTCCGCTGATAAATAAGCTATGTAGCGGTGCCAGTAAGATATGCTACAAGTATGCGCCGCCGCCGCAAAGTAGCTGCGCGAGGAAGATGCATCCACAGCTCGCATCCTTCCATACAAACATATCTTAGTTGAATCCGTTTTCACCAATTGCTAAGCTATGCAAAGAGAAAAGTAACTATTACGGTTTTTCCAGGGAGGTGGGAAAAATCCGCACTAGTCGTTATTCACAGATCTTTGGCCTCAAAACACTATGTTCTAGATGTCAAATGACAAACTTTGTTTACTTTTATTATATTTTTGTTGTGTTTACAAAGACTAAAGTTTGACTACATTTTTTCAAAAATCTTATTTATCTATTATACCACTTTTTTTTACTTAGTAAATGTAGTAAAATATTCTATTTATGATTTTCATAGACTGACTGAACTCAATGTGCTACAAACTGTATGGAAATCAAGAAGAAATACCGAGAAACCGATGTAATAAACTAAAAAAGCAATGGTAAAGCTAATTGTTCTGTTAATATAAAAAAATCTTGTACTAATCTAACCCTCTATTACAAGAAATTTTTTAAAATTAGTATTTATATTTTATTCCGGTTCATTTTGTTCCAGTTGCGTATTTTGTTGGGTAATATTGATCTCTTCAGTTTTCCTTGGTGTGGGTATGTTAATCTGAAAGATATTTTATAGCATGCTATCCCTTGTTCCTCCTATTTTTTGACTTACTCTCCAACAACTTCACTCGCCATTATTACTTATTGGTTTCCCGTGGAAAATTTGCTAATGTTCTAGGTAGTTCTAGAAAATTCAAGATGATAAGAGTATCTCCAAAAGCACGTCTTTCGGGTAAAAACGGGAGACTTCATCATAGATGGAGGATAGTAGTCTTCTTCGTTAACAGCTCATAATAATATAATATGTCCCCACCGAGGGGCTCGAGCCTACCCTGATACCAGGGTGAATAGGCCTTAGTCGACCACGCTGGCTCACCGTAAGAGCGTCGATAAAACGTACATATGAATTCGAAAATCGAAAACACATAGGTTACGTGCCGAGGTTTGAACCCGCGAACTTCGGAATGGAAGTCAACGGGCCTAGCCTAGGGCTAGAGGATAGTAGTCTACCACAACATATGACACGCACATGTTATCTTTTTGTAGGTTATTATATTAATTACACCAAAAAAGTAAATAGATATAATAGTATTATTTACAGTTGAATTGAATTTATCTGGTTTATTCTTCTTAGGTCTTCACAAGTGAGCTTTAGAACCACTAATCAAAATGGTATAAAGACTGCATATAAGGAAAAGTACACGTATACTACTTTCCCTCGGTAAAATTATATACAGCTCGTTTGTAGTATCATATGATACTACAAAACTATTTTACGTCAAACAATTAATTATTCGATATTTATTAACAGGAATGGCTATTTTTGCGCTAGGTGTAAAAAAGAATAAAAAAATCAAACGAACAGGGAGAAATTACCCCGCACATATATGGATAAAGTCCGGTCGAGGAAAAATATAGTCTTCACATCGATGATCATCTGAGAAAATTTTCAACGTGAAATAATGAACAGTTTTTAAAATATTTAATTTTATATTACAGCTGATACGAAACGACTATAAAACCTGATAAAACCAAACTATATAGGTACATATTATATGTAATACGGTTACATAAAGGACATGTTTTTTCCCTAACGAAGTAAACAAAGTTTTAGTAGGTAAGCTCAAATTAAAACACTTACAGCGTGCTTACAGCCATAGACGCGACTACTACATCCGAATCCCTTAGTAGTCACCTTCTACACCACCAAAATGGGAGACATTGGGTAGTTCTATTTCGGGAAAAATAAGACAGTCAAGGACGTGATACGAAAAATGCGAAGAATAGTTTTTTAAATACGAATATTTTAAAAACTGTTCATTATTTTACGTTGCAACTTTGCATAGTTGATCAACGATATAAAGACTATATTATCTATCACCAAATTTGAGCCAAATCGACCGAAAGGCGTTTCCCATATATTTCGTGCGGGGTTCTGTAATTATGATCGGGATCCTGTTTGGAGTTGTAGACCTCCTTATTTCAGGTGAGCAAAGTCACAAAATATGTTTATACGAATACACACATTTATTTTCCATAATTTATTATAAGGTAAGGTTAATCTCATCTTTAGCATCAAAATAATATTATAATAGTTACAAATTAGTTAAGCTGTTTATTGTGATCTTAAATCAAAACTATGACAGAACAGTCGAACTTTACTCATAAGATGAAATATGATAGAAAGCGATGATTAGTTTTGTTTTAAATTAGATTGTAAAATCATCCTTAAGTAATGAAAATTATAAGCTTCCACAATGGTTTGGATTATCAAATTTGTTTAGAAGTCCCTATGATGAGAGCCCTCATTTCGTTTAATGCTAAATTAATTTTTCGCTTATAAAGAAGGAAGGCGACCTCAATTCTGCCTGAACTGAAATAATCTTCGTTGATGGGGTCAGTCATGTCGTTTGATTTGCAGAGGAACTTGAATAGCTCGTATTTCAAGCACATAAAGCGGCTAAAACAACATATTTATGGTTATTAGAAGAACTTCATAAAACTTCATAAAACATTATTATCTCGAGAAATAAACAACACGTTCATTCAATTACTATATTATATAGTTTAGTCGCTGGTGTCGCTATAACCCCATGTTTGGTAGGCGGACTGAGGATCGCGTTGTCAATTACACAGGTGAATTATGCTGCTCTGTTACTGTCTTTCGTTGTCTTGGTCTACCCCAAGGATGTTATAAGTACTGTTGTTCGGTAGAGTCTTATGTGCTATGTTACAGTCTTCGAACTTTTCCAACATTACGTAGTGTTCTTACAGAAAAATTTGGGTCGCTCAGTCCCATTCTAAGCTAGGCCACAAATCTGTGTATGTACGGTCACGTTCATAAGTCCAGTCATGTCACGCGCATCTATACTTTAAATTAACTTTTTTTCCAAAAGCATTCAGAACATATCATTTGATGCAAAATATTGAGTCCCTTACACTGTATAAGTAACACAAAAAAATGATAATATCAAGCCTTTGCGAAAAAAGTTATTTGAAAGTATATAAACACGTGATATGACTGCACCTATGAACTTGACTGTACATACTCGTACTTTTATAAGAACAAATAAAGTACCTAAAGTAAGAAAGTAAGAATATAATTATGTTCTAATAATTGATAATTGGTCCCTTTCAGAGTATGCAACTACGACCCGGGACCGCTCCAATACGACAAAAGATGATTTGGGTTGTAAATAATGTATAATGTGTATTATTAATGAAGAATATACTGATTCCCTCGTATTTAATCTCCGATTAATAAAATAGCTATTAGCTTAGATGCAACAGCTATGAAATGGGTCACTTAAGAAAATGTGATGTAGAAAATCAACGTTCCTTGTATGCTACTGATACTTCCAATACCAGCCTGTGACGCATTAATTAAGTAAGAAAAACCTAGAAAAACCGATGGGGTTATTCACTTAGGTATATGCATTTATTCGCATTATATCCATACAACGATGGAAGTCAAAAAAAATCCAGTCGCCTCTGCTGTGGTCAAAACCAGTCATAGTACATAAAAGATTTATATATTTATTTTAATTGTTTTGAAATTTAAACATCACAGCAGCATGATATTTCTTAGAGTAGTTTATAGTTTATTTGATTGTCTATGTACCTACTGCTGTGGTTATGTTGAATAGGTACATCAGCAGTAATAAACCTAAAGTTAAGCCTCACAGTGAGGCCCTCACTGCAACGTTGTAATCGCGCCGGAACCTTTGTTTATTTTTAATTTAGAATGAGTTTTTATTTGATTACCTGTAGAAACTATCAAATGTGCTACACTTTTCATTTCATCAGACAATGCTGAGTATGGTTTAATTGAAGTAATAAATAACATATTATATCTGTTTTTCTAAAAGAAACATAAGTACATTATTTCAACAGTACTAAAATATCCTTGGTGTTAAAAGTACTTCAATGATCCTTGGTTTTTACCTTAGAGAATAAATTTTCTATTTATACTCTAAGGTTTTTACCTATTTATTTATTTAGTATTCTCTATGCAAAGAGAAAAGTAACTTTAATACGGTTTTATACAGTTCTAGATGTCAAATGACGGACTTGTTATTTTTCTCTTTGCTTGGTTGTTATATTTTTTCTATGTTTACTAATTTTACTATATTTTTGATAATCTTATTTATCTAATCTACTACGTTTTTTATTTAGCCAATATAGTTTAATTAGGTAATTATTCTATTTGTGATTTTCATAGACTGAACTCAATGTGTTTGGACAAACTGTGTGAAAATCAAGATGAAATAACGAGGTACCGATGTAATCAACTAAAGAAGCGATGGTAAAGCTAATTGTTCCGTTAATATCAGATTTTTTTTTATTAAAAATTTATACCAATTCAACCCGCTTTTAGAAGATTTTGTTAACTTCGTATTTCTATTTTAATTCGGCTCGTTTTGTTCCAGTTATGTATTTTGTTTGGTAATAATGATCTCTTCAGTTTTCCTTGGTTTGGGTAAGTTAATATTTTATAGCTTGCTACTCTCCAACAACTTCACTCGCCAATATTACTTATTAGTTTCCCGTGGAAAATTTGCTTATGTTCTAGGCTGTTCTAGAAAATTCTAGAGGGTGAAACGTTGAACTCTCATATATCCGAAAGCACATATTTCAGGTAAAAGCAGGAGACTTCTTCATAGATGGGGTAATAGTAGTCTACCACACCCTATAACTCGTTAAAAGATCAAAGAAATCTTAGAAATCAAGCAAGAAGGACTCGTATCTGAGTTTTAGTAGCACGCACATGTATATCTTTTAGTAGTATATTATATTGATCACCTATAAAAGTATATATATATAAAAGCATAATTTACAGTTCAATTGGATGTATCTGATTGATTTATACGTTTTCACTAGTGCTCTACGGAGTCACTCACCACTACGAGAGATATGGCCGAAAATGGTCAAAATGCGAGACTGCACTGTGGATAGGATTTGGTTTCAACGAGACACAGTTTATCATGCTATTTCACGTCGAACAATTAATTGTTCGTCTGATATATGATATTGAAATTATTTTTTATGTTTATATTAACAGGAATGGCTAGTTTAGCGGTAGGTGTAAAAAAGAATAAAAAAGTCAAAGGAACAGGGAGAAATTTAATTATGATCGGGACCCTGTTTGGTATTGTGGGCCTGCTTATTTCAGGTTAGCAAAAATATTTATATACGAACACACACATTTATTTTCCATCACTTATTATAAAGTGTACAATAAATAAATCAATAAATAATTAGGTAAGGTTAGCCTCATCTTTATCATCAAAATATTATTATAATACTTACAAAAAGTTAATTAATCATTTATCACTTTTAGGGTCTGCAACTGTATACATACTAATCTATGCTTTTATGACGACTCGGGACCGCTGGCCTCCTTCGCAGCACTTCCAATACGTCAAAAGAAGATTTGGGTTTTAAATAATGTATCAATGTGTACTATTGATGAAGAATAGACTGATTCTCTCGTATTTAATCTCCGAATAATAAATAGCTATAAGCTTAGAGATGCAACAGCTATGAAATGGGTTACTTCAGGAAAAGTGACGAAGAATAAGAACCAGCGTTTGTTGGTTTAATAGGATGATAATATCAAATTATAGCATGTTCCGCTGCGGAAAAAATTGTTGATAATCCTATGAATTAGCCATAGTACATAAATATTGAATTGACTTGAGGTTCAGATGTCACGCAGTATATAATGATCTTTTTCGTGTTACATTAAATATTGAATAGTTTATTTGATTATCTACTGCTATGACTGAGATAAGTACTAGGTACAGCAGTGATAAACCTAAAGTTAAGCCTCACTGCAACGTTGTGATCTCGTCGCAATCTTTATTTATTTATTTTTAATTTGAAATAAATTTTAATTTTACTATTGTTGGAAATACTAAATATACTGCACTTTTCATTTAATCTGAGAATGGTATATAATTGAAGTAATAGTTTTTTTTTCCAAATCCTAAATATTCGTACATGTACTTACATTACTTTTACATACTCCCCATTTTCCCCATTTGGATATTGCATAAGGTTTTTTTAATAGCAGTACCTATACAAGAACCCTCATTTTTAGGGTTCCGTAGCCAAATGGCAAAAAACGGAACCCTTATAGATTAGACATGTCTGTCTGTCTGTCTGTCTACAGCCACTTTATTCCGAAACTATAATACCTCTATACTGTTGAAACTTGGTGAGTAGATGTATTCTGTGAACCGCATTAAGATTTTCTTACAAAAATAGAAAAAAGAACAATAAATTAAGGTGGGTCCCGATACATAGAACTGAAACTCAAAAAAAAATTTTTTCATCGAACGTGTGGGATATCTATGGATAGGTCTTCAAAAATCATATTTAGGTTTCTAATAACATTTTTTTCTAAACTGATAGTTTGCGCGAGAGACGCTTCCAAAGTGGAAAAATGTGTGTGTGTGTGTGTCCCCCTCTAACTTCTAAAATAAGAGAATGATAAAACTAAAAAAAATATATGATGTGCATTACCATGAAAACTTCCAACGAAAATTGGTTTGAACGAGATCTAGTAAGTAGTTTTTTTTAATACGTCATAAATCGTAAACCGCAATTTACCTTTCACTATTATTAAAACATCGATCAAAGTCACAACGAACTACAAAAACTTTTATATTATGTTACTGGCTGCTACGGAACCCTTCATGGGCGATTCCGACTCGCACTTGGCCGTTTTTTTCATGGTCCCAATAGTTTGTCCCACTAGTGGTACCAAGCGGGAGAAAAAAAAATTTACGTTTTTAAGAAAAGTTTACATGGCAATTAACATTAACGTGTCCTTTCAATTGTTGTTAATACGGTAATTCATCCTGTTCAGTAAGTGCATTCAAATGTTGACTGAAAAATTCGTTTGATGCACAATGCGCGGTTATTTGAATAATTTGATGGAGAAAGCTTTTATCATATAAAATAAAAAATTGATTTAATGGAATAATCCACCGACGATTTGCGTTTTTTTTTTTGTCAATTTACATGTTCTTTATCCGAGTAGGTATCTTGTTTAGGTATATCATTTTCATCATAGATGAAAAACAGTCTCATTTTAATCTGAAGTAGAATTATGTTTAGTTACGTTCGTTTCTTGAATTTGACAATCGCGAGCAATTTGTATTCGACAGTAAGCACAATTTACAATCAAGCGAAGCTCGTTTTATGCCATGACGGAAACCGCCGTCGAACAGTTAAACTGATTGCTATGTAGCTCTGATGCTATTAGAAGCTATTAGATAATGACTGATTACTGATTACTGACTGATTTCTTTCGTTTTACATAGGTAATTCTTTTCGCCATTCTATGTTAATATTGCAAAATCGAGAAAATTTCATTGGTCCATGTCTGTACGTATGTAAACGACAGCACATGCGGTTGGACATTCACACTTTTTTACTTTTTTTTTAAATTGATTTTTCTCTCAATTACTTCATGTAATACTCCATAGGGTTATTCATCAACAATACATACTTTTTATTTGGCGTTTAATGATTTAATTCACATTTAATTTCATTTATTCTTTTAGCAAGAAACAGGACGGTTCGTTGAATATATTGCTCATTTAGTTTGACAAGGCGTTCCAACAAGGTGGCAAACAAGACATGGGAATTAGCCCACGCCCGCCTCCCTACAACTCGTGATTAATTACTTCCATTTTACATTCTGATAATAGTTGTACTAACCATTTGCGGCAGACATAAGGTACCAATACCACCATGCAAAATTTTATTCAAATCTGTACTAAGTTTCGAAGATTAGTCCGTACAAACAGACAAACAGAGAAACAATAAAATTGAAAAAATTGTACAAATATTCTGTATAATTTTTTACATCCCTCTGATTCGGTTTTTAGTATTGTTTTTCTATGTACATACAGATTTTCAACTTTTACAGTTTTTATTAATATAGATTATATCAAATCGTCGCTTGTCGTCAACCTCCCGATTGAGATCTTTAAAATACAATATTCAGCGCCGAGTTATTTTATACGACTGTGCAAAGCAAAAAAGAAGGCTTTCGTTACTATAGCATTATTTATATGTGTCGTAACAAAACTAATCATAAATAATAGTATTACATAGACTCCAAAACCTATAAAGCGTTCAATCTTGTCAAAGGAAAGTGGTCAAACCGTTTAACTTCCGAGAAGCTGATAGAGTATTCATGATTGAAGATAGTTACTGAAGCGCATAGGCTCAGCAACTTGTACCTCAAGCGGCCGCCGTGAGCCACGTAGACAGTATCTTCAATAGGATTGTTGCAATGTACGTAACCGTAGTGGAGCCAGTAGAAGCCTGGTTCGACGACTCCAATTACTTATCTCGATGTGTGCAATTTCCACAAACATGCCAAAACAATCCCCTCCTCGTTCCCGCTTTTGCTAGGAACCACAACGGACATTGATCGCTCCTCGTTGTAGTAAATTAAGTTTGTTATTAGGTGCTGTAGTACTCTTCCTTATTAAACTAGGAATATAAAATTTATTTCTGAAATCTTTAGTTAATAACGGGTTGTAAGTATTTTGTTTAATTTTCCTTATAATAATCTTAAGTTTTGTAAGTATTTTGTTTAATTTTCCTTATAATAGTTTTGATATTCCTTTACTACAAGAAATAGTAAAACTAGTCGTTAAAAAAGAATTTGCATTATCAATTTAATACAAACTTTATTTTTCATTTGTACTTTTAACTATACGTGCTACACGCACGCCACGGGAAAAAATAACAGCGTTAGTTAGTAGGCTAGGCAGCAGTATTTCTACCTATTATGGGGTAAGCTCGCAAAAAGGTTTATTGTATGATTCAGTTCTGTCATGGAAACATTTCATTTCATATGTAATACGTATTTTGTTCTTTCAAATATATATATATTTTTTGTAGGTTGGTGTTTCAAAGCTTTTTTTTTATATATATACGGTACGGTTTTTGTTGTACGGTAGTACTTATAACATCCTTCCTTGGTGTACCCACGGCACACAACCACGTGTCTCTGATAGAGTAGGCACATGCCTACATAGGTACAGGAAGCCGTGACGGTCGGAAGGCGTGATATATAGTGTGAAATCCGATTAATTCACGAAACCTGTTAGTGAAACAATAACGGGAACGCGCGCCGTCTCCTGCGCCGCCTCGGACCCTATTTGTCAGGTGTCGTGTTAACTATAATTGAAATTACTGGTTCCAATTCCAATTTCTCATTGTTGCTCTGTCGACTGATTTAAATTTAGAATATCATGATGATTTCCCTTTTCGAATTATCATTTCGAAAGAGAGATAAAGCTAAGAAAATTAATTGTGTCAAAGAGTGTTTAAAGTTTCAAGAAAATTAATAAGCTCAAACACTACCGAACCAATTTCAAAAATTCTTTCACCATTCAGAAAGCTACATTCACCGAGTTTAATAAACTTACCATACTATTATTTGACTCTATTTTATTCATAAAATGGCTATATTATATTTCTAAGCGTGAAACGGGTTTCTTTATTTTTCATAATCTATGTCTACCACAAATATGAAGAGAGAGAGAGAAACAGATCAAAAAATAACCCTGTATAAATAATTTTGCTGGGTATTAGCACAATTAAACTGGTTTACTAACGTAAAGTATATTGCTTGTTCCAACAATGTTGAGGTAGATTAATCGCTCGCGAAACTTACACGCTCTGCGTCGGAGAGCTGGACAGAAGCAGAAAAAGTGCTGTGTCATGCGATAAGCAAGTTTGTTCTTAGTGTACTTTATGTGCGCCCAGAGACCGATCCGGGGAAGTGACGATACCGGTGCAGTATTTCTTAAGTCGAATAAAGGGTTGATATGAAAGTGGCCACAATAACCGGGGATTTCAAAGGAAATTGACTGTGACAGACTGGCGGACAGATAGCAAAAAATAATAATTCAACAGTACGTCTAAGAACGCCCCTATATATAAAATTGTCTTATCAATTTGTTCCATGATGCTGCGAAAGATATACTTATGGGATCCAAATCATGGAGTATCAACGCAAAGTTGCAGCCTCTTGGTTTTTCATAAAGTCTTCTAGGTGCTACGTTTTCAGTATATTATTATGTACAAAACACACGGCAGTCAGCACTGGGGAAGGTTCCACTCCTGTTGGTACAGTTATTAGCATCTGTGGAACCTACGCTTTGCATGCATCAGTATTTTTCTATGATATTATAAGGTATAACACGCGTAATCAAGCCAGGAGTCATCATCATCATCTCAGCCGAAAGACGTCCACTGCTGGACAAAGGCCTCCCCCAAGGATATAACACACCTAATCAAGCCAGGAGTAATAAATAGATATTTTTAACTTCGCTGCATCTGATTAGATTCGCCACTGGATTTTCTCATTCTTCTAATAAAATTGTGACCTAACATGAACTCGTATAAAAAATATATTTTTTATTGAAGGTTTCTAAAGTGGTCCCTGTAATAACCACTTTGTACGGATCCTTACCCACCTACTTCCCTATATCGCTACACGGAGACCCAGTTTTTACGACGCGTCGCTTATTGCTTTCCGAATTACGAGAGAGGCGTTTTTCACCTCGGCCCTGTTGATATAAACTTGGTGTGGTCTTACGCACATTACTGGCAGCCGGCGGCGGCGGCGCCAATACAAACAATTTATTTTACTGTTATAGATCTACCACCGTCCTTGCGGACGTATCGGGAACTGAAATTACCGTGACAAAGTTCGGAAAAAGTATTTGATATTACTTGTGGGAACTCTACGAAGTTTGTAGCAAGTAAGTTTAATCAAAGTCAAACAAATCAAACATTTTTCATCGCAATACATAATTTAAGGAATAACTTCGTATTAAAACTCTTCGTATTTTGTAAGTGTCATCCCTAAATACGCTACCGGGAAAATGACATTAAGTGAAAGGGATATTCAGAAAATAGACGTTCAGGGAAGTAGACTTAATGACCCGACTGGACATTCCGGTAAAAATACCTAAAGTGCCTGAAGGGATCGTGTGCCTAGTTCTGATGTAGTCGCACCTCCGTATACCAGTGCCACCGCAAAAATGTTTATTTCCACTGCGATGCCGTTAAATCATTCGAACACACCTGAACATAATAACAAAGAATAATAGCAGTTCATTTTTTATTGTCTTTTCAATGATTTACTCTTTATTACTCCAATATTTACAGTCCAGCAAGTGTCTCCAATTCATAATAAGAAATAAAACGACTTTATCAAATTTACTTCATAGTATATAAAAGCAGCCTTTGACTAACAATTTTACATTGTTAATATTCAGCTCAACGCGGAATAAGATAGGCAGCAAAAGCGCAAAAATGGGATTAAACGTGCTTAATTTTATTTACTTTCCATTATCATAAAACGTTCGTGTTTGACTTGCGATTTTCCATCCAGTTTCACTTCCATCAGCGTCGAATATGTATTGTACCTATTTACCAGGGGATATATGTATACTTTGAACATCTTTCTTCGCCTTCTTAACGAGATACTCGTAAAAGCGATGGAAACGGACGAACATATTTCTAGAAATTTATATCTGAGCTGCAACAAATTATTTAAACCAAAAAGCACCGTTGCAGAAAACGTACGTTTTATAAACGAAGTATTTTTCAGTAAAAGCAAACTTTCAGTAGATTATTTAACAGCCTCCAGGTGGTCATCACTGGATGACCACCTGGAGGGTGTTAACCACTGAGCGAGACTAATGGGTCAAAAGCTCGTCGGACGTTACGGAGATTCCGGGTTCGAATCCCGGTGGGGATCCGTCGAACAAATATCACTTCGTGCGACTTTCCCCAGTTCCGTTAGGATATTGCATGCTGAATCACCCTAATTGTCTGAAAAGAGATTCCGTGCTTCGGAAGGCATGTAAAGCCGTTGGTCCCGGCGACATCTAAGCCATGTCGGAATCCTAAGACAGCTCCTCAACAATTCCGACACCAGGGTTCAAGAAGTAGGTTAATCTCGAAACCCACTCGATAAGCAAGCAAGCAAGTTGAATATTATATGCTGAAACTGCTGAAATTTATTTTTTTATTTAAGAGCAATGTTGAGCTAATCAGATTATCTTGTATTTAAATTTAAATGTTTATAACAATAAATTTGTTGAAAGTTAAACATACGGATCTAAATGTTTTCTCTGGCCTTAAACATTACAAGACGTTGAATTTCAGTTCCCAGCAAGCTGCGCGTTGCGGTCAGGAAATCGAAAAGGCGTCCGGAAAACTTGATTTACAGTAAAGTGAATGAGAAAGGGATATTTTATATTCAAAAGTGCCTGGGAAACGAATATTAACGTTAGTGTCCAGCTCTATACCTTTAATAACTTCAATAGCTACATCCTGCTTACTCGTTTAAATAACACCTATACTCCATTCTATGTAGGAATGGAAAGAAGTAAAAAAGTGTATTTAAAAGTCACACTTCGCGTAGTACGTATTTTTAATATTCGCGCAAAGTGTGTCCTAAAAAGACCCAAGAAGACAGTGGTAACAACAATTGACTATTTTAATTTATTGAAAAAGAAGATTTCAATTATACATGCTACTACATCATCTTGTTTTCATCTTTTTACTCATAATAAATTTTTAAATTTCGCTTTTTAAGCAGATGGGTTTTTAGATTTTTTTAATTTACAATGTTATATGAAATGAAGTATAGATAACTGAATGGACGAGAGTTTAGATTGTGTAATAAACTCATAATAACTGACAAAAAAGTAAAATTAATAATTTAAAATAAATATAGAATTGAAACGAGGCCCCAACTAGACTAAAGATCAAGTTCATGAGTGCAGTCAAGTTTCGTGCTATTACACTTTAAAATAACTTTTCCTTAAGCTATTTTTTTTGTGTACTATCCCGTTTACTACACGAGACTTTATAATTTAGTTCAAAATTTTCCTGAACGCATTTGGACTTATCCAAAGTTAGTTAAAAAAGTTAATTTAAATTTACAAATACACGTGATATTACTGGACTTATGAACGTGACCGTACATAAGTTTGTAAATAATATTCTTCATCGTATTCTCTTAAAACGTGGTAAGCAGTACGGGCATTACGGTAAAACCTTCAAAAGGAAAATATAATTGACCGTTATTGTAATAAGTATTTTCAGGTAAAAGAAATGTTTTTGGTACAAGTAGTGACGTTTTTATTAGGAAGTATAAAAGGTCCCGTATCGCCGGCGACGACCCATTATGTCCCATTCCGCCCCACTGAGTGCTTAATGCAGGATAATGGACTCTCTCACTATTAATTTCCTTGTTTTTGTTTCGAAAAAAGTGGAGCAATAATCGCGTTTATCGGACGGAACGCCGCGCAAAGTGAAAAACAACGGTTCTTTCCACGCAAACTTCGAAGCTTTAATTTCATTATGTTAAAAGGGGATGAAAACAAAAGTGTATTTCAATTTATAAAGTAACGTTATAAGTAAATAAAACTGAAACCGGCATTCTTTAAGATAGCCTCTCAACCTAGTGAATTCAATCCCTCGTTCGCGTTTGGACAGATTCTGGTTTGGACAGATTATGGTGGTACAGAAAGAAGCAGGTATTGAAACATATCGACTATTTTATTGATTCGAGGTGATCAATACAAAATATGCCTTTGTCCAGCAGTGGACGTCTACTGGCTGAAATGTTGATGATGATGATGATGATGATGATCAATACAAGTTTGGGATAAACAGCAAAGCGAGGTTTAACAGCATATAGTAATATATTTTCTTTTTCTTTTCCTTCGATTTAAAAATAATATTTAGCTGTCCACCATCTCGCAATAAGCACGGTCGTAACACGAATGGGTGAAAATCAAGAAGAGCGTGTCGGAAGTTTATATTATTTCGTATATTCGTAGATATACATATTTTGTCTACTTCTGTACATAATTTACTATCCTATTAATACGCATCAAGATGATTTACTTTCTTTTATGATGTCAATTAAAAATATTTTAAGTAGGATTTTCAGTTTCACACTTGATAATACGAGTATTCTTTTTATTTGAAAACATCATTCTTTATTTCTTCATGAATAAATAAAGCAAATATCTTTAAAAAATAATGATCGAGTTTCATATTTTCTCTTCCTCCCGGGAGAACTATGATAAAGCAAAGAATATACTAAACAAACATACGAATAACACTTGAACCCCTACAGTGCTATTCTGTAAGGCCGGTTTCTAAATCTTGAAGCTGAATAACCTTATACATTACTTATTTGTACATCGTATGCTTAAGTCAACACATAGATAAAGTAAATACCACATAGTATAAGGACAAGATCTGCAGATGTGTTCCATCTAACTTTAATGTGAAATTCCAGGCTTGGTCGAATATAGCTCTTGTCGTAAACCAAATAGTTTTGTGAACGGAAGCGATCTCAAATATTGGCTGAACGTGGACTAGAAGACATTTACTAAGATTTAGTTGGCGACTCTTCATGCGTGTGGGAATAGATTAACAAAATACCAAATAATAATATCTATAGTTGAGACTCTACGGACTATGGATAAGTATGACATAAGCACAGCTTTTCCTAAGTAGGTATATAGATCATGGGCTGCTATTTCAGAGCATACTACATTAAGTTCAAAGATGAACATTTACCCGTGTTAGATGTACTTAAACACTTCAGTTAAATTTATGTATATTGCGGCCGACCGACCCTTCCAACTATAACATAGCGGCGCTATTTCCTTTGATGACTGACCTTTCGTTGGTACTGCATTAATAATACCTACACCCTATTCAAATAACAAAACCGGTACAACGACTGAATTATGCACGAAGGCGATACTTCTGAAGAGCTCTCTTTAGACGGAGATGAAGTTAAACTCTTAACACTTTAACCTTTAACTATTCGTAATAAACCTTAATTGGCCGAAAGTTGGATCTAGGCGTATTTAATGTAACAAGCTTTAGGTATACACTATACAGGGCGTATGTGACAGATTAGCAAATATTAAAAAGACATGCTCCATCAATGGCTTTCGCCAACTTTTCCATGCAAGACAGTAGGTAGCTATTATTTTCGTCTGTGACAGTAGGTTGGTAATTTGAATCGGAGAGTCCGTATGAAGAACTCTGGAGAATCTAAAAATTTTTTCGTTTCCAGAAAAAGTTTCTTTAGGAAAGTTGATCAAATTCATTGGCTGAGCGTGTCCTGTAATTTTTTTCTAAGCCTCCACATACACTCTGTATGTGTATATATACTTATATATGTGTGTGTACGAATCGTGGCGGGATGGACCAACAAATTATTGTCGTCCAGGGAGCACGAAATATCGGACCGCGCCGGCACGTGTCGGCCGCTTCCAGATATAGCTATCTGTCTGTGGGAAAACGGCAAGAATACTCCACACGAATATTTCCGCGCCGACCACTGGCCCGCTGGCCAGCTGAGCTCTGCCCGCTCCATACACGTACATATTTCTTGCTTGAGTATCTCAGAAGAAGTACCGCCATTACTTTATTTTGTTGCACTTTTATTACCCTGATAGCTAAGCTAACAATAAAACGTAACTTTTTGATGCAAGCATATTAAAACATTTTTGATGTACGAGTAAATATGTTTTAACCGACTATGATATACCGTGATATTATAGTGTCGTTTCCTGCTGAAGGGATATTGGTGTAATGGAAAAGGCTGAGGGCTGGCATTGTCAGAGACGCGGTATATCATCGCCGTGTGGAAATTCAAAGGGCGCTCGGAAGTACTTGATTTATGAGAAACGAGCGAGCCGCATGTAAGCGCCAGAATTAAATTTTCCATAAAAATATTCTTTATACATTGCGATGCGAGCATTGATGGAAGTTTTTGAATTTTTAGGACTAATGACTCATTTAATTTTTTAAATTAGTATAAGTATATAAATATCAGCTACAAAATAATGTATCTCCGAGTGCATTCCTGTTCATTATTTTTGAAGAATGGCCTTTCCCTTAGATTGTTAAAAATTATCCTCTGCTCCCCCGCATTTGAGTTATAAATGATATTAGACCTAGTGCCTTCATGTAAATAAAATGGCAAGATTTATCTATGGTCAACAGATTAGGTTTTCTCATTTTATATTCAGTTAAGAAACAGTAGTTATTTGCACGGTCAGTTAGTCATGCGGGCGGCTACGCGCGTACGTTGTGAATAATTTGCATGAGGCGGGCGTTGTCACTAGAGTAGCCTTCACTCAGTCACTGCTCCACGGTCACAAAATCTCATATTAGTCCGGTTCATTTTAGAACCGGACTATATACCTAGTACTTCAGATTCAAAACCGAGTACTGAAGCGTGGTGATGCAATTCTACCTCTATGGGTGATGCCAATCTGCAACACAATAGAAATATATTTCCAAGAGACTGAGACTCTCCTGACTGAACAGCTTTTTACGTACACGATAATGTATATGTTACAGCCAAAGTAATTAATCTGGATATTATGTATATTATCTAGCCATTATTTATAATGTTACTCAATTTAGATAAAGTGATAATTGACACGGAATTAATCACATTAACTAGCAATTTTATATAATATCTTCCAAGACTTGGATAGTGTAATAAAACAAGTAGGTACTGTTAAGGTTTTTAAATGACATTGCCATAGATAATAATTCTACATTAATTAACATTGTTATAATGTAATTAAACTTTATAAAGTAAACTTAAAGCTTACTAGCCGTTAAAAACAACAAAAAAGAACAGAGATTAATACAAGTATTTGGTATCTATCGTTGAAGACTACAATAATAAAATATTTAAAATGAACTGACATTCATTAACTGAGTCATAAGTATTATTTATTGTTACAAGTAAGGCTCAAGTGACATTTTGAGTTACACAAGAGGTTCCTTCAGGCACTTTAGGTCTAATTACCGGAACGTCCAGTCGGGTCATTAGAGGTTTGACTTTTAATATTAAGAATTAAAATAACATTGCCATAGATAATAATTCTACATTAAATAAAATTGTTTTAAAGTTATTTAACTTTACAAATTAGAAAAGCTCACGCGACGCGGCAGCGGGATGAAGAGCGGGAGGGGTAACAAGTCAGTTAGACCGTATTTATTACTTTGGCTAACTTTGACCCGCTATTATGAATAATATCCGGATGAAGTGATTAATTTATCATATTGTCTAGTCAATTTTGTTATTATATATAATGACCAGTCATTATGTATAATATCTATTTAATCACTATGACTGTAACATATATATTTATACCAACAACTTATCTTTTGTATGGTCCTTTGTCATCTGAAATAAATTATTCGTGTCCTTTCAATAAGATGAAAATATAAAGCAAATTGTTTATGGTCCTTGTAGATTATTGTACCTTCTGTAATATAGCTGTACTGTGTCTCTTCCTATTTGAGATCGTTAGTCCATTCGACGATGATCACAAATAAAGACGATTATAAACTAATTTCAACCATAGAGGTATTTCCTTTTTATCTCAACATTTGTCGACTTAATCACACACAGAATTATGATAAGAAGCATCATGAAGTTTCTCCTTTTGAGCAGAGACTGAAAGTGACTTGGTTTAAGAATTATTCAGTAGTTATACTATTGAAATACTCGTATTTGGGTTATTAATATTTAAAACGGGATATTTACCGTGACAGTTAGAAAAAGTATATTTGGGTCATTCTATAACAAATTGTAAGGACGATTTTTTCGAACAAGCATCTAGAATATGTTATTTAATAGTAACAGTGACTCGAGGTCAGTTGATTGTGAGCTCTATTCTTGACTGAGCTGTAGATCGTGGATTGCGGGGGCCTCTCACCCTCTAGGATTTAATGGCGAGCCGCTGCCCACCGGAGATATTCTCATCTCGCCAGGATAACCACTATTACGATTTAGCGGATTTGCAAATTGCAAGCACATCACTAAAACGTATAATAGTATTAATTCGACAGTCGCCCCGTGCTTTAATTGGATTAACGGACTGTTAGGATGACACGAGTATTAAATTTCTATTGTGAGGTTTTTGTTTATATTAAACAATTATTTAATTTTAATTCTGAAGTTTTAGTTTCATAAAAGCGAACATCATCAAAGTGAGCAATTAGTATTTTATTCTCTTTGTTGTCAGTAGTTTTATTTGTAGCACGAATTAATTTGGAACATTTTCTACTGCAGAAAGAATAGTGGTACTCTCTCGTTTTATGGCAAACTAATTTCAGTTTGTCGTACCGCGCCCGCCCAACTTCCATAGCTCTATTTTTTCTACTTAATTGCCAATTAAAATGGTTTTCCTAGTTTCCATCCAAGATGAAGCGGACAGCGCCGGTTGACAGTGTTATGTCATCTTTGTTAACTTGTAACGGATTTTTAATTGGGTGGCTTAATTACTATTGAAAAAACTTACATGATGGTGACATTTTCTGCGGAAACGAGTTATATTTAGCCGCTTATCTATATCATTAGCTTTTTGACTAAATCAAAATTGTGTTTCGTCAAGTACTTTACGTACTTTAGGTTAAAAGAAAATATTCGAAAATTCAATCCTGAACTTACGATATCATTTTATTTTCTGGTAAGCTAAGGTTCTTATTTAAAAATAAAATAAAATCAACCTGTACATTACAAATGAATGACAGTATTTTTATCTCGCTCGACAGACAAAACACATGTGCCCACAAACGGTTAGAACCTGTACGTCCGTGATTAGAATTGGTCCTGCTTTTTTATCGGCCGATAGCATTACAAGTCCACACTGTCAGCTATCTTTGAGTGTTATAGCTATTTCACCATTTGTTTTTTGAAAATACATGTAGGATACATTAATTTACATTACCTGACCTGAACTGCAAGATAATTTCTGAAAATTTGCTGAACCGAGTCCTTTCATTCAACCTTAACACGAAACTGTTTTCAATGTGTCTCTATTTCATATAGGCATGTTTGTAATTAATAGACGCCTTTTATTCCGATTTTTTTCTACAACATTTTCAATTCTTCACCCACACGGCGAAAATTCGTATACCTACTTATACATCTATAGAAAATTCATCATTATGGGTGTGTTCATTTGTAACTAGTAAGTGTAATAGAAATGTGTTTCCCTCAACGATATACCTAATAACAATAAAATTCTCTATCGCTAGCTAAATCAGACTGAAAAAATATTAGTATAGAGTTAACTTTGAATCTATCCGGGAACAAAATGTGTCTTCCTATCTTCGACACGTCGTCGCTTTCCATTAGGTTGGGCACGATTCAATTTTCCATGAAATACAATCGCAGCCAGAGCAATGAATAATGGAATATTGCTATTTCATGACCGAATATATCTTTATCGTACGCTCATAGAAGTTAACTTCGTAATATTTTGCTCCTCCATTTTCAATCCAGTGTACTTTCCTACTGTTTGTAAAGTTCTGTAACTCATAAGGTATACCCATACCCTTTAAGATTGAAGTGTTGTGGACCCTAGAAAAAGGGTTTTTTCAGAAACGAGATAATGTAATGAACTTGAACTTGAGATAAATATCCAACCTTAGGTTTACAGCAAAGACACAGATACACATTACAGAGACTTCTTGGAAAATTAACAACAAAGTAATTGAGGCACTAGCAACTATAAAATGTAGTTCATTTTGGTGAGTTTTCGGAGCCTTTAATTCTTCAAAGAGTGGCGAAAGAATAGCAACCTTTTCCTGGATATAAAAAAATTTCAAAACCTAAATGAAACATAAAAATCAACCTTGTTTATTTTTTATTTACCTTTCAAACAAATTATTTATGTATAGTTAAACTATCTTTCGATTTAAAAAATAATATTACAAAAATAGATCATAATAATACCGAAGCGAGGCATGATTTTTCTGCGAATTTTCCACAAGGGATTCAATTGTGGATCGCTCGTGTGAAATAAAACGACTTCACGCTAGAAGGCCTAAAAGTTGTATCTGGTCGACCGTGAAGAATGCATGTAGCGTTCGAAATCCGAGCACAATGCAGAATTCTCGAGCGCAGCACCGCTGCAAGCAAACGGGCCTCAGTAAAACGCTATTGCCGTTTCGATACTTCCGCCCGTACCTGCCGTAGCTGGCTGTTACATGCATTTTCTACACGAATAAACATAATAATGCGCATTGCGACTGTCCCTACCTCTCCAAATGAGCCTGTTAAGAAGACACCTAACAACGCGCAACATTCGGTTTAAAAATTGAAAACTGCATAAACAATCTCCGTGTGATAAAACGTAGGTACAATATTTTTCAACCAACGCTAGTATCATACAATTATTATAAAAAGAAAATATTTGTATTTTTGTGTGTGTGTATGTTTGTAATGAATAAACTCAAAAACTACTGTGCTGATTTCATAAATTATTTCATCATTAGAAAGCTACATTCACCCTAAGTAACATAAGTTACCTTTTACCGCGGGAAAATGCCTCATTACCACGGGGAAAACTAATAACGCGGGCGGAACCGCGGCGGAAAGCTAGTAGAAAGAATCTTTTTTTTTTGTTATTATCAGAGAAGTTTTGTATAGTAATAGCATTTACAGTAGTTATTAACTATAGCGAACACTCTGGCGTACATTACTGGAATACGTAATGATGTAGCACTCAGCAGCGCGGAGTCGACCGGCCCGCTCTGGGAGCTGGGGCCTGTGCGGGCGCAGCCGACTGACCGAAGTTATGGCTGGTTTTAGATGCAAATTGCTCTGCATAAAGCTATTCATTCTACCGTAAGAAATCGCTAAACTAGCAGGTACTGCGATGTAACGACAGAATGTTGAACGTGAGATACCACATATATGTGAACATATGTGACGTTCTGAGATTTTTGATATGGACTTATTGATGTTTTCTTAATCTACCTACATACAACTGGATAACTAAACTAAAACTATACAACTGGATAAATACTTTTGTATTTAAATACTAGCTTTCTGCCGCGGCTCCGCCCGCGTTAACAGTTTTTCTCGTGGGAATGAGGCATTTTCCCGCGGTAAAAGGTAGCCTATGTTACTCAGGGTGAATATAGCTTTTTAATGGTGAAAGAATTTTTGAAATCGGCATAGCGGTTTTTGAGTTAAAACACACAAAAATACAAATCTTTCCTCTTTATAATATTAGTATGATGATTACAGAAATTAAACCGGACAACACGGTCTCTTTTCGTACAGCGCTCATAATATGTATTCATATTCACACACAACTACAAAATATTTTACAACAAAATTCTTGCATGTTTCTTTATTTATGTTCAGATAAATTACCTTTTATGATGAGGATGCACCGTACTATCAAGTTACATTGAAAAGGCTCAAGGGGTGCGCGCGCAGAGCACTTCCCAATTGCTGCTTCTCTAAAGATGTTACGAAGATAAACCAGTTAGTTGAACATGAAGTAATCGTATCGTATCGTTGTTGTTGTATCATATTTAAAGATCGTGGTAATATTTTGAGGAGCTAAATGTAAAAAATCTTTCTATCGTCTCAAAATATCAATCACAGATTTTATGTGTACAATTTAGTACATTAGATAGATAGATACATAGACACCAATAGACATCTAGATTCACATCGTTTGCAGAAAAACAGAAGGCTAGCAATTTATCAAGTTTTATTGGGCACTCTCCAAGAGAAACATTTAAACGACACCATTTAAAAGATTACCTTTTCGAACGAAATGCAGTTCCATAAACAAGCGGACGCGACGAGCAAATAGCTCTAAAAGCCAGTTTTGTCCCGAAATAAACGCCACTCCAGCGAAGTTTATTCGTGTACATGCAATACATCTGCTCTAGTGCAGGGCGCAGCGAAGGGTGAATAGGCTCACTCACATTCACTCAATCGAGTCGAATAGATTCAACAAAGGCATCGTTACAGCACTGTCCAGATAGAACACCAGTGAACTTAGTGGTTTATTAATTAACCAAACCACAACACACGATTTATATTCGCAGCTTTTCAATTTTTTCTTTTGAAATCTATGTGACCTCACATAGATGTGGTGCAATCTATGTGAGGGTCGCGGGAAGCCGCTGGCTG
Organism: Teleiodes luculella; assembly: GCA_948473455.1. NCBI lineage: Eukaryota > Metazoa > Arthropoda > Insecta > Lepidoptera > Gelechiidae > Teleiodes > Teleiodes luculella. Next base: position 8,992,492 of record OX419595.1, on the reverse strand, counting down.
CGGGCAGCGCAGGAACGATCGTCGTGGAGATCTTTGGGGGAGGCCTTTGTCCATCAGTGGACGTCTTTCGGCTGAAATGATAATGATGATCATGTAACCTCATGTTGTTCTTAATAGGAATATGATTAGGTCTTTTAACTCAAGTTTGGTCCCACTTAATTCTTCACGAATTTATCTTATCTATCATCAATACAAATTAAAATTATTATTCTATCTACTTTTTAAATCCTACTATCAAACAAAAACGTAGGATTTCAAATCTCCGAATACTTTGACACCTAATATATGTTGTATTGGAATGTTTACTCCACACTAGTGACTGTCGCTGAGCAAGCTCCTCGAAGCACTGTCTTCGCCCGCTCTTGACGTTTTTTATTTACCATCTGCCTTTTGATGCAGTTCTGCCCGCATTGCTACACTTTGTTTTACTTAATCTAAAACAAATTTTCCTTGGAAATGAGTTAAACTTTATGTTTTATTTTAGACATGAAAGATTTCCTTATTACGTAATATTTTTCCCTATCTCCCGACGACCGAGGAGAATAAATAGTCATTATTTCATTTTAATAGTCCTTTGTAGAGGTTGGAACTGTGTAATTCACAAGCAGTCTTGACGTGAATGTAGAAGATTGTAATGATAATAGTGCAAGGGATTTATTGAAAGTTTAATAAAAGAGAGTTCTTAAAATAAATGTTTTAACAACTGTAGTCTTAAAATTAATGTTTTACCAACAGACAAGTCGTACCAAACGAATGATTTGTTACCGCGTTGCGTAGAGTCAAATATTAGGAAGGATTGCTTTAAAATCAAGATGAAACTCAGAATATGCTCAGATAAAATTTCCATACGCTTCGTTTGGCTTCCTTTCTGATAACTTGGTTTGTCTCCGTGTGTGGCAAACATTTGTAGAACGTGATCCTACTCGAGACGAAGGATTTATACCTACATACAATTCCTGTCTTCTGCTCCAAGAAACTTTCTGTTTGAAATAGAAATACCACAAAACTTCTCCAATTATAAACTTTCGCTTTCTCTGTTGATACATTCACACCCAACTTAGCATACAAAGTCAGTTTGGATCTTGAATAAAAGCAGTCAATCAAAATGTTTCACGAATTCTGAAGAAAATCCTAAGTTTTTGGAATATTATTTTGACGTTAGAGATAAACTGCAAATTATAATATAAATTAGTCAATTAATATTGAGCTTTAAATTTTAGTTCAGTCATATCTTATAAAATGTTGAATGTCATTTAGTATTATTTGTGGTGTTCAATAGCAAAATAATTTAACCGACACTTCTCTCTAAAAAAAACCTTCAAAAATTGAAGAGAATTAGGAGTAAGATCCTGTTGTACAGAGTACAGTAGTGTTCCTAGTAATTTGGTTCGTTTGCGAAGTTTTTCCGCTCGCCAGATTTGTTTTGGGCGCAATTAGTCTGCGGGTTACATGGCTGGGCAGGGTTCGCGGGCGGCGCCTGTGAGCTCGCACATTTATACTCGCCCCGGCGGCGGACCATTAGTTCAGCTCACTTCACCAGCGGGCCGCGGCCGTCGCTGCTATACAGACTTATGGCCAGAAAAACCAAACTAACGCCATGCGCTATTAGACTACCACAGGGCTTTTAGCATGTTTTCCACGGTGTTGTTACAGTTGTTAAAACAGCTATCTAAAATTCTAAACTTTTTATCCGTCATCTCCTGTTCAGTTCAGAAATAAACTACTAGTATGTTCTACCAGGTTAAGCCATGGCAACGTATCATAATTACAGGTTAGGTTTGGAAAACAGTCCCAAACATCTTTATCTTTTACTTACTATATAACACACCCTTGTTGTAATCGGATGAGGTAATCATTTCTGCAATGGGATTTGGTCCATAACCCCTTCTTTATTTTTAGTGAACTAAATTCAGCGGCTAATTTATGTTTTCACAACTTTTCCCATAAATAAATAACCGTCAAAAAACTGGTTAAGTTATGTGCTTTAGAGCGATAAAGCTTTTTAGATAGCCCAGGTGCGACACCATTACGGTTAAGAAGCTTTTGTAAGTGTCGAAGATGAGTTTTCATAACTTGCATTAAGTTCTTGCTTGATGTGTAAAATATAAGTGGAATATATTTATTAAGGTACTGCACATACTGCTTTTTACAATGGAAAAATCTATGAATAATATTTATAAATGTTTTATTATAATTGAAAAGTGTATTTTCGAGACAAGTGTCGTAACATTATTTCAAGAACTTGAATCATTTTGGGGTTTCGTATATCAAGCGCAAAAAACTGTGAAGATGAACAGACAAACACAGTAAACTTACAGTGAGTCCTTAACGGAACCCAAAAAAATTGTAGGTTCTGTGAAATAATTTCCTGTGTTTGTCCGTCCATCGTCACAGCTGATTTTTATTTAAATTATTCATAAATTAAATAACGGATGAATACACTATACTAGACTAAAACAGTTATTATTAAACATAAAACTATTTTCGTTTTCTAAAGTCTCCTTTAAAAGCTAACTCTTCTCCAAAGAGATTGGAGAGCCGCTTCGCTTTAAGCGACTCCCATCTCTCTGCTCTTCTCTTTGTAAGGCTGTCACTTATAAAGTTTGGATGAAGTTCCTTTTCCTTGAGCGCTAACGTTATTTCATAAACTACTTAGATCCAAAGCCGGCTCCCAAATCAATTAGATGATCGGAAAGCCTGAGGTTTAGATAAAACGACGGTATTTCCTTTGTCCGTGGCTAGAAGAATTCAATTACATAACGCTACGGAGATTAAAAGCAACACGACTCCTTTGAGATCAGCTGGATACTAAAATTAAGTATCGGCGTATTATTCTTACATTTACCTATGATTTAAAATCCAGTTAGTTAGTACGTACGTAGTTAGTACCTACGTAAGGTAGTTACTTTAGTGGGATAATAATAATGTTCGAATCACTGTATCTTTTGTATAACTCTGCAATGCTACATTTAAAAAATAGTGTTTGTTCATTTCAATAAAATTTATTGACTCATACATATCAAATGTTAATCATGATCAGTACAATATTTATATAAGTAATCTTAATCTTAAATATATAAGTAATCTTAAAATAATATAATCATAAATCCATAAAAATTGGATGGTTCCTTAAAATGATTAAAATACTAAACTTCTTTTTGCCAAACAAATAACGCAGAAAATATTTCAAACCTACGAAATTAATTTGAATTTCATGTCCTCCAGTCTGTTTAATCCTCTTTGCTATGATCAATAATGTGTTGTATTTGTGAAGCTGTAAGGTTCTTTTTTTCAAATGGGAAATGTGGATGAGGGTACCATTTGGCTGGAGTCCGTAGTCTATAATCTGAATTAAAAGCAGATAGCTCGGACACTTCTTCAGACGTCAAGGAGAAATTGAAAATATCAATATTTTCTTGTATACGACCCTTGTTAGTAGATCTTGGGATAGCTACTATTTTGCGTTCAATCTGAAAAAGAATTACCATTATACCAGGTAGATACTACTCGTACTATCCGTATATTATTATATCCGTTGTGCGGATAGTACATATTAAATCCATGGTTTTATGAGGATTCAAGTGACAAAAATGGATGGATGAGTATCAGAAGCGACAAATTGTGTAAAAGGTTGATAGTTCCCTCCCACAACAATTTATAAATACTCAGCAATAATAGTTAAGGATTTTTGCCTCACCAGAGCATTTATTAAAAGAGAGAGAGTCATAAGAAAGTGATCCTAACATACTCTGCCTGGAAGGAAGAGAATAATTAAAGCGACCTACTACGTAAGGTTTGTACGTTAAATATACACATATATTTTGATTAGCACTACTTTTAGAATGTTTGATGGGTTCGCTCTTGGTCTCAATCAGCCCATATAGCAGCCAAATGAGATCGAAGGTGAAGGATGGAATTTTATTTACTCCGGCTTTAAAAAGAGCTGGGTTATAAGCACTTGGGAATAGATATGCTGGCAGATCATAAACTTGTATTATGAATCAAAAATCAAGCTTTATAGTAAAATTATGGTTACTTCGTCTTATTGCGTTAATTTATTATATTAAATTCGAACAATGCACTGTAATGCGACTGTCAATAGGTGAAAATGTTAGAAATAAATTGCAAAGAATTTCTAAAATCACATGAAGTTAAAAAAGTTACAAAATACAGACCAGATATCTAAGCAGAACTTGCGGTACAGTCTTGTTGTACTTGTTCGCCATTCTCTGTAGAGTGGGATGGTCAGCTCGGGGGGGAGGGGCGTCCTGCTTCCTCCCAAGAATGGCTCCGAATGGACTGTACGCCATCACCACCACCTTATGGTCTTTACACCAGTTCACCAACTCGTATTGGGTTATCGTCGGATTTACCTGTTATAAAAGAAGGGTTTGTCAACAGTTTTATATCTATGTCGATAGACCCAAATAATAGGGAAACATAGACCCAATAAGCGTGTAGTAATAAATAAAAAGAAACTCTTAGAAATCTAGACACAAAATTTTAGCCATATTGTACTTTGAATGTACATAAAAACCGTTGACTGTTATGAGCTGTTAACGTGTAAGTAAGTAGATCTCTTTTTATATTTCTCGTGATGTTACAAAATTTATTAAACGAAGGGACCTAAAGAGCTAAAAACTTGGTCTTTATACTCCCAAAATAAAGATATAACGTTTTACAAATTCTAATAGAGTCTGACAAACAAATCAGGAGAATTATTCAGTGAGCGACTTTATCCTACATTTATTTGTTCTTTTTTATTGTTATACTAAATTACTTCGCTGGTTCGGCGATCCGAAATGAATATTGGCCTTCGAAACGAACGAAATATTTCTACTGATATTAATGTAGAATAGAATAGAATGTACCTATTTTTTACCTAATACAATTTGAAGAACCTGTGATATCTGAAGTCGCCCATTCAATAACAAAATATAAATGAATTAATTAACATTAACTCCATAGAAACACATAATAAATGAACATTAACAGTTAACTGCTACAATTGCCCTAATTAAAACTGGAAATTATAATAAGTAATAATAACTTCCAGTGAACAAAATAACTTGAGGAGAAGCGCGTAACATAGGAAATGTATCTTTTCTCAGTCAGTTGTAGGATGCCCAGGGGACAGATCCAAAGTCTGGTCATGTCGCGGCTCGGAGGCTTCGCAACAAACCTTGAACTTGCTAGCCGTCCCCTGTTTTACGATATTGAGTTATGCCCCTTGAGGGCCATAGCTGCCTGCGGATCAGTAAATTCATTGGTTTTGAGTTTGGGTTTCAATGTCACCTAATTGCCCTTGTTCATTGAAGCATAACTTATAATTATTCGACCTACAAGGTTCAAACGCGAAAGCCTCAAACAAATATTATGCAAGGTTCAATACTAATAAATGCGTGCATAGACATTAATATTCATTAGATATAGTACTACGCGACCAAAACAATTAGGCACATTTCAAACATGGCGTCACGGCCAGTCACGGGGATTAGTCCTAGGAATAAGGGCGAATATTGTACAAACCACATACCTGTCATGTGTCTAATTGTTTTGGTAGAGTAGTAGATAACTGGTTTGATATATCTTTATTTATTTATTTTTTATGTAACATCGCAGCGTTGCAATTTATTTTCTTCGTATACCAATAACATGACTTTAGCCTATTATAAACATGAATATAGTTTATTAACACCTGATGATAGAAAAATGTTACAACCTTAACTATTAATGTACTCTGTTTAGTTAGAGTTCAGTAAATATAAAGTGTAGAATATAATTAAGAGTATGCGTTTGTGTGTCTGTGTGTGTGTGTGTGTGTGTGTGTGTGTAAAAATCTCTTAATTAGATATAACACAGCAAAATTGTTTGGTCTCCTTACAGACCACTGTTAGACTAACTGATCGGATCTGTAATTGCTTACCTCAATTTGCAGAACAGCAGGTTTTATTCGTGCGTGCTCCCAGAGTCTTTGCATCTGCGTTTTGTTGAAGTTAGACACGCCGATTGACTTCGTGAGATTACTTTCTTTAGCGTCTTCCATTCCTTTCCATGTGTCTAAATAATCAGTATCACTTATACTGCCATTTTTCTAAAATTATTTACATCGCTTTTTTATAACATATTCGTGTTTCATAAAAAACTGTGTTCGTTTACATTCATGAAAATTTAATCCCTTTACCCACGCATGAAATGAAAGATTCCATAAATATTCGTAGCATAAAATTCGAATGAACCAATTTACAAATTTTCAAAGTAAGTACCTAATTATTCATCCATATTATTAGGTAGGTACCTCTGTAAAATCTGGCGTATTCCATTGATGTCTTTTAATTGGACCGATCGTAATTGGCCTCATTAAGTTAGCAGTTACCGGATCACAAGCTTATTTCTCTCTTGCATATTTTCTCAGTAAAAGCTCTACGACTCTTTCAACTCGATTTCGTCGAAAAGTCGGGGATTTACGGTATTCGAAAATAAAAACACAGCGGAGAACTTCATAACTTGAAAATTTTCATTTTATAAGTTTTTTGCTTACCTTGCATGATAGGCGTATTTTACGTCAAACTTGGATTTAGAATAAAATTGTTATGCACAGTTTTATATTTAGTCTTTTACACGATTTGATTATTTTTGTTTAATATTAACCTTAATATTTAATTTTTGTTTTGCATTATACCCACTCGTAAATTCAATTGAAGATAAGGTTAAATAGAGACATCATAAGTGGAAAACATCATTCACATCAAACATCATTCATGTTACAAATAAATAAATAAATTGATTAGCAAAATCGCTGTGCTCAGATGTTGATCCAAGATTTTTTTGTATAATAATAAATCATCATTTTGGCACCTGAATATAGACGTAAAGCTTTACTTGGATGATCATTGATTTGTGATTTTTCTCGTATTTACTGTACGTACAACCCCAAATTAACTCATATTACCTTATAGGCAAACGGATAGTGCACCAAATACAGATCAACATAATCCATTTGTAATTCTTCGAGAGATTTTCTCAAAGCTGGTATGACCTCGTCTCTTTCGTGAGCATCGTTCCACAACTGAAAAACAGTCAATATTGTAAATGTTAAAGTATCCTTCAACATCATCGTCTCAGCCGAAAGACGACCACTGCTGGACAAGGGCCTCCCTCAAGGATCTCCACAATGATCGGTCCTGCGCTGCCCGCATCCAGCGGCCTGCAGTAAGTATCCTTATTTATATTAAAAATACGAAAGTTGCATGTTTTGCGTAATAACTAATAACGCGTCCACGTCGAAGTGGTAGAATAGATTGCGATGATAAATTGCAAGGTGGCAAATCCAAAGAGCCACGGAAATGGATATAGGCTACATTTTTTGAAAATCTCATTCCCATAATAAAAAATACATAATTTGGACCCACTTAAAAGTAAGCTACCTATATCATTTTATTGTAGGTAAGTGAAGTAGGTTCCCATTTAACCACTGTTATCAACAGAGATGGGAAATGAAGTGACGGACAACGCGCTCACTCGGAAGATGCCTTGATGCACTTGATCGATAAATTCATAGCCGTTGTCCTGCAAGCCTAATCTTTGGAAGCAATCGACTAACTTTGGTAGTGACGTACACGTCGCTCCGTCTGGCGGCATTGTCTGTGACGTAATCTCGGATGCCCCGTCCGACCTCGTCCTCGGTCCGGTAGAGGGCGGCCGTGTCTATATGCCGGTAGCCAGCCTCCAGGGCCCATTGTACCGCCCTGGCTAGCGAGTGGTTCACTGAGAGAATACGCGTTCCCTGCAGAACGAATACGGGATGAGAAAAAATTCAAACGAAAAAAAAGTCTCTTAACGTTGGATGACAACTTAGAGAAAGGAAAATCGCGCTTCGCTTTTAGTAGCGATTTCGTTATTCTGAGGATGACAAGGCTAACCACAGATTGATTTATTACGATATTAATCAACAACCTCGAAGTTTATAAAAAAATATATAAAATGATCTCAGATAAATTCATTTGGCATTTTCGTAACATGTTATTAATTAATTAGCTTGGCTAATTTGAGAAACATATATACAGGGTGTGACTTGTGAGTGACGGCTATGTAGATAATGAAAGGACTTGCCTTGTGCTAAGTGAATGGTTTTATGCATATTTTTCTCAGATAGAAAATAAAAGTTTGCTACCCCCAGACAAAACGTGAAATACATATATTACTTATATACTTGTTTAAATATATTTCACGTTTTTTCGTAGGACGTCCGCTGCTGAACAAAGGCATCCCACAAAGTTCTCCAAAACGATCGGTCCTGCGATGCCCGCATCCAGCGGCTTCCTGCGATCCTCACCAGATCGTCAGTCATAATATTTTTATTGTACCTCTCTAACGATATCTCAAGGAATGTATTCACCCTGTAGCACATTTGCATCCTGCAATGCTCCAATGTAACTTGGCTTGACAAGCGAACATGACTTGTCTGTGGCAGCATGTTCGACATCTCTCCCGTACTATGTCTGCACCAGACATCTAATGTTTTGTTATCTATCACAACGACTCTAACCTTTACTATGATAGTTGTCTATTGCTACGAGTATAAAGTTCCTCATTGTTATGAACTTTAAATCAACATTAATAAAATTGAATACATTCCGTTTATAATTTTGTATTTACATTACCATAAATGAAAACACTCCGTTCCAGAGAAAAGTAGAAACCTGCATTACATGTAACAAAACCTAGTAAATTGTCGTTTCCAAAACAATTATATCGCTAGCGTTAATATTAATATTCTTGTTTGTAATTGAACGGTTGAGCTACATTCCAAGAAGATTAGTTTTTTACGATTTACTGAAAAATATATTTTAATTAATATCGTTATAAAATGTCTATCTTGACCCAACAAGAACTATATATTAAGTGATAAATATTGGTAATGTTTACTTTAAATATAATTAACTAAACTTTAATAATAAGCTCAAGATCTAATGTTCGAGGCCAATTGGTTTTTATCTGCAAACTGACTAGTGTTATAGCCCGGCGATGACGAAAGACAATCGCACTGGCTGTCACACAGATATTGGCAGGCACAATATATACCTTAATACGAATAACATGTAGCTTAAAACAGTTTTCCATCCACTTTACTGGCTTATTTTTGTTACTTATACTTACGTCAGCCAAATGTCCAAGGCTTGTTCCTAATGCTATGGCAGGAATCTCGTATCCATCATTCAGTGCAAATGAATAATCTGCGTGAGTACACTAGAAATAGATGAATATAATTTTAATTGCTTTTAATAAAGGCTTAGAAACGCATTCAAATAGCATCTAATTTGTGATTGCTGGTACAAGTTATTAAAAGTTTTAATCTGACTGAATAATATGCGTTATAATATATAATTACTGTTTGTTTTATTAACTGGTAGGTAGTTCATGGAAACTCAATTAAAGTCAAGCTTACCGAATGATGGTAAAATAAAATTAATAATAGAGGATGCAAAGAAACGTCCATTGCACAGAAGATTACACAGTCAATTTTCTTATAAACTGCGCCAAAGTTCAACACAACAGTAAGCCTGGCATGCCTGGCTAGCACGCACTAGAGACTGGTTATAAAGGTCGTTCTCTGTGTGTGAACACAGTATTGATATGGTATAATTGTAGGTATATTTAATCCTATAACGATACCGCCGATGTATACCGCGCATCTGCCCACTGCATCTGCCGCGGGCTCCCTCAATGCACCTACAACATTTATCCATCGGTGTTAGTCATTTCAAAGTCCTCATTAAGAGCACCTTTGGCATCTGACGGTAAAGAGTTTACCCACTTACTCACATACTCATCATTCACTCATATGTGCATAGGATAGGAACTCATATTATACTATTTATCTACTTTTAGTTTTACTTACAAACTACTTAGTTACACTAACTTATTTTATTAAAATAAATACATTTAGCTCTCACTTACCAAACCATGAGTTGAGCCTGACAAACCACAGCACAGGGTATCCTAGTGTGGTTATCAGAAGTCAGTTCTGAATTTTACTTGTATTTAACTGAATAAAGCATTTTTATTTTTTATTTTATTTTTATATGCAGCAGAAACAGGCGTAATCTGTGTTACAGGCTGCATATAAAGTCGGATATGGTCCAGCAGTCTGCGCTTTCCCGCGTCTGTGGGTTCGCTCTTTATTTCTTATTCTTAAAAAGTAGACACCATCACCAAACCATCTTCATCATCTTCTTCTACTTTTTGTGCGCAAAGGCGTTACCTACTGGACAAAGGCCTTCCTCAAAGATGTCCACAACAATGACTTGTGCGCTGCCCGCATCCAGCGGCTTCTTTCGACCCTCACCAGCCGGTCGCGTAAGGATAGAGAATTCGTCTTTGCACCACATAATGCGTCGCACGCATCGATTCACGAAGACCTATATTAAGAAATACTTTAAACCCAACTTTGTTTGAAGCAATATAATAATAAATAAATGAAAACAAGCATTATATTTTCAAACAATTTTAATTAAAAAAGAAACATGATTTTCTTATTACTTTAAAATAGACATCACAGATAAAAACAGACAACAAATACTCTTATCACCTGTCCAGTTCAGGAAATCCCATAATGGCATATTATGGTAGGTACCTACTCAAAACTTTGATTAAAAATTATGATTGCAGTTAAATAGTTAAATCAGGTCACTGCTCTCAAACTTTTAAATTGTAGATAAATAAATTTTAGCCAATTTAAATTTAAAATCCGTTACATTATGTTTGACTGTGCTGGCATCCATCGCTTTGTTTAGCCATCCTTCCTAATAATATGGGTAAGTGATATTATTTATTATTTAATTCATTAGAAGATATTTGCTAAGTATGCAAGTAGTAAAGTTGTACTGGTACAATTTAAACAAAATAATATAAATGCCATCTTTAAAAACAAAGTCTTTGACCAGCTGCGAGGCTGATTTAACCATAGCATGGTGACAAGACAGGCACTGCTATACAAAGTGTATTTATTCATTTATTTATTATCTAGCATTCAAAGCGATAAGTACTAGATAGATATGCTAATAATACTAAATGACCAACTTTCGAATTCCCATATTAATGCTGTATTATGAGCATACATACTCTGCAGTCTGATATGAGCTATAATCTCTAACTATTTATTACTTAGTTCGCTTTAAAATTCATTAATTAAAGTCCTGATTGAGCAATAAAATTGTACAATTTTATAACAATGAATTTAAAGGACATTAGCCAATTATAAGGTCAATGCTATAATTAGCTGCTTTTAAAACAAGTTACATGAAGGGTGATTCATACACTTAAGACCATCTTTTACTATTTATTACTTTAAATATAGTTTCGAAATTCGTATTGTGGTAGTCTGAATTTGGTGGAAAAACGGGTTATTTTTTCAGAACTTTGGAAAGTCATACATTTTCTGAAATAGTTGTATGCAAACAAATAAATGATAGATATAGTAAACGATGATGAATTGTAAATAATAATAATATAGTAAAATAGATTTTATAAAAAAAACTATAGCTCTAGACGCAGTATTCAGGAAGTAAATAGGAGAATACATTTGTATGGAAGAAATGCGGCTCGGCTACGCGGGCTGCAGGACGGAGTCCGAGTTTATATGCAGCCTGTAACACAGATAGCGTCCGCTCTTTCTATGGAACATACTGCATATAGACTCAATTTTAAAACCCGCGCGTACACACAGCTTTATTTGATTTGCTTCATACAGAGGTGAAAAGTCGTAACCATGTTAAAGACAAAAAAATTTTGGTATTTCAAATGAAATCATTCTTTTCATGGATTTAGAATTTTACTTTGCTGTGTCATAAAAAATATCAAATAGATAACTACTACAACATCAAGAATTCAGTAATAAAACGTTGCTTACAATATAGCAATAAAATTAAATAAGAATAAGTACAAAGCCCATGACATTTAAATAGATTAAATCAAAATAGCCACGTAGGTACATGGTGAAAATAGTTTTCCAATAAAACATAAAGTTAGGCAACATAAAAACATGTTTTCACTTTTTTGATATTCGCTAACTCACGAGCCCAATTATAGGTAATATTTACCTAATTAAAAAGTATTTAATTATTATTATAACTCCTAAGTAAAATACGCTAAACTTAAGAATTGCCTTGAATATTTCTTATGAAATAGAATTTTACAATTTGATTAGATATGTCTAATATAAACAGTCAGATTGCCCTTGAGCACAGCCGCCGGTAGGAGAGAATGTTAAAAGCATCAAATAAATAACTACTCATTATTGTAGAACAAAATTATGGCCTATCAGCTATAAATTAGTATTCAAAATGGTTTGTAAGTGCTTCTACCGCTTTACACATATGCGAAGCCGTAGTAGGCTTAAACAATGCAATGCCGTAGTAAGCAATAGGAACTGAACAAAATAAACAAACCTTCAATAAACGATAATTGTTTATTGCTTTATAAACGACAGAAAATGGATTGGAAAAAATCTTTTAGTTTATTTTTTATTAGCGAAAACATTATCTAGCATACATATTTCTACACTGGTTTATAATGTGAAGAACTAAACAGTCCTTCCACGTCCTACTAGATTTAACTTTTTCAACAATAAAGGAATGTGACTATGACGTTCCCGTTCTCTTAGATATTGAAAATATTCTCCTCGATGCACTCCAACTAAAAAAGCCACTTATTCAATTACTGTTAACATTTTTTGCACGCTAGTTTTTTAAATATACTTGAGTGGGATCTTTTAGGCTTAATGTTATAATAATAATAGAATACTTGAGTGGTCTTATAGTTTCTGAATAAAGTGCGAAAAAGAATATGACCATCTATTCAGTCTGAGTTGTACAGAATTTATTACAAAACTAGTATGAATAACGAAATTTTTGTTTATATAATACGCGCGTGTTGGTTTAGGTTTGCTTACTTTGTTTGTTATCCAATGTAAACCTTAAAACTAACATACTTATTTATAGCAAGTAACAATCCACGACTAATGTAAAAAGACCATTTATATAATTTACTCGCCAGCAGTTATATTTGTATAGGCAACATAATTGGAATGTATATTATATTTACCAAATAAATAATTAAATTATTTCAACAATCACATACATGAATGAATATAACATGCAAACAACTGTATACTTATCTGCTCGTAAGTTGAATAACAACAGTAAATCAACAAACTAGTAAATATAATAACAAAATAATATGACCATGATTATACTAATGTGCAGTGATACCCATCTCGCTAGGAAAACAAACAAACAAAATCAACCATAACAACTCTTTTTAACATAAAGATGTCAAGTTCTACATTTTGAGCAAACTGCTAAGAACTACTAAACCAAATCCTAAGTTTGTGTCATGTGTAAGTCACTAGTACTTTTCAATTTTATAGTAATTAGGGACTACTTCAAAAATGTTACTATAGATGAAAATTCATCACAAAAATGTTTTGTATGAAATATTACTGTGATAGTATAAAACAATTGAAACAACGTTACTTTATTTATGTAATGAACATAACAATAATTATTAAATTACGCCACGCTATATCAGTCATAATACTCATAATCAAAACAGTCCAATTAAAAAAATACCGCTTTAAAATAAATTCAAACTACATTATTTGTATAATAATTTATTTAAATAGATTGGCTTTTAAAAAAATGGTTATGGCACTATAGTTTTTGGAAAAAAATATCTAAATCACTTTATTGTGTTAGTTCTTTCTTAAAACGTTCCAATTTGTTATCACTACTTAGTATAAAATAAAGTCGTTTTCTCTGTCCCTATGTCCCTATATCCCTATGTATGCTTAAATTTTTAAAACTACGCAAAGGATTTTGATGCGTTTTTTTTTTTAAATAGATAGAGTGATTCAAGAAGAAGGTTTATAAATAATACATGCATAATATTCTTAAGGATAACCCACAATAACCATTTACCCGTGCGGAGCCGGAGCGAAAGCGAGTTCCTCAGTTCGTAAGCTTAATTAAGGAATATTACTATTAATCGGTGCCAGCCCTTTTAAAATAAGGTTAATATATAACGCAAGTGAATACAAAAGAACATTAAACTTCGACTCTATTTTTATAGCTGACTCTTAAAACGATTACACTCTTTAAATGGATAGTATTTTTTCATAAGCGACGTGGCACAAGTTATTTTTTTATTATGAGCTATAATATGAACGTGAAATATTCGTAATTGGTGCAAGACTTGGTTTGGTATAAATTTTCATATAAAAAATTGTGGTAGTATTATACATTTTGTACATTTTCATATTCCTAGCAAGAGATAAAACAAGATATGTTGCGCATAAACGAACTATTTGTTTCAAAAGCTAGTTTTTTGTTCAACCCAAAATCATTTTTGAAACATAATGTAACGATCACTAAATCGAACCCCTGATGAATCGTTCTTTTGTCCAGAACTGAAAATCAACCTTTGGCAACATCCGAAACCAAGTTACTGGTATTAAGATTTGCTTAATACCAATAACTAATATATTTTTTACTAAAAACGTGGAAAGTGACAACAATGGTACATGGTCAACTATAAGTTGCCTGTTCGCTCTTGTATATGCAGGGGGGAATTCCATGATAATCTTGGCTGCACCAAAAATTACGACACAAAGCGTTTGGTGCGGACCAAGAAGAAAGGTGTTCTTCCTTCGCCATAGCGCAGCAAAAAAAAATCTATGTAGGTCTATTGTACCGCCCTCGGATTCAGTTGCATTTTAGACTAAGTGATACCAAAAATACGTAATAAACACATAATGAACGTTGGGTCAGAAGATATACCAGAAATAACTAACTCGGAAATCGAAACTGCATTACGTAAAATGAAGAACGGTAAAGCTCCTGGCGAGGATGGGGTAATAATTGAAATGGTTAAAGGGGGGAAAAAGTAGTAGATTTCATTAATGTACTATTTAACAAGTGCCTGGAAGAAGGTAAAATACCTGAAGAGTGGGAATCTGCCAACGTAATATTATTATTTAAAAAAGGAGAAAAAGCAGACATAAATAATTATCGCCCAATCAGTTTGTTATCTCATCTTTACAAATTGCTTACTAAAAACATCACCCTCCGTTTAACCAACAAGTTTGATTTTTACCAACCTCCAGAACAAGCCGGTTTTAGGAGCGGATTCAGCACCATGGATCACATAATAACAGTGAGAACTATAATAGAGAAAGCTACTGAGTATCAAACATCTCTCTGGATAGCTTTTATAGATTACAAAAAAGCGTTTGACAATGTGGAATCCTGGGCAGTTGTTCAAGCATTACGGAATGCCCGCATAGACCATAGATACTCGGAACTTATCCAGAATACCTATCACAACGCTACCATGAAAGTCTCTATGGTTGACCAGACTAAGAACATAGAAATTAAAAGGGGCGTAAGACAGGGGGACACTCTGTCACCAAAGTTGTTCACCCTAGTACTGGAAGATATTTTCAAAAAACTTTCATGGGAGGAACGTGGTCTAAAGTTGCCAGGAGCAAGACTGAACAACCTAAGATTCGCTGATGATATCGTTCTTCTGAGTGACAACCCTGAAGATCTCCAAGTCATGATTAATGAATTAAACGAAGCCTTCTAAAACGTCGGTTTGGGAATGAATCTTACTAAAACCAAGGTCATGACCAATGACATCACACATTGTACTATTAAAGTTAACCAAACCGTCATTGAAAAACGTAGAGAAGTACGTCTATCTGGGTCAGGAGATCAAGATGGGTAAAGAAAACCAAGTCAATGAGATCGATAGGAGAATACGTCTCATGTGGGCTGCCTACTCAAAACTAAAGTTTGCCTTTGAAATGAATATAACAGCTGAGCAGAAAGCCAGGTTGTTCGATCAGTGTATTTTACCGGTACTTACTTATGGAGCAGAAACTTGGGTTTTGACTAGAGAAACCATTAACAAAATACAAGTCGCTCAGAGGAAACTAGAAAGGAAGCTTGTCGGAATTACACTGAGAGACCGTAAAACTAATACTTGGCTAAGGGAGCAAAGCAAAGTCACCGATGCAGTGAAGCGAGTGGCAGGGTTGAAGTGGCAGTGAGCAGGACACATAGCCCGAAAACATGGCTCGTGGGGTAAAGCGGTCTTGGAGTGGAGACCTTGGGGTGAAAAAAGACCCAGAGGTAGACCGCAGATGCGTTGGAAGGATGACGTGCGGAAGACTGCGGGAAAGAATTGGATGGACGTGGCACAAGATAGAAATAGATGGCGTATTTTTAAGGAGGCCTACACCGAAATGGTTGAACACGACTGAAAAGAAGAAGAAGAAGAAGATACCAACCCAAATTGTTAGCAGATTTCAGTCATTTACAGTTACTCTAGTTGTGATAAGTGGTACCAATTGATTTGCTATTTGTACGCCCTTATGTTACAAGTCGGTCACTTTTATTTTATCAGCTAACCGTGATCACACGCCCTAATTTATGAATGGGATGTGTATGTATATGTTGATATAAATTATTCAGTTTAAAAAATAAAGTGCTTTGACGAGAATGAGCATAAAATATGTCTGCTATAGACTGAGAAGAATACTATTTATAGTTATTTGGAATATCTCGTGTCTAGAAGAATCAATCTAGATCCATAATTCTTAAAAACTGTTTAAAGTAGGGAATTTCCATTCATTTTCTTGATCGTTCGTTAAAAGAAAGGTCACTTAAATAATCTCTGTACGGTGCTTGTTCTCTATAAATAAAAAGGTATCGTAACTACTCCTAGCTTGTTAAGAAGCTCTAGCGTGAATAAATTATAATACTACCGACTATTCAGTATTGACTCTTGCCATATTCCGTCTCTATGAAAATATATCTAATCTATATAATAAAACAGTAGAGGTCGAAAATCTGTACATAGAAAAAATATGCTAAAAACCGAGTCAGGGGGATGTAAGAAATGATATAGAACTTATCCAGATTTTTTTAGATTTTTTTGTTTCTCTGTTTGTCTGTTTGTCTGTTTATCTGTTTGTCTGTTTGTCTGTTTGTACAGGCTAATCTCCGAAACTGTTGGACCGATTAGAATGAAATTTTGCATGGTGGTACCTTATATCCCTGGTCAACATCTTAGATAGTTTTTACCGCGGGAAATTATCTCATTCCTACGGGAAAATGGTTCAATAAGTAAAAGTTTCTAATAACTCAAACACGACGTATCCTATTTCAATGAAATTTGCTATATGGGGGTTTTTAGGTATAAAAAATAGAGAAACAATTTTTTTGGGATTTTAAGAGTAACAAATTCAGTAATATTACTTCAATAAACACGTTGGCTGCAGAATTTAATTCTCTAAAAAATCAATAGATGGCGTTTTACGAGGCTTCTTCACTAACATTCTAAACTACAAAATTAGTTCTTCGATCCTTTTTTTGATGATCGTGTTGGTTGAAAATGTTAATTATAAATTATATATGTAGAAATATATTACACAGCGTGTAAATGAAAATTAAGGAAAAGATTAAAGGAAAGGTCTGGGGCATTAAAGCGCCATTATAAAAAAGTGAACTGTGAAAAGTTTCATAAACTAGATTATATGAACAATGCGAGGCGATTCGGATTTTACGTAAAATGATTTTGATAAAGGTTCTCTTAACATTCAAATGACAGGTGAAACACCATATCATTATATTTGTTTTTAAATAATATAACTACAGCTTTTTCTTTTACAATCGGATATTTTACGCTATTAATTAATTAATATCGGCAATCATCTGCAAGTCGCCCTATTGCGAAAGTGGTGCGCGATACAATTTGTCAATAACCGCGCTTTTAGGCGCCCTGGTCAATTTTTTTAAAACTTTTCTCAGAAACGATAAATATAGTTTTCCATTCGACTGAAATGATATTTTTTACGGGAATTTCGATTTATGTATTATTTTCTGAGAGACTTTTGGGATGTAAGAAGTGAAATAGAACATCTCCAGATAATATTTTTTTGTTGCTCTGTCTCTTTGTCTGTTTGTAAGGGCTAATCTCCGAAACTATAGGACCGATTCAAATGAAATTTTACATGGTGGTTCTTTACATCCCTGGTCAATATCTTGAATACTTTAAATCGCGAAAATTAAAGAGTTCCCGAGGGATAGTTCAAAATTACTACGGAAAAGTCGGAACACAATGCGGGCGTAGCCGCGGGCAGACAGCTAGTCAACTAATATAATACCAAAAAATGTATAATAACATCTTATCAAAAGATTTCAGGAAAAATTTTCACGTTGTTTATTCATTACTTCATAGATATTTACCAGATATTTATCAGTTTTCATGACATATTTTATTATCATTTACAGGTAGATTATGATCATGGTCTAAGAAAACAAGGTCTAACCACTAGACCACGTGACTGACACGAGCCTACGTCATTTTGCTCTGTTCATCCTTGTCTATTACACGCCTTCGACAAGGATGAATAGACAAAATTACGTAGAAATGACGTAGACTCGTGTCAGTCACGTGGTCTAGTGGTTAGACCTTGTTTTCTTAGACCATGATTATGATTATGATTATGTATGAAATTTACATTTTGTCCTTAATAAAATTCGGCAAGTAGGTATAAGTAGCCTTCCTAACCTAACTAATATATTACTTTACAATACGCTATTCTAATTACAATTAATATTAATTACATATCTTTGGGGTCATGGCTTAAATTTTCCTAATTGCACTCACACGAGGTTAACACACCTCATCGATCACTTTCTGCTTTTCTCGAACTTTCTCCAAAAGCATTTTAGACCACCGGTGGGCAGTTCTGTCTATAGTCGACGGCTGTTTTAGACACTGCACACCATCGAACTCACAGTTTACCTGAAATCAACAAGAATTACGTGTTTTAAGAGTACCCAATTATATTTACAGTTTTGGGACTCGGAAGTGTATCAAAATGTATCAACTGCGGTTTACTATTACTGAAATTCGTGGAGTTTGACAAAATGCATCCCATGTCTTCCCTTTTGGGTATCGCAGAAAACTACTGGTATAAAGTGTGCGAGTAGTTGCCTTGCCCCAAAGGCGACTAGCCGGCAACCTGTCACTAGATGCACTAAAACTTAAAGATCAAAGATGTGTACCGAATCTTAACTCAAACACTTTGCTATAGATGGTTTTAGTCTGGGTGTAGTAGTGTGTAGTTAGGTGAGCGCGTCTTTATGTATGTATTGACAAAACGTAATCAGTATTTGTCAACCAGTTGATGTCTTGCACTGAAATCCATATATGTACAAGAAATAATATCTTGGGCGCGAGCTTCTATATACTGGACGCGTAGCTGCTACTTCTAAAGCCACATACCCACACACAGACGCGAGGAATCAGCTTACTGTCTTTCCCATAGAAGAGTCCGAAACCATATTTCGGAAAGCAATCAACCTAATGACTGTAATGCGGGCGCAATGTTACAAGCGGCATATAAACTCGGATTCTGTCCCGCAGCCCGCGCTTTTCCGCATCTGTGGGTTCGCTCCTTAATCCTCCCTCTCTGATTTAGATGAACAAAAAACTATAGATAGAATAGAACATTTGAATACCCGATAGTGGTGTAAGATGGCGATGTCGGTGGGCACTCCAACGGAGCTGGCTCCCGGCGCGTGTTCCCATATGAAGTGGTTGCCGAGCTCCACGACATCTCTCGACCGCACCACGTACTTGCTGCGGATCTTGAGCGCGAGCGGCGTGGTCAGCCGCCGGGTCTTGCGCGCAGTCAGCAGCGGCGCCGGCGCCTTCGGGTCATCCTATAAGTTCACCAATGGACTTTTTATTTTTAATTGACCTAACGCTTATGTCGAAAAAGTACGACAGACCAAACAAGCTTAACCGGACTTGTTCACCAGTAGGCTCTGTGGATACTTGACTCTATTCATATTATTTTATGTAGGAAATAAGTCGTCCGAAATCACTATTGTCTAGTCTGAGGCTATTTTAAATAAAGTAAGGTTGATCAAAATAAAAATTGTACAAAAACGGTTAATCTAAAATGTGACGTCATAATTTCCTATTTTCTAATAGAAGCTCATTTCATTACATTAGACTAGCGATTCCAGTACCCAATTCAAATCGACTAAACTTCCGCTACACGACCGGCCAAGGTGATTTAAGCAAAACCCATCTTATCTGATATAATGAACCACATTTACAGTTCGCTTCTCATGATATGAAAGTTACGGGTTCAAACCAAAAGCCGTGTGTCCTGGCTCTATCTCCGCATGTAGTTGTTACGCAAGCCACGTCAGAAATCTTAGGCTGCTTAAGGATTATGAGTTTGGTGTCTTTCCACGAAGAGAAAAAGAACTGTCATCACAGTTCATAATTCAAATATCACCATCACATCACCTCAGCCGAAGGCCTCCCCCAAGGATCTCCACAATGATCGGTCCTGCGCTGCCCGCATCCAGCGGCTTCCCGCGACCCTCACCAGATCGTCGGTCCACCTCGTGGGGGGCCTGCCCACACTACGTCTTCCGGCGCACGGCCACCATTCAAGAACCTTTCTGCCCCAACGACCGTCGGTTCTACGCGCAATGTGCCCAGCTCCTTGCCACTTAAGTCTAGCGATTCTTCGGGCTATGCCGGTGAAACTTCAAATATGTAACTAACAAAATCGCCCTTTTATACTTCCGCTTATTGAAGTATAATGTTGCTTTTTGCGTACACTAAAGAATATCTATAATAAGAGTTAATAAGACGAAAATACAGACCTCCCAGCTAGTATAGAAAAATACATTTCTAAAAATGAACGCCGCCGGCTTCTTTGTCGGCAGCTTGACGGAATGCGAGAAGTTGGCGATCATGGCTGGAATGGAGCGGTGCCGCCGAGGGAACACCAGCTCGTCGGTGTCTATGGGCATCAGCCAGCCGGCGCGCGCCATCGACCGGTACAGGCAGTCGTTGAACGCAGCGAACAGACCTTCTGTCCTGGAATTAGGGAGTATAATATGTAAAACCAGTTAGGCTCGTACAGCCAGTTACACAGATTTGTGGCGAACCCTGTACGCTTAAGTATTAGCTGCAGAGATACCTGACTTCTTGTACAATAAAACGGGATTAGAATAGAATAGAATATACTTTATTGCACACCAGTAGTAAATTTAAACAATACAGTTACAACAACATACGTGTACAAATAGGCGGCCTTATTGCTAAAGTAGCAACTACTCTACCAGGCAACCCATGGTAAAGGAGAGGCGCAACGATGAGTGCGGGACAGTGCATAATTAATTTGACTCGCGTGGTCTTCTTTGATCAAATGATCACACATGTTTAAACATATTTTGGCGTCATATTTAAGGGAGGCTCAAAGACTGTCAAAGTTACTCCAAAAGTATGGGTTAGTACTATTATTTTCTTCTGTGCCGAAAGTCAAAGTATCCCGTAACAGTACAGTTCCTAAACGCTATCAACTCATAGAGGTACTACTATTCGGCATTCCGTGCTGTGTAACTACACAGTTACCTACTGGACAGCCACAGTATAGGTAGTAGATACTATTACATATTACATACTCTCACTTCTGTAGTAACACGTAGCTGTCTCAGGTAATTTAACGACTGACCGTACATACAAGTGCAATTACTTGTATAACAATTTATATGTAGGTACTGGTGTGCTTTGTACAGATATGCAAAATGCTCGCTCGGGTTTGTCAGTGCAGTTGAACTGTACAGATAAGCCTACACCCTCTTCAACGCGAACTCTCATGGTTTTCGAACTATAATGTAAAACAGCGTCCTTTTCATTACCTTCTAATTTTTTCATAGAAAACTTACCTAATTTCTACTCGAGATAGAATGGGCAACTGCCAAGGTAGCAGTGTGACAATCCCTTGTTGCTTGTAATGGTTTAGTAAGCATCCCACGCGTGGGCTTACGGATTTATTGTACATGTAGAAGTGGGATACACCCAGTAGGCGGTTCACTTCTATCCACTCCAGTAACCACTCGTCGCGATGATATAGGAAATGAAACGGCTTCACGCACACATGGAGATCTTTCTGAAATTATAAAGAATTATACATATTAATACATATATAAATATTGGCATTTCGAAAATGTATTTGAAGTAAACTTGTTATTTGAAATAGGAGTAATTTTAAAGAGCATTTTGTTTCGGAAAATTGTGGTGAATTGTGATGTTATGGACCAAGTGATAAATTGGGCATTTTCATAATGACCGGGAATTTGAATAATGCCCAATATGAGAGGGCAATTTTATAATAATTATTGAAATAATCAAATTGACCGGGCATTCTGAATAATGTCCATCACCTTTTTAGCAGATACAAACAGATGTAACCGTTTAAAACTAGATTTAGATTTAGCTGAGGTTAAATTGTTTTTGTAATTAATGTAATATAGTAAGCCTGCTTATAAATCTGACTACAATGGGTTACGGATTCGAATCCCACCCAGGACTATCATTTTTGTATTGAGGACTTATGTCTAGTATTGTTGAGTACAGGCTTATAAGCTGCGGTTTTTCCACCTCTCTGTGCAAACTCATTAGTTGGCGAATCTGTCAAGTCAAGAGTCGCGTTTACATTTTCCGCAACCGTTCTCCGAACACCGATTCGTCATTGGACTGTTCGTCGACAGGACAATTCATTTATTCCCGTTTCCCCAGCAGAATCATTCACCTACGGACATTTCGCCGTCAGAACCTTTTATCTACGTGGGCTTTCGACGACAGGCCTTTCCAGCTACAGAATATTTCACGACGCTAAACCTATAACCCTTTTAACTATAGACCTTTTTATCTATGAAAATTCATCGTCAATCTTAACTTACAAAAGAAGCGGCCAATTGCGAATAGGCTATTTGACAATGCGAAAAATAAAGTGTTAATTACTGTAATCAGTATGTAATGTAAGTTTAAAAATGGATATTTACTATGGGAAGTTGAAAATAATAATTAATTTATGTAAAAATCCGTAAATAAAAATGTATTTTTTTTGGCGTTTGTCACGTGACTCAAAACGCTCCTGTTTGGTCGGGTATAGGACATATGTCACTAGCCAGTAAACATCGTTTTCTACTTAAGCAACTTGTAGTAGTAGTACTGGCTAGTGACGTCACCGATGCCATTGCGACGCCATATTGTCAAAGTAGCGTTTTGGCGCGCTACTTAAATATTGAATTTTTATTTTGATATTTTTCAGGAAATATGTACCAGAATTAAAAAATACAACTATTACTGGGATCCACAAACTCTACTGAATAATAAAAAATATATTTTAAAAACCAGTCAAATAGCCTATTCGCCCATGAAGGCAGGCAGAAGTAACATAATACTTTTACATGATATTAAATCCATGAGTGTTTCTTACTTCGGTGCCAGCCTTGGGCTCGGTATCTTTGACGATGAGCATGTTGGTGGCAGGCCGCTTAACCGCGAACGCAGATATGACAGCCACAGTCGCACCCACCGTGTCCTGCGGCTTTACACCCGAATCGCGCAAGAGACACAGCACATACACTGCGCTAAACTTTAAATTCCAATTCTCTCGGATACTCTGAAATGTGAAAAAAAATTATATTGTTGCGAGGTAGAGCAACGTCTCCTCCGACATTATTCCTAATATAGCCGTCGGCCGTGTCAATACAATGCTCGCAGAAGCAGCCCAGATTTATTTTACTCATATTAAAACTTTTCATTGTAAAGGCATCAACCACATTGTTCTTCTTATGCCGACAAAAATTTCAGTCTGTATCAAAACACAGATTCTAAATTACGTATGCTTTCCCACGAATGTCTATGTATTGAAAATTTAAAGATGGATCATTGTTTAAATAGGAAATGTCATTGTTCATATTATATTATCTACTGCGCCCACGCTTCTTTTGCGCGTAATAATATCCTTGTTTAGCCGACATACATCAGGGTACTATTTTTAGACATCCACGTCATCTTAGAGGAAATTAGTACTATGTCCTATTTTCTATCATATCTCTCCTAAACTAGACATTATCTAAGTACAAAATGGAGTACAGTTTAGTCTTCGATTTAAACTTGGTAAAAAAGAAATTTTTATTTGGTTTTCGATTTTCATTTAAACTTTAGAGTGTAGTGTAAGTATAGTTTAAAATAGATATTGGGATGGATTGGGGCATCATTAAATTGTGTGTTTAGATTATTACGCTTTTATTTACGAAAGTTCAGAATGAAGGTCTATGTATGTTACGAACAAACCAGGGAGCTACCAGTAGAGCTCGGCGGAGAATTTTTGAACTCGCCAGAAAAGATAATTTAAATTTAAATGACATAACTAAGAGATGTAATAATGTCCAAAAGTTAAACAATAAATTCTTTGAACTCTTTGAACTCTTTGAGAAAGTCGCAGTCGCAGATTCGCAGATTAACTTCATAAACAAATTATTGACTCGCTTAAAGCCTTTTGTGTAACATCTATTTGCTTACTTAATTTAAGGTGATGAAATAAAATGAAAAGTTATTTTATTTGAATGAAAATATTTTGTATTCGAACTCGTAATCTCCGCAACACATGGCTACTCTATATTTGCTCGTCAACAACTGCTTGCTTATCGTGTAGGTTTTTGAGGTTTACCTACCTCATCAACCCTGGTGTCAGAATGATTAAGCAAGCAGCCTATGGCTTCTGACATGATTCCACAACAGTATCTGCGATACATCTTGACTCAACACCGAAAACTATTAAATCGTAGCCAAATTACAGTTTACAATTATTAAAGTAACAATTAATTGCGAATAGAAATGATAAACAAAGTGAAGAGAACCGAAAACCTATCGATTTCCTTTCCCTAGTTTTAGCCCAGTTAGTTATCTATTAATCAATGCTTGTTGGGCTTCATTCATGCGCAATACGCTTTTCTTGTGCCATCAGGCCATTTGATCAACAAAAACGACAACAGCTAAGCCCCGCCGTGCTCCATTATTCCTCACAGTACCTAAACCAAAGCCTATGCATTCAATAGGATCTTTGAATTTATATTTCATGCATGACGCTTTAGCTAAGCTTTGTGCTAGTGTCAAATTATATATGTGTTTACAAAAGTTTGGGAAAACAGAAAATGCTGCCAACTAAAACCAAATTTCCCTGGAAATTTATTTATGATCGCATACTTAGAGCCGACTGATACAGCTTTTGTTAAAACATGACTACCTACCTGCTTCTTCATTTTCTCTTACGGCTTGATCTTCAACCTTCAGCATCTAAAGATTATTACAGTTGAAAACAACTGGCTTAGAGAAACTTAGCTCTGTAGTTCGCTGTGCTATGAACCAAAGATGAAAAGATGTGAAAGCAAGCCCGCCAGCTCATAGTGTATCAATAATTTGGGGTATTGGGTGCGGGTGGTATGGGCCTATGGGCAGCATTTATAACCAACAATAATTGCGTTCCCCAACACCTGTCAAGTGTAGCGATTGTGGCAAAATCTCGTAAGGGAGAGGATTTCGACCAGCAGTAGACTGTTAGGCTGCGTTTCCACCAGAGATGGGTGAGAAAGCGTAGCAAGGAATGTGTTAGTAAAGAAGCGATAGAATCGCTGCTGTGCGTACTGTGATCATCAAATTGAAGACATTTCTCGCCCATCTCTGGTGAAAACGCAGTGTTATTGGCTGTGTAATACGAACCTGAACCTTGGCCTTGAGATGCAGCGTGCGGTTGTTGGGCAGCCACACGTGGCAGACGACAGCGTCCGGGCCGCGCGTCTTGGTCGCGCCGACCACGCGGATTGCGCTCACCGTCCGCCGCTCCACGTATGCCGAAAATACGTAAAACCTAAACCTGGAATGAAAAAGATAATACTTTATTTATATCATTATATCTTCTTCATGATGCCCAAACCCAACCACCGATTGTAACATAAAACTACATTGGAGACACTTAAAAAGGATAACATTTAACAAAATTCTTGTTATATGGCGTTTCCCAATCAATCAACTTAAAATAATCTGGTGAAAACTAACAATACGAAGCCACATTAAACATCTTAAAACAAAAGACATTCAAGACAAATAAACTGCCCTATTACTGATGAATAGATGTCTTCAGTGCGAAACTCCTCCCATGCCAGATGTGCTCATAGTAAAAGCACACTGAAGATGAAAGTAAGCAATTGCTTGGCACAATAGGAAACATTGAAAGGAAAATGGACTGAAAAAAAACTCACGGGAAAGGAGAGACTCGCGGGGATTTAAAATCGCACTACACCAGCCGCTGTGAAGGACGTTATCATGGCCCTCTGCACCATTGAAGGTGTGGTATGCTATAGATTAGCAACCGCATCCTTATCTTCATCAAATCAGACTACAACATTCAATCTGTGATTCAATTCAATACCGACCAACCTAGCCTAAAGGTACTATGCTGATAACATAAATAAACTGTATAATATCTATCTAGTAATACTTTTCACGATATCTGCAACGGCGGTTAATATACGATGCCATTCAAATCGTACCACACGGTGGACAAGGGTTCACACTGTGGGACACACTGGTTACTCGATTATACCTAGTAAAATTTTTTATATTCGCGATTGACGTCAATGAAAAATTGTGACTGAAACGCACATCAACAACAACATTGCCTGATAAAATTAATATTTATATATAATCGAATAATAATAAAATTCAAGTTCCACGTTGTTGAGTTTGTTTGCGTAAATTATAATTTAATGTTTTTGAAAATCATATTCCTGGCACTACCACAAATGTGCATGTGAATCACTCGCTCCTCAATTTAGCGAAGGACTCATTCTCTGACGGACTTTATGAAATCACTGAAGTTGAATTATTTCATCAAGTCCTGATCGATAATTTTATACAAAATTTGACCCACTGACCCAAAACGTATGAAATAGCAGATTTTTATTTGGATATTTCAGAATTGGCCATAATAAAAATTGTTTTTATTATTTAATAAAATCATTCCTCTGAATGATGAACCAGTATTTTACGGTATATTGTAAATATTCTATTCATTTTCGCCGATATCTGAGAATTTGGATGACTCGTCTACGCAGAATACGCTAACATAAGCAAACAATCGCCTATTCTCAGAACAGAAGCCTGCAGGATCGGATCGTATAACCTTTCTTATAATGTCATTGTTTGTCTAATAATAATGATCACCTAATATAAAAAGGTCAGATGAATAATAGTTTATACTATTGATTTGCAATACAGTAACGACAAATAAATATTTGTCTGTGCCACCGTATTTACAGTAATAGCACATTTCATATTATTATGTTAACAACTGTCACGTACGTTATCATAGTAAATTAACTATAAAATATCGACGACTATGCTTGCATGTGGGTTCACAAACAAATGCGATAAAGATATCTGTCTACTACTATTATTTTTTAAATAATCTTTTTTTTTTGTATTATAGAGGTAGGTAATTGACCTCAAAAATAATGAAAAAATACTAATTCCATAATGACAAATTACTGTTGTAGAGAAAAATATATCGTGGTGACCCATATTAATGTCTTTTGTTTTACTGATCAATCACCTAATAGTTACAACCTTCAAATAAGTCTGAGTAATTTATGAAACAAAAACTAGTAGCGTAGTAAATTACTGATATTAGACCGTAGTTCGACCATTAGTTTTGTAGTAATATAAGACAAATAGCCTTCGAATTACAGCAGGTGATTTGTACCACAATACAAATATGGATGTGACAATGAACATAATTCTGTCACCGATACCTCCATTGCTACCACCATTTCAGGCGGAGATACTATGCGTTTCACCTTTGTCGTCCTAGCCCATGGACTTAGTAACATAGCATAGTTAACCTTTAAACATTTTCCCGAAATTGTTCCTTCAAGTTTTAGCTTTAGTCTGTAAGTTTTCTTTTTAAAAACGTAATCTCTCTGATCTGTGAGTCCATGACGTTTTAGTCCTTGAAATATAAATATTTCTGCAGTTCTGTTCTGGCGCGGCCACCTAAAATACCTTGTAACTGGTTAAGTATCTAGGTACACTACTTCTCCGTTCTGGTACTAAGAGGTACATAGGCATACAGCATTTTCACCTAGCCGATATCATCATTCGTGACAGTGGCCGCGCCAAGACGGAAGACATTGATGCCACCGGTAAATGAGTGAAGTAATAATGATGCCGACATGCTACTTAATATTGTTTTGATAATTGTAGTTATTGTAATAGCAATTTTCGCAATTACAAACCAACAGCAATCTTGTCTTTTTTCCCGCGCAGTCAGGAGCAAAAAAGGAGAGTTAAAACGGTGAATCTCATGAATACTAGAAAATGATGATTATAAAACTGCCGACGACTAATTGCCATTGTGTGTGACCTGCATGCAACTACAAAACTTTGTCATGATACTGAGCTCTGTATGAATAGATGTACAGGAGCCAGCACATTCGACTGGGCGGATAACGAGTTTCGCCCCTACTGCCTGGAGATAAAGGCCATTAAGGTATTAATGTCCAGCCACATATGTGTACAGGTATATGATAAAAATGCTATCTATGTATCTGAGCATCAGGACAATCAGGGATGTTTTATGTTCCTGATGTTTTTGTAAACGTATCAGCGAAGCGTTAACAGCTTTGTATTCTAGTTTTTGTAGTCTCAAATATAGTTTTCTCTTTCCTCTTTTGTAACTAATCATTTATATAGATCTCCTCAATGTTTAATTTACCTCGGGCTACTACGAACTACAAGCAAAACTATTTTTTTGTCGTGTACCGCGTCATGTCAATGGACTAATTGATAATTATGGCGTTGATGTATTTAATGACTCAATTAACACCATTAATCACAAAATAAGTAGCGACTTTGTTGCCCGCAGACTAGTCTTTTTGTTCAGTTTTTCTGTGTTTGTTGTTTCTTGGGCTCCTCTTGTTGTTTCTTGCATTGATTCTCATTGGTTGTTGTCACCAGTCTCTTATATTACTGTCTGGTTTACCGTTTCTCCGATTGCATTTAATTAGTTTTTACAAGCGGAAACCTGTAATTGGCCTAACTAATGTCATTTACGGCTTTTATATTTATTTTTATGCATAGGCTGTATGTTTTCCACGAAAATAAATATATTAATAAATAAACTAGTAAGAGAAAGCTTTTTTAACATGACCAATATAACGACTATATACTTGTAGATAGTATTAAAAAATCGTACTTTGAGCCTCAGTTAATGCTCAGTTATGTTACGATTAATCAGCACTGATAATTTATTGATATAAAACAACATTTTTGTTACAAGTCAAAATCAACAGTAATTGCTGTGCACTTTTATCGACTATCTACCGTAAATATACCGACTGTGTGGAGACAGAATTGGATTATTGAATCCAGTATCTAAAAATAAAAGTTACGCCTATTACAATACGCCTGTCTCAAATTACGCCACCAACTTTGCTATCAATAAGCATTTAAACATTGTCTGGAAATGAGTTAAATAAACTTATATAACAATGAATAGTCTAAAATTAAACTATTCTATTGTAATTTAATTATTATTGCTAGATTTTACTCAGACAGGATGTATCTAAAAATAGCAAAGTATCAACCAAGTATCAGTTGTTGAAAAGTTAAATGTAATCACTCTTTATAAACTATTTATATTAAGCTTAGGACAAATCGCACAAATATTTGACAGAAATCACAATTATTACATAATATTATTTTAATCTAACTCCATATAAAACCCCTGAACCAGTAATGGTGCTATTTTAGTTATAAATTATAGCTATAATATTACATGTATACTGACTGAATGTCTACAAATTCGCAACGTAATAAAATTATTTATATTATTTTATTGATAGTCGATTTTCAGCTGTCCTCTTCCATCGTACTAAACATAGGTATCAATTTACTACTTGTACTACTCATACCCTTTTTAATTTCTATTCATTATTATTATTTTATATTTTACAACCCCTTTCCACTAGAAAGGCATATGCAAACTGAAGCATACTATATACACTTATGGGTCAAAATATATACGCCTGCCTAACGTACAAATTGTCAAGTTGACCCAATTTTCCGGTAGAGCAGAAAACCAGCGGCGGCGGCGGCGGCGTAGCCACACTTTTATATTTGACTAGAATCTGTTTGTTATAATAATAACATTATGTGGAGGTATCTGACCCCGAACTTGGCATGTCCTGTACTATGAGTTACAGACGATAGTATACTACATACATACATATTATATAGATAACTAAATACATACTCTTCTAAACCAAGGCAAACATATAAGCTCATCACACGAATGTAGCCCTGTTCGAACCTGCGACTCTTTGCATTGAAGACAGGCAACAACACAACCTATAAGAATATTTTCTCATTACTTCGTTCAAATATAAATAATTTACGGCATTCACCGTAATATAAAGTGAAAATAAGTCCGTCATCAGTCAAAAATCCTCCTTCTAACTAAAGTATTCTAAACGAAATGAATTAGAAGCTAAATTCGTCTACGCGCTACATGAATTGCAAATTTTCCTTTGACAAACTTGCGGCATTTTGCAAAGTCCTAATTAATTTGCTTCAAAACAGAATCTTCGCTATTTATGCTAAAAGTAAAGCAATTGAATTAAATTTTTAAATAAAATCTTATCATAGTCAATAAATTACGTTGTATGTTTTTATTTATTGGCATAATCTTTTTTACACCGTTTTATGGACAAAAATCCTACTAATATTATAAACGCGAAAGTTTGTGAGTATAGATGGATGTATGTTAGTACTCTTTCACGCAAAAAGTACTGAATGGATTTTAATGAAACTTTACAGTAGCTTGTACATCCGAATAACACATAGGCTACATTTTACCGCGGGAAAATACCTCATTACCACAGGAAAAACGGTTAACGCGGGCGAATCCGCGGGGCGGAAAGCTAGTTTAAAATAAATGTGTGGGGCTTCGGCGGCGGCGGCGCGCGGCGTGGGGATACCTACATACGGCTATACGAATATGACTCTTTGCTACGAAGGCAGGCACACTACCGACTTGGCTACGGAGTCGTCGAAAAAACGATCAAGCTTTAAGAAAATTGGTTTCACAACACACTTTCCTATAAGATGAGATACGGTAATACGAGTAGCACGTCTACCAACCATCCAGATTTACAAATAAGTATACTTGCAGGTTATCTGTTCCCTTAACGAGAGCTAAACGGAATCAACGTTCCTTCACGATAATATTACTGTGATCATTCCTTCATTGTTTGGTCGGCACCCTTTATGTAATGTTTCACGTAAAGGATGTTCGTTTATTTCGCAATCATAATATCATTACTTGTACATGAGCTCAGCACGTATCCTGAGGGAGATTTGCACCCTGCTAAGTGGTAAAACGTGTACGAGCTATTAGGAAACAATATCTTGCATTATTCATTTCTTTTTCAGATTGAATATACTTTAATATATTCATACAAGCTATCTCGGTTTCTAATTTCATTTGAATCTATTTAAGTAAAACAAGAAAAATTGAAATTTCTCGGTCTGAGATACAGACGACATGTAGGTAGTTTTTTTGTTCATCATTATCTAAATATCTCACATAATAATTACCTTGCAATTAAAACGGTGTTTGTATTGTACGCTACAAATTATTCTAGAATTTAATTTACGTATCGTGACATTTTCATTATGATGGTAGCTGTTTTCCACACGCGACCTTAGACTAGCTAGGCTGATTAAAAGATAAAATGTTAAGTATAGTAACCAAGGCACAATATAATAGGGGAACATAGAACAAAACCACATACAACCGCAATAATCTGATAGTTATCTATTAATACAGTCAACTACATATCAAGGTATTTATTCCGCAATTAAGGCTTCTTAAAATTTACACGTTGCGCTTGATGCTGACTGTAAGATTAATTAGTTTTCTAATAATCCGATCATATATTAGATAGTTAAAAAATTCTCGTCTCGACGTTTTTCTTAGGGAATATATTTTGAATTGACCTTAATCAAATTTATGTAATAACACTTGTTGCTGAAGCCTGTAATAGCATGCTATGGCGAGTAGTACTATTATATAATATACTACTGTGGCTTTGGTGCAGATTTCAATCTTCCCCTTTCCATATTAAGGCTCTGACACAAGTATAAAAGCTACATTACATATACATTACATGCATATACATATAAATACATGCATATACATATAAATACATGCGATTACATACTTTGTAAAAGAGAGCAGTTATTTTAACTAAAGTTTGGCAACATTTGAAGATTCGATACAAAACATACCTAACAATTAGCTTTTATTTATATTTATGTTCAGGGGATCGGATATGCTATGAATTGAATTAGGTTGAACATTCTACAACACTGACTCTATGCAAATGGGTGTGAGGGTTTTATACACAATCTTAGAATTTTCTTGTAGTTCTTTAGTATTGGGTTGTAAATGGTTGTAAGTGTGTAACGCTGTTGGTAGTACCTACTATAACTTCTGTGACGCTACTTGTACTATTATTAATTCTGTGCTGTAGTTTAAATACCATCTCATCATTTTTTTCTGTGGTTGTAAGGTTAACGATTGACGCCAACTTCAACATAGTTTTGGGGCCTCTAATAAAGGTGATTCGAGTAATTTTTGTAACTGATAGCCGGTCGGCCCACGGCCAAACGTATCTACTGCAATACGAAATTGTCTTACTTTTTCGATAAACAAGTGATTCAGCGTGTTTAGTACTAACAAAAGTGGTACATATTATCTGTGAAAGTTCAATAATTGCATTCCACAATGGGAACTAAATGCAGAACTCCGTAATGAAATGCGCACTTGTGCCATTCTGCCATAAAAACTTGATCAGAGAGCTTTTGACACTCATCAACTTTAAATTATTAATATCGACCTTCTGTAGGCTGTGCTAAGGCTGACATTCTTCGCCTAGAATATAAAATGTGCAGTCCCTCAGAGGACTATGTCGTATGCTCCGGAGGGAAGCATCTCATACAGAGCAATTTACTCTCATAATATATAATGTCAAGCTTGAGAGTCGCGCCATCTCCTTCAAGAAAATGTTATTCACATTCTTAGGCACTAATTAAATTACAGCTCCGCTATTCAACTTCTATGTAATAAAGAAATATTGATGTGTTAGTTGAATAAAAATACATAATTTAAAAAAAGGAGATAACATTAAACGAAGCATCGGATAATCAATTGAAAATAACTATCATTTTTACTGATACAATATACAAGTAAGCAGTATAATTATAATGAAATAAAAACAAAACTGAAGAAGACATTCTCATTGAAACCTAGTACTATTATTTATTCTGTGTTGAAACTAAGACCAACCTATTCACATGGCCAAAAATGTATAAATATTTCTATTAGCCATCTCCATAACATCCTTTCAAATATACTTTGGCACTCAAATATACGGAAATACTTTTATTATGTTAGTAGACTTGTTCATAAGCGATGCAACTAAGTAGGTGGTTACTAAATTATACTGAGCTAAATTTGAACCGCCGCCGTCCGCCTGCTCTACAGCGCTGCAACTGTTTAAATCATGAAGTGGTACGGAAGGAAACCCTCATACCTAATCAGTTCGTAAATATTAAACCAGCAGCTGGCCAACACGCTTTTAGCTCGAAAACTCCTTTCTCGATAATTCTACCCTCCTTTGAAATTTGATTTTGCATCAAACCGCAGAGGTGCTTCGAGTGATAGTTGAGATAATCTGAGAGAAACCGAATACGGAACAAGTTAGGAACTTACGTTTTGATGTCACCTCAAAGTCAATAAATATCTGCCTACCTATTCAATTACGACATGGAGATGTAAACCTTAGAAACCTTATAGGCAAAGAGTAGAATGCTATTAGTAAGAACTTTTATTTTCTCCAGGATTTCTAACCTTATGCGCTTTATATTCTTAGACGAATTCAGTGATCGCTAAAAATGTACGAGTTACAAAAGAATTCGTGACGAAACTCTAATGCCGGATCCACACGCTTGGCAAACCTCGACAAGCCTCCACAAATTCAAACGTGTGGATGAAGCGTTTGGCTTGGCTTGCCGTGGCTTGCCTTGGCTTGTGAGCGCTTGCCGCCGATCCGACCGAGTGTCGGTTTTTGGTGCACAAATCAAAGGAAGTTTGCGGCAAGCGTTTGCTAACCATCCACACGTTTGTGCCTCCTCAGTATCGCTAGCGCAGTGGTGGCGAATAGACGTTTCAAAAGTTTAATAAAAATTATTTAAAATGAGCCAAAGATGGTCGAACGAAGACATTTTACAGTTCTTAGAGCTTTACCAAGGGGAAACATCTATATGGAACCCTAAAGATAAAGATCACAAAGAGAAGAAATAGGTAGCCGATGCCTGGAATCGGTTCAGCGAAATTTTTAAAATCTCCGTTAAAGAATTGAAAAACAAAAAAGACTTTGCTTCTTTTTATAATAAAAATAGGTTAAATCAAACGTTATAGCGGCCAAAAGCTCGACGTCCGCCATGCTTGCGTCTTCGAACACAAATACACTAGAAAGGCAAACTGGCAAACGTGTGGATGACGACGTTTGTCGTATCAAAGTTTGCCAAACGTTTGTCGAGGTTTGAAGTTTGCGGCAAGCGGCAAGCATGTGGACGCCGCATTAGGATTCTCCGCGAGTTTGGTAAATTTATTTCAACAGGCTCGCTCTCGAGGCTGAACAAGTTTAAATTTATATAGGTACCCTTCTGCCCAACTTGCGGTTATGAAGCGGCATTGGATAATACTGACTATTGTTATTGCCGACGAAACAGATGGTACTCAAACTCAAGAAGTTCAAAAGCAATTGTAAGACACGACCAAAAGCGATCCCTCCTAACTTCAAGTTTCTGTTTATGAAAGATTACAGACATTCCAACAGTGTTATCGGTTATCTAATTGACATACGGTACGTTGTAATGCATCTCATTTTACCTCATAGGATTTCCTAAAGGTTCTCACATATTTTTCCTCACGATACGACAGCAAAAAATCTACCTCTCTCTATGATCTGAACAAAAAAGTACCGTACCACATGGTTGTCCTTATCTTATCACTCAAAATATCAAAAAGTCAAAACCGACATTTCTTTTTCATATGCAGAAATATGATGGGCACTTATCTTCCATACTTCCGATACCCAAGTGTTTTTTCTTGTCTGTCGAAAGCAATAGCACCCGAGTGAAGAGTAGTCGAGCCGCCTTCATAAGAGTGATACAAGTACTCTCATGCCGCGGTCGGGGCTCCGAACTACGTGTATGTCGTTATTCGAGTTAGGGGCAGCTCGTCCCATATATAAACTGGGCCGAAAGCTAGTAGGACCAGAATCCTCCTTCATTTATCCTTTATTCATCGTATGGCATATGGATACTTCTAACAGTAGGTAGCGTAATCTTGAGGCTAAATAAGCTTTGTATGAGAAACGAAGGCTTATTTATTGCATCAAATTACAATCACACAAATAATAATTATTATTATTTTGGCAATATTTTTGTTTATTTGTTTTTTAATATACACGTAATATACAAGTACCTAAATGCATGAAAAGACATATCTGATTTTTATATAATATAAAGGCCAAGCCTTAAAGACAATATAATTGCGTTACACTTTATTGTAAACTGAAGAAGTTCACTCGAGCAATGTTATCAACTTCGTGTAATTTTTATTTTAAATTGCTATTTCCATTAAGTTTTACGGTAGGCATTCAAATAAGTCATTAATATTAATGTCCATAATATTCAAAACAAGGGTAAAGTTATAAGGTCCAGCTATATAGGTGTTTTATGACTAAATCTAATTATGTTTTATGATGCAGATAATATTTACACACTTTTATTATTATTATTATTATTGCTATTCTAATATCTTTAAGATTTAAAATACCTTTTATTAAACATTCCAACAATTAAATAGTTGGTTTCTTTATTTAGTTAGGGGATTAAAAACCGACTCACATAAAAAATATTTCTGATTAAAAAATGTAACCTTGTTTAAAACTTGTTCACTTTTACGCAGAAAATAAATACCTTTTGTGATTATTTCGGACTGTAGCAGATTGCTATACCTATAGGTCTAAGACTCTAAGCACCAGATTTTAATTTGTGACCGTATATAACTTTGTTTACATGGATATAAAACGCTGATAATATGTTCGTGTCAAGTAGAAATGAATAAACAAAAAACATTCTAATTGATCGTAGTACCTAACGTAAATAATGAATTTAGATAAACATCAAATATAAATCACTATTCCAAAATATCACCAGTAAATTAATACTGTGCCCGACGGTAGATAATACATCTTTGACATTGAAAAGAAATTACCAGTAGTTATAGTACAACTCATTAGCGCCATATTTCTCATACAAGTGTCACAAACATGAAGGAAAAAAAAAATCCACGCCCACGTTTGGGCGCGTAAAATTTTTTCTTCCTTCATGGTCACAAAGGACATGACATGACTGTTGAAGCCGACGACGACACTCTCTAAATACAATTATCTTTTTCTAACATCCAAATCCAATGACATAATAGGTAGGTACTACGCCATACTGCACTAAACTTTCATAAGTTTTCAATTTCTCACCGAAACTATAAATGGAATTGTTTTCGAGTTTCTGTCGTACGAGCAAATAGCCGCCATGTGCGAGGAATCGACCTAACGTGCGGGCCAATTTTCCGCTTCTTATGTGCTGAAATAGGATAAAACTAAGCTTTTATCACACTGATGAGAACGCAAGTTCTAAAGATGGGTTCCTGCCATCAATCAAATTTATAATACTACAAAATCTTTATACCTCGAAAATGTTACCCCGTTCAAACGTCTTCTGCAAATGGGTTGAAAATGAACCGTAACAACTACAGATAAACGTATAAGTCTCAACTTACATTTCATTAAATACGTTGACACTAATTTATAATCATATTCACACTTCGAAATCAGAACGTAACGGCAGAGTTGCCATAAAACCAGTAGAACAAAATTATCAGTAGAGCGAAGAAATCCAATTACGAACGGAGCTAATTAATTCACGTTGCTTGAATACAATCGCTTATTGCATGGTCTGCTTAAGTACGAGTTTGATTTCAAACTAGTTTCTAATCATTGCGAATTTACTAAGATCTACTGGGATAAACTCAAGGATATGAAAACTATATGTATAGTGCCAATGTCGTAGCACTTTGCTACGCCGTAGCAGACTTCGATACAGCTACGAAGCATCGTACGATTTTGTTCGTCTACTACTTGGTAGAGCGTTTAACCCTCGATCTAGATAGAAGTGTTTAATTTGTCTTTCGTACTTGAATAATTGTCTTAGTAAACCGTACTTTGTAAGGCAATTACAAACAAACAAAAGTTATAATTTAAAGTAAATAGAACGATTCCAACTCTCAAGAGCATATTATCTATTGCTCTCCATATAAATCGATACGGGAAACCAAGCATTCTGTGAATGATGAATAAAATATTATTCAACCTTCAAGAGCCTGTTGTTAAAACACTACCTAGGTTAAACTTGTCTTTTCAAGAACTAAGATGTTCATTCTAAAACAAAATCATTCTCATACCTACTACTAGTTTCACGTCTGCAATATTTAAGTATTCTTGTTTATTTGTAAAATTTTGTTTTCTCTTGAATAATTTTCATACTAATTATTATTATTTTTTATATTTTTCATACAGATTACGCCAAGCTACCGTCTATCCTAAAACATTCAAAATATTGCGGATAACGATTTATTCCTTTGTAACTGGGTCAATTTAACATAATGTTCTACTCATAATATATTTTTTATCTAGGACCGGAGAACATTGGTGAAGAGCAGCGCTCGCTATTAATCAGTAAAAAAAAACATATTTATGATAAAAAACATACCACACAACTACATATCTACTACCTTTGTAATGAAGTTCCTATAATATAAACAAAATAAAAAGAAGCTCTCGACTAGTCAGTTTGAGTTGGCTAATACGTGCTAATACTTAGTGATACTCCATCACAAGATCATGTTAGTCATGATGAGTCCCGTCATGTTTGCTTACATTATTGAGGCTTCTTTAAATGAATAGAATAGACTTTTGTGTCCTTATCATATCATACTTCATACTACCATACTATCATATCATACTATTATTATAAAGAGAAAAGATTTGTATTTTAGTGTGTGTGTGTGTATGTTTGTAACGAATTAACTCAAAAACTACTGAACCGATTTTAAAAATTCTTTTACCAAAAAAGTACACTCAAGCTACATTCACCCTGAGTAACATAGGCTACCTTTAAATGCGGGAAAATGCCTCATTCCCACGGGTAAAACTGTTAACGCGGGCGGAACCGCGGCGGGAAGCTAGTTAAAATAAAATAGGGTCCTATTTATGGACATAAAAGCCGTTGGCTTGTTTCTACGTGAATGCGCCAGAGTGAGTGTGTGTAATTAGCCCACATGGCTTTGGAGTTTGCGCTGTGTTGTGACCCGGTATTATTCAAGTAGGTGTCTAGAGCACCAGGGAATTTAAAATTGTGCCGCCATCTCCAATCTGACTGACGGACCAAATTATTTGTATCCAAGGGACATCGCTAATAGACTAGCTCAGTTCGTATAATAGTAGTGGAATGTTCATAAGTATCTCCAGGATCGGTCATTATCACAGTTTTATAATAAAGTGTAAGTGGCGACGTAGTTCATGTTCAGTTAACGAGTTTGAAAAAATTTCCCCAAGAAACTCGTCAACAAAAAAAATTTAAGTATACCTAATTTATGAATTTTTTTATAAGTAGAAAGTAATTTTATTGTTTCTTTTCCGGAGTATTTTTTTGTTTCGTTTCCGGGAAAAAAAACTTCGAATAGTTTGACTCGATCCATAGACTGCGCATATCCTTTTAGTTTTTTCAAATCCGTTGCTTACACCCTGTATTTCGCGGTGCCTTAAAGCCTTGACTTGGTTCACGTAGCCTTACCTAGTGCCGCCGACAGGCTGCCAGACCCCGTCCTGAGGAACCTTCGCTGGAGGAGCGGGGTCTATGTCTTCAGAGTACTTCTCCGTCTTGGCCGCCCAACGCTGTAAACAAAAAAAACAGTAAAGTTGACATGCTTATATTTGTTGTTGTCTTCTTTTTTATTTTATGTTTTTAACTTATTAGTTTGTATTATTTCTCTAGTAAATGTCGAGAAAGAACATTTGTATGTATTATATTTCTTAGACAATCATCAAACCACGGATAGTCTGGTCCTTGGTATCTATTGGCTTTGATGTAAAAAAATGGTTCTGTAAAATACTAAAATCTAAAAGAGAAGTTAAGTACCTGCACCTCCGCTCCAGCGGTAATCAAGTTTATAATAATTATAGTTTTCTTTCCGATCAGTTAAGGTAAAATCATAGCTGCTGTTATCGTCATAGCAAAGCCCTAATCATGAGGCTCTTTGGTTTACTGTGTGAACAAGTTAATAAATAAATTCATTTATTTTAGACAATATTTACATAAAGATGTTAAATAAGTAAACAGAGGCCCTTATCATTACAGACTATCATACATATATTATATCATATAGTTGCTGCTAAAGTATTCTTAAAAACATTGTTCACGTCTATGGAATATAATCGTATTACCCCTGGGAAAGTTAATTCTAAGTACTTTAAAGAAAACAGGCTAAAGAGGACTTTGTCGGGGAATTGAATTTTGCACAGTTGACTGGTTTTTATCAAGATAGCATTACAGGAACCGTGCAAAATTAAGCTCAGTGAATAATATGCGAAGAACCTTAAAATACTTTTTTTTACCCCTTAATCATTTACCGACCCGGTGGTGGTAAAATGTCGTACAGTAGGTATTCGAATTAATCAAACGACGCAATCAATTCTCACTAAACTTAGGGTCCAAAAAATATCCCTAGAGGGATGTACTGTTCCAGCACAGTATTCACGAAGATTTTTTTTATATTCAATGCCTAGCGAACTAAACTAATCTCCACTTTACCTTATACTTATTTATATATTTTAAATTGTGTACAAAGTATACAGTAAACAGTATATATATGAGGCTGAACACTTTTTACCTTGAGAGCACCTTTATTCCATAGCGGTAGAGGCGAATTTCGTAACGCGAGTGTCCGGCCGCGTGTGTTAGCTACTGCACATTGAATTGAACTTTTAATTTGTAAAATGTATTTCACTCAACAAGGCCCACTGCTCACTCACCCCACATAGTATAGGGCGAGCCGTGAGCTCCTAGCAACACTGCTGTGTATCTAAGAATCGATACTGTAAAATAATTGCTCTGTCATGGAAATTTTAAAATTATTTGAACGGGACGATCGGTCATTCATTATACTATGTATAATATCATGTCGTAAAGTATATAGGTATCGCAATAAATAGTCTGTATTAGCTTTCTGCCCCACGTTACCACACCACAAACTCTGTTCACGTTTATATATTTTGTCGTTGTAATAGAGATTTTGACGTAGTAAAAACTAGACCGTATGTAAACCAAAAGTGCAAATTTTCTTTCTACATATCAAATGTCATCCAAGTCCGTCAAGTAGTTTACGAGTGAACAAACATTTGGTACTAATGAGATTCGTTTTTTGTAATATAAAGAAAGGTAAACGTCGGCCTCGTAGCCTAGTTGGTAGTACGTCTGCCAACGAAGCACAAGGTCGCGGGTTCGAATCCCGCCCAGGGCAAACATTCGTGTGATGAGAACTTGTGTTTGCCTTGTGTCTGGATGTTGTATATTTATATATGTATGTATATCAGCTGTCTGACACCCATAGTACAGGCTCTGCCTAGTTAGGGGTCAGATGGCCGTGTGTGAGATGTCCCACATATTATTATTATTATTATTAATTAATTCCATTATTTTCTTAATCATTTACAGCTCATATACGTCCCTACCTAAAGCCGCTAGCCTATCCTGTAATTAGGGTCTTAACAGGCCTTAGTCGACCACACTGTCCCAGTGCGGGTTGGTCCACTAAAGTACGTAACGTACCGAGGCTTGAACCCGCGAACTTCCGAATGGAAGTCAACAGCCCTAGCCATTTGGCCACCGACGCTCTTATTATCATATTCTTATTATTAAAATATCGTAATACAGCTAGCTGTTAACTCTTTCTAATAACACAGAAAAATGTAACCCGTATATTTTCTTTCTCTTGTAATTTATTGCGGCCACGACTCAAAGCTTGCGTTCAAGCGTGGGCTAATAGAAACAGAGCCGAGTTTCATCCCTTTTGATAGAAAGGATGAACGCGAGGAATTTTTATTCGTCGGAGCGGGCAAAGCCGTGCCCAATCTCACGGCCCCAACCTCATGCCACTCGAATTTATGGTTAATAAATTACCTCAAATGCGGCTTATTATAAACACAGTCGCTGCTTTTGTTTACTCTGAATTGCAGATAACCTAAAGCCCACGAATACTCGTACACTAGTAGAGTCAGGTAGAGTTATCGGTAGAGTCAACTGAAGAGATAACTTACACCATTCTCTCAGCGCAGCTTCTTAGAAAATAGGGTGTAAGCATTGAACTACTATTGTTCTTTTGTACCAGCAATGAAACTACACGCGCGCACCACACTCCTAATAATATGAATTGGAGGTAAAATGGGCCCGTAAAATGTTTTCTTCCTTCATATAGGACGCGATCTCCGACTTCTATGACGCTTGTCTTTTGTTTTTCGTCTCGCCTCGCCGTGCATTCCGCCCGCCTACCGCTGCTGCCATGTCGGCCCATATCCAGGTCCTCTAAGTAGGCACTTGTGTGTACATATATTTTTATTGTATTGTATTTTATTCGCAGTGGTTGTAAGTCTCTCTGGAGGCCTATTCACCCTGATTTCAGGGTAGGCTCGAGCCCCTTTCAAAACGTACATTTGGCCAATCAAATAGTATTTCCTTGTCATCACTACGTGAAAACATTTTAATAGGTTTTTATTATTTAATTGGTCGACTAGATGTAGTACGTCCTTTATCATTTTTAATTATTTTGAAACAGGAATAAAGCCATTAGCACCGTCGACCACGTTTGCGTTATGCATGAAAAAAATGTATTCTTCGTTATCTCCCTAGTTTAAGTTCAAGTACATCTGAATTGTATTTATTTACATACAATTA
Source organism: Teleiodes luculella (assembly GCA_948473455.1). Lineage (NCBI taxonomy): Eukaryota > Metazoa > Arthropoda > Insecta > Lepidoptera > Gelechiidae > Teleiodes > Teleiodes luculella. Next base: position 8,950,342 of record OX419595.1, on the reverse strand, counting down.
GGTTGAAACGCCGCGTGTTTATAAACATTATTGGTCTGGCCACGTTATAAGTAAACACACGTTTAACGCTTGTCTATAAAGTCTTGAAAAGGATGAAAATTCATATAAAGGATTTTTTTATAAAATGTAACTTTTTCGTAAAACACATTGGTAAGTGCCGAGCCTCGAATCTACGTCTCCCGCATGGGAGACAAAACTAGGCCACCGACGCACTTAACTGAAACAGAACTAAAACGATCATGATAATAATTGAGTGAATATACAGATTTTAAGACTGCTAATTTGCTGCCTTATCCGTGGACCGTGATTGTGGCTTCCTGTTAGACAGGATACATTGCAGGCGTGACTAGACATCCCAAACGATTACATGTTAAGTCAAACTACCAATTTATTTTATTATTTTCTTATTTGTCATCTACTTTTCTTTGATAACTACGCGTTTTTGACATAATTTTGGGACGATGTGCGATTGTGAACTAAATATCCTACTAATATTATAAACGCGAAAGTTTGTGAGTATGGATCTATGTTTGTTACCCTTTTACGCAAAACCTGCTGAATGGATTTTAATGAAACTTCACAATAATATAGTTTATATATCAGTATAACATATAGGCTACTTTTTACCGCGGGAAAATACTTCTCTCCAACTAGAAAACCTGTTAACGCGGGGCGAAAATTCGTATATTATAGACCGTGGATTTATTTTCATTCATGTCAATATAACAAAATACGCAATAAATTTTGGCATGGTGGTACCAAGGCCGTTAGAAATTAGTAATACCTTACATCCCCATTCAACATCTTAGATAAGTTTTACCACGGGTAAATATCTTATTCCTACGGGAAACTATGCACGCAAAAGTAAAAAACAACACGGGCGTAGCCGCGGGCGGACAGTTAGTTACAAATAAATTCGAGTTGCTATTGCCATATACCTAAATTAACTTTATTTATTTTAAGAAATGCTCACAGGTTCTAGCCGTGTGAAGCAATAATGTTTTTACCGATATGAGTGAACCTGAGGTTAAAATAAATAACATGGATATAATTTCTTTACAAATAAATTTACCGGTCCGTCCGTTTATTAATCTTCCGCAATTTCGTAAACAATAATAGTTTGTTGGTCGTTTCCTTTTCTTATTACTTTTTTATTCGTAAATCTGTGACGTAATTATTATTGCAAGAGTTATTGCCTTAAACAAGCGTTATGTTAATATGAGCAACACATATAATATCGAATCGACATCCTTGAACTCTCTGTTTAAATTACTAAATCTAAGAAGTGTTCCAAACTTTAGGCCGGGATCCTACTCCAATACACACATACGTAACACTAACACATAAATAAGTACTTTATGATAATAGTGGACGATGAATGGAAGGGGGGGACTATACTTAGTTACGAAAGTCTTCAATGCAGCAGCCACAAGGTCAGACATCAGTTTATACCACAGAATAGATAATAGTACTAGTTTTACGTAATCCGTGAATGGCATAATAGAATTGGGCTATTGAAAGTAGACAATGAAAAAACGCGGTAAATTTGAACATTATCATCGTGGCAACCCCGATTCTCTGGATTTACCTAATTAGATACTTTTTTAGGGTTCCGTAGCCAAATGGCAAAAAACGGAACCCTTATAGATTCGTCATGTCTGTCTGTCTGTCTGTCTGTCTGTCTGTCTGTCCGTCCGTCCGTCCGTCCGTATGTCACAGCCACTTTATTCCGAAACTATAATACCTATACTGTTGAAACTTGGTAAGTAGATGTATTCTGTGAACCGCATTAAGATTTTCTTACTAAAATAGAAATAAAACAATAAATTTAGGGGGGCCCCATACATAGAACTGAAAGTAAAAAAAAAATTTTTCATCAAACCCATACGTGTGGGGTATCTATGGATAGGTCTTCAAAAATGATATTTAGGTTTCTAATAACATTTTTTTCTAAACTGAATAGTTTGCGCGAGAGACGCTTCCAAAGTGGAAAAATGTGTCCCCCCCCCCTCTAACTTCTAAAATAAGAGAATGATAAAACTAAAAAAAATATATGATGTGCATTACCATAAAAACTTCCAACGAAAATTGGTTTGAACGAGATCTAGTAAGTAGTTTTTTTTTAATACGTCATAAATCGTAAACCGCAATTTACCTTTCACTATTATTAAAACATCGATCAAAGTCACAACGAACTACAAAAACTTTTTTTTTCTATGTAACTTTGTTGCCAGTAGGTACGATGTTTTCCAATTTCATCGTTTGTATACTTTCAATAGCCAAACTCTAGACTGTCTGCCGCCGACATCACAGTCACGTGCCGACACTGTCAGTTGCGTGAGTATTAACCGTTAAAAGTAGGTTAGATCGCCCGTGGGCAAGCAGAACCGAAAAATATTTAATTGATGCTTGATTGAAATAACCTATTGATTATTTGAAAAATGAGTCTCCTTTTATGTCAGTTGGTCACACAACAAAGAACAAAAGGAGGTGAACATCTAAACAAGTCAATGTTACAATTACAAAGTATATCAAACATATTTGGTACAGACAGACAAACGGATAAAAAATACAGTTTTTTTACCATACAACTCACACCGAAAGTGTTAACGAGTGCTAAAATCGGAACGGCTGACTAAACAAGCCTTTCTATGCAGGTTCAGCGACTCGATGCACGCACGACGACACTACGCTGCTCCCATTGCAGTATATAATATCAAGATATGTTTAGATGTTAGTTATTTTATGCGACAATGGCTGAACGGAATGGCCAAAATTCGTTAGTATATCTATGTATCAGTTTTCGCGATTCGCTCAAAATATGTGCAATCTGAAATTGTTTCTATTATTAAATAGTCTTTTTGTTAACTAACTCTAGGGTTTACAGCTGTCAAAGCCACTAGTTAATTGGATTTAAACATACTTTGAACAAAGTTTTTTATTCCGGAACGTTATATTATAATATACTCGTAACTTTCATTCATAAAGACAAAAAACTTATAATATGCATGATATTTGATTGTCTTGAAAGAAAATTCTCATAGAAGTTTATTTAGACACGCACTCACTCATCGCATGTTGACTTTTTTGTGGTAAAATAATATTTTTAACTGACCTGTGTGTCGCAAAATCAACTTATCAAACTTTACCAGACTTGCAAGGGACAAAAAAGATACCCGATTATCCGCCGGAAACAAAACATTACCGCCAGAGTGTAGATTGTAGATACTTCAGTTCAGTATCACATCGTGTTATCTAAATGCACTCTTAACCTCTTGTAATTGTTGTTTCTTTAAAACCCCGTTTTAATTCGTGGGAGTTGATGTTTTTTTTAACAATCAGATGCAAATGTAATTTTCTGGTTACTGTTCGTTTTTGGAAGAAATGTTATGTTATGTTTGTTACGTTATGTAACGCAAGGAATGGATTAAATTGTATCCATATATATACCCAAATCATCACACCTCTCCATCAAGACATAACAGTGAAATGTTAAGTACCGTAGTTATTGCTACGTTGTAGTGTTACAATGTAATTTTTTATTCATTGTATAACAAGTAAAAAATTATTTTCATTTTTACGAGGCTAATAACAAATTGTAGGTACACGAGATGCCTATGCATATAAAAGTGTATAAAGCAGTGGCCTAGCAATTTATTTTGGGCTCAGTAAGGTAACGAAGCTATTCAAATTAAGCGCATAAATGATAATCTCGCTAAAGATAATGACAGTAAATATTTGTATATTGCCACGCTGCTGCTCGGATCGTTGATTGCTTGCTACTAGATTCTCATTCTAAAAATAAATCTACACACTAGCTTTACCTTGAGCCTCAAGAAACACAGTTAATACAATGAACGTAATCTTCAGACTACATTTTTTACAATAAAAATAATAATTATAAATCATTTTTACATAATTATATAGGTAAATTTACTAGAAGTTGACTACAAATACTCACAGTTGAGTTGTACTACTCGTACAAATATTTTGTATCACTAGAAATTGTCGGGTTCAAAATTTAACTTCTTAAGTATATTTTGCTTTTTCCGAATAATATTAGCTGCAGACAGCAGACAGTGAAGGAGGAGGATATTGGAATAAAATGAATTTTCGAATTGCAAACCCTATGCAGACTGCAGGTTAGTTTTCTTTTTCAGTACCTGAAGGAGTTAAGTGTGTACCTAATGTGGCATCGGTTATGCCATCTCTTTTGCTTGTCATAGCACATGATTTTACATGCGAAAACTACATATCATGCCGCAATGCCGCACTATATTTCCCCAGCGTAAGTAAGCTATAAGCCAACACAAGCGAACTAAAATAAAAAATAAAAAAGTAAAATACGTAATATAGATATCATCTATTCAAAAAGCTATGCAAGCATGCCTGATTGTTTTATTTATGGCATAGCAATCTTATAGCAGAATAAAATATAAAATCGTTTTGTTAGTGTCAGTATTAAATTGACAGTTATTTATTAACTGCTAACACGCATCGAAGTAAAATTACCTACTTTGAAAATAATTACTAACGGTAGCAGAAAAACATGATTCATAAAACTTTTAATTATTGTTTACGGGTGTTAAGCGCGATAATTTAAAAAGGTAGGTATGTATATGCAACCCCGCCGAAACCTCGGGAAAAATAAGTGATCGTACGTAATACATACCTACCTACCTATTTAAATTACCGTAAATAATAAAATTGTAATAATGGGTAGTAATCGCGAAAGCCTCAAACAAACATAAAACTTTAATTTATGAATTATTACGTTAATCAATTTTGTTTTAAGCGTCCTCACCCACAAACAGTACATTGATAAAACAACAATATAATATGTATAATGTAAAGCATAATTGGACAAACTAAAAATACAGTACAGTATGATAAAAAAGAGTACTCTCACTAACACTAAAGTGGGTTCATTTAGATAAGGATTATTTTATGAATATTAGAACATTTCCATGTAGGTACCTAATATTCATCGCGTGATGTCGCAGGCTACCATAGGAAAAATGACAAAAAGAAAAACTAGGCTAAAGCCGTAGCCATCATCATTTTATTGTTGAAAATTTAAATCAGCTACCAATACTATTAGTCTTCGTGGCTTTTAATTTCTGCACATTGTGTTACCCACTGTTTTGACAAAACCAATTTAGAAATTATTCATAGGAAGGAAAGAAAGGATATTTCATAGATCTTATGTAAAAACTAATATTTTCTACTAAGATAATCTGATTCTGGTAACAAAAAGAAAACTTCTTTTATTAATAATCGGCTGGCTAAATTACAAGTTTTATTATTTACCTTTATTTGAAAAATCTGTAAGCGAATTTTCGAAGTGGTATGCCATGATGATAATGGCACGAAAAATAATACTACTGTATTTACGTAATCCTAATCACCACCTTCCTAAGACAAACATAACTGCCTGCTGGGTTACCATAAGGTTTCACGTGAGAAACAGATTTGTCGTGCATATACTCTTATTCTTTCGGAGGATTTCAGATGTGTGACAGTTAAATGTGACATAATCTCTCTTCCTAAGACGAACATAACTGCCTGCTGGGTTACCATAAGGTTTCACGTGAGAAACAGATTTGTCGTGCATATACTCTTATTCTTTCGGAGGATTTCAGATGTGTGACAGTTAAATGTGACATAATCTCTTGTCACAGTGCTTCATGCTATGCTTACTGGACAAATGCCTCCCCTTAAGATCTTCACGACAATCGCTGCCTCATACCTTCCCTCGACCCTCACCTAAAGTGATATTTTTTTACAGATAGCGTTTGCTCTTCTGGGTATAAGCACAGAATAAATATAGTATGTACTACATAACGAGGTTTCGTTCATTCAATGCGTCACAAAGAAACAAAAACAGAAAAAAAAACATTGTAGTTGTGGGATCCAAGGATGTTATAAATAAGTACCTACTACTATAGTTGTATATTTTTAACCGACGAAAAACGGAGGAGGTTCTCAAGTCGACGCGTATATATATTTTTTATGTATGACCACGCATAACTTTATGCAGAGTATTCCGATTATGTAATTCTTTTTTTTTTTTTTAAAGGTTTACACTTCGAATTTGGTACAATATAAATTTGAAAAAAAAAAACCTAAAATATAAGAAAACGGCGGATGACTGAATGTATTTTTTCCCTTGGGAACTATGTATTTTCTGTGGTATTTTCCCGCTGTAAAGGGTAGACTTTGACTTTCGCCAAGATCTATTCTATCTCTGTACCAGTTTCATCGAAATCAGTTCAGTAGTTTCTGGGTCAAAGCGTAATAAACAGACAGACAGAAAGAGCTGTTTGCTTTTCAGTCTCTTCGGCGGTTTAATTTTGTGTTAAAAAGTTTTATAATGTTTGTTACAAACAATACGTACCTACGAGTATTACATCCTTGTACCAAATAAAATTAAAATTAATAAATATTGACGGCCCCGTAGCCTAGTTGGTAGTACGCCTGCCTACAAAGGACAGGATCGCGGGTTCGAATCCCGCCCAGGGCAAACATTCGTGTGATGAGCACTTGTGTCTGGATGTTGTATATTTATATATGTATGTTTATCAGCTGTCTGACACCCATAGTACAGGCTCTGCCTAGGCAGGGGTCAGATGGCCGTGTGTTAGGTGTCCCCACCACATTATTATTATTACATTAAAGATTTATGTGCTGTTAATACATACATATTCGTTATTTAAAAAAACAAAAAAGGTGCGAATTATTTTCCTTTTTGTGCGCATATTTCGTGTCGTGGTAAAAAACTATCTCAATTTAATTTCAGGTCTGTGAGTCATTGATCTCAAATCCTGTTTGACTACATTTATAAGAAGGTAGGTAACCCTTCATTGCAAACAAAATACAAACATGTGTACATTTTTTAGAACGTCGAAACTGACCATGGACTTAGTATGTCGTCGGCAAATTGTAGAACTCGTCATTTTACGGAATGCATCGGCATTTTACAAATATCAAACTTTTTTTTTAATTGACTTGAAATATCAAGCAGTCTGTAAATATGCCGAAGGCAAATTGTAGAACGCATTCCTCTTCTCAATGAACAACGTGGCCTAACTGATCACAAATGGCTTGAAGAGAATTAATTAAAGTTGACATATTAAAGATAGTTATTGAAATCACTTTGTTCACTCACTAACTCCACTGATTTAGCAGAATTTAAATTGTTTTATTCATTTTCTTCGCAAACAGCTGTAGATTACGCCGCTATTGTTGATTTTGACATAACAGCGCCGCGCATGGACAGATTACGAAACGATTAGACAATTTGCCGCGGCATTTTATACAGAATGTGATCGACTTCTTTTGGCATTTTACACTCGTACCTTTATCTTCGGCATATTGCAAAACAGCGAATATTTGTAAAACTATGCATTCTGTAAAATGACGAGTTCTACAATTTGCCGACGACAGTAATAAATAAGTATACATAGTGATGAAAGAGACTCGAGTCCTTTAGTCGTTTATAATACGACTCGCCTCTTTTTACAAGACTTTAGCTGTGAGTCTTAACTAATACGACAAATGACTAAAACGGCTTAAACGACTTAAAAGCTAAGGCGACTGCAGTCCTTTACAAAAGAATTGGCGCTGCATGTTAAATAATAATTGTAATTATAAATAAATATAATTGTAATAATAAAAAATAAAGCAAGCAAGTACCTACTAGTTTCATTAACATACGCCTTACGACTCACGACTCCCCAAGCAATGAGTCGCCAGTCTTTTAAGTCCTTTAAGCTGTTTAAGTAACGACTCAGTCGTTTAAGTTAAAAGACTCGACTTAAAAGGCTAGTCTTATGACTAAAGGTTTGGGACTAAAAGACTGAGTCAGTCGTGAATCGTCAAAAATAAGGCGAGTTTTTATTAAAAGCCCTAAAAGACTGAGTCTCTTTCATCACGTATACATATTTGGTGACACTGCAACGGACTGAAACAGTGGCAGATCAACGCGGAGTCATACGTCATACATATAACCTGCTTACTGGATCTAGAAACATTTAATTCGAACCTGTTCCTGTTAGCTTTACTATTTTTGACAAGACTATGTTGTAGCCAAGTCCTTGTAACATACATCCCTTAAGGATTGTTTGCCCTATGGATTGTTTGCACAGAAGGGTTGAGTCGTATAAAAGTAGGTCAATTTTAAGGTGAGCCGTAAAAAGAGTAGGGTGAATTTTTTTGCGAAAGAGAGCACGCTAATTTTGAAATGAGACATAATAATGTATTTGAACATTCAATATAGGTACGTTACATTTTCTCCCTTATAGTAGAAAAAAGTTAGTTGGGGGATCAGTCAAGATAACATTCATCAGTCAAGTATGTTTGTAATGAATAAACTCAATAACTACTGTGCCGATTTCAAAAATTCTTTCACCATTAGAAAGCTACATTCATCCTGAGTAACATAGGCTATATTTTTTTTTAATTAGGGATCCTTACTAAATCTTCAATAATGTAACCCAAGGTGTAAAAAAAATACCTAAAACATTCCTAATAATTGAATGGGCTCCGAAACTACTGAATCGATTTTCGTAAAACTTGGCACAAAGATAGAATAGACCTTGGGAAAGAACATAGGCTACGATTTACCGCGGCAAAATTTCTCATTCCCATGGGAAAAAATGTTAAAGGCGGAGTTGGCACAAAGATAGAATAAACCTGGCGGAAGAATATAGGCTAACTTTTGCCGCAGGAAAATACCTCATTCCCACGGGAAAAACTATTAACGCGGTTTTTCTTATAAAAAATCAACTACATCTGAATTTGAAATAAAGACAAATAATTAATATCTAAACCCGCACGTCATACTAAGTTCTAAGTAAGCAGCAGCCGTTTGGAGCCACTATTGTCCCCTTCACAACTCAAACACACCCAATTTGAGACCTCAATAACATAGCTCAAACGCTTAAAATATAAATAAAACAATTTAAATTTTTTTTACTCTAAGGCTCAAACGGTTATATATAGATATATTTTAACATGATGCTCAAAAATAGTCGTAAATTTTAAGTATTAAACAATATTTAGACTGTGTAAATTATATGGCACTAGAAACATATATATTATCATCATAAAATACCATTGATCTATAGATCAATGTAAAATACATATTACGAAAAATAGTTCGTGCCTAATTTTATATATTTTTAGATATTAATAATTGTTAAATTACGAAAACTGCAAGTGTAAGGAAGTGAATTGTCTGTCACAGAAATATAAATAAATTTCTATTGCCAACCATAAATGCACAAAAATATTGTTTTCCGATTTTGGTCAATACTTCAATAGTAATGTTCAGCTGACCTCGCAAACATCTAAGTCTAAGTACATATCTCTATATTATGTTTCCGCCGCCGCCGCCGCCGCGCCGCATACTGTCTTGACTGGTTTATCGTTTAACTGCTAACAATAACCCATCCCGTCATTTGGGGTTCGGTAAGGAGTCAATACTCATTAAAAAACATCTCCTTCCTTTTATAAATAATATTATGTAAATCACCATACATACATAAACCGTACTATTATTTCCGGTTATCCTACCTCAACGCTACGCTAAATAAGACAACTAAACATTCAGTCACATACCTATTCGATTTTGTGTGACACATTGTTATTTTTAGAATACGGATTCATATGTAGAGTAATTATTATTGACATAAAAAAAAATTGAAGCTCGTATTGTAAACAATGCACTTTATCGACTAACAGCTTTTCTCAAAGTCTAACTAACCTGGAGATCATCATAACGCGAGTGCGTCTGCGGACTTGGACGTTCGAGGAGGAGCAGTTGCGTTAGGATGATGATGCCGAAGACGGCAAAAAATATGATGAAGATGAAGAAGCTGATGTTGGCGCGTTTCTTGGCGCGTGAGGAGGAACCCGCGCGCGCGCGCCACCGCATCGCGCTGGTGGTGCACTGGCAGAACTGGCATGGGCGCGACAGAGGCTGCAAGCGCGCGACGCACGCGGCACGACTGATGTCAATGAAACCGCGGCCGGTCACTGGGCCCACATGACATGACACACTCCGGCCTCCGCACTCCGCCACTAACCGCACGCTCCGCGCCGCCCGCAGCCGCTGCGGCACTGACACTCACGACAACACAACTACTGGTTCAGCCCACAAGTTGCTATCTCACAAGTAAACACTTCTACTGGCCAATTTTTTTCCGTAAACATCTTCGAACAAACATTAGTTTTTGTTTTTATTTTAACACTTTAATACATACAATGGGGCTTAATTAAGCTTAACACTTCGAACTTTTTAAAGTATCAATTCATTTTTATAGCTGATCGTTTTCTTTGGTCAGGACATGTTGATCTCTAAATTTTTATATTCCTACCGCATTATAGAAGTCGGGAGCCGATGGCCACCCTGAGACAAGACGCTTTGTAAGGCGCATGCGTGCCCTTCCGTTCGGCGTTCAATGACTCCCCCATGTGGGCGGTTGGTAGGTGTATGTATGTATATAGAGCTTAATTTCCCGCGCAAGCTTCACTTCGATATGCGTGCGTCTGTTTAATTTTAGGCAAACAAAACCGATCAACAGGGACGAGCTTATCCTGAAAACCTCTTAATAATCTTAACGATGACACACATCAACGTCTCTCCACTCTTTTGTTCATTTGAATGATAATATAGTCTGGGCATAGTAAACAAATCGTGTTAGATAACATTAGGATAGGACCACTTAAATGCATTGCTTATAATTTCATTAATCTTGGTCAACGTTCACCCATTAGCTTTTGATTTCCTCAGGGATTCCCAACGAGTGTCAAAATATGCGGCATAAACGGCCGTACCTATCTTCTGATTGCATTAGCGCAGAAATTATTTTTTCACTATTTTGTACTGTAATTGCAAACCGACCTAAGCCATCAAATCAAATTAAAATGTTTTTATTCGAAGTAAGATATACAAAATAAAATTTTCTATGTCAAAGCTAATAAATACCAAGGACCAGACTGTCCATGGTTGGCTGTTCAAAAGTGGCGTTCGACTGTGGAGAAGAAGGGCCAGAAGAAACTACAAATCGTAATCGCATCTTTTCAAAATTATCTTCACAATATTTTCTTATCTAAATTATAGGTACATTATGTCGTAGCTTACTTATTTTGCGGATTTACGTGCGATAATAAAATAGGTAGCACTAAGTAAGTACAACAGTACCCACCTACTTATTAAAGCTATGATTGATACCTACCTTTATCTACTCGTTTCTGAGAAGAAGATTCTTGACAGACGTTTTAATGATATATCAGAGTAGTTACCTTTTTATCCATTTTCATTACGATTTTATTTGACTGATTTTTTCAGTAAAATCTCCGGAAAATCTATGTTGAAGGAAAACATCACGAGGAAACCTGCACAGACCTGCGAATTATAATTATGATATTACATAATTATGATGAAGTCTAGCTAGGCGGGGTTCAAAACCACGACCTTTGTGCTTCGAAACCAGGCGCGTACGACGACAAGGCTACAGACGAATCGCTTTTATTGAATGTTCTTAGTGGATCACCTTTATTCAATACTAGCTTTCTGACTTGCGGCTCCGCGTTAGTCCGCGTATGTGAGACATAATTATTTATTAAAGTTATAGGTACTAAAAAGTTACATTCAGTTTCACGCCGCTGCTGCTGTATTAATGCTAGCAATCAAAAAGATAAGCGAAATCAGCCTAGCAGGAGTTACAGAAGAAGCAACGTTTACGGCAGAAAAATAATGTACGAGTAATAATTTTATGAATACTAAACTCTGTTTAGATGCCTACATACAACGTGTTAGTTGTTTACGCAAAACCTCTCGGGTAGTAACTAAGCCTAAGAATTGAACAATTATAAACCATTAAGTTTCAAATCAAGGTATTTACAGTGGTGTTTCGTTTTAAATTGAATAATAATAGTTATGTAGATAAGCAACCGTAAAAGCTTAAGTGCTTATTTTACTTTTCATACATATTAGTTCAGCAGAGAACTTCTAGAACTATCTGTCCTATTGTTATTATTAGTGTCAATAAAGAATATTTGTATTGTATTTTAACTAAATTTGTTCAGTATCATGGGCTGATTTACCACCCGAGAGGACTTGCGTTATCAATCAACCAATACGTTGCGTTGTTATAAGAGCGCCGCGCTGGTGACCAAGTGGCTAGGGCCGTTGCCTTCCATTCGGGAAGCGCAAGTTGAAGCCTCGCCAGGCGGGTATCAATTTGTAATCGATATTTGAATTCATATGTAGAGAAGCCAGCACATGCGGTTGGGATTTCGCACTACGAAATTCGTCCTTACCGCTACGGAATACGGGCGCCCTCAAGGTCAACAAAGTCAACATGTCCAGCCGTATGTGCTGGCTACATACAGTACGTTTATTCGACACTCTTGCGGTGAAGGAAAACGTCGCAAGGAAATCTGCACACACCTGCGAAGAAATTCAAAGGTTGGGTGTGAAGTTGACCAACCCAACCAATAAGTACCTAGATACAGCGCCGGCTCGAGTCACTCAGTGGGGATATATAGTATAAGCTCTTAATAAACCAACACGTAAAGGTAACTGTTTAATACAGAGATCAACCCAAAACTTCAGGAACCTTTACCTCATCGAAGTTTTAAGGAGCAAACCAACAGACACGGGAAAGCGCAGGCTGCGGGACGGAATCCGAGTTTATATGCAGCCTGTAACATAATGGACTGGGCCTGCCATAGAAATGGGACAGACAGCACATAAATTCAGATTCCGTCCCGCAGCCTGCTCTTTCCCGCGTCTGTCTTTGGGTACGCGGCTTTAAAGCCTGAAAAAACCTGTTTGGGCGGCGCCACGTGTATATTTTTACACGCTTTATATTAGCTTCACTTGTAAGTAACTATGTATGTAAGAAAATCTTGGAAGCTTAATTTGACCCACTTCCCGGTCTTCGATCAGGATGAAATTTTGCACACGCTCTGAGTTCTGATGACAATACATGACTAGCTAAGAAACGTCATTACAAATCCAATATGGCGGCCTCCACATTATATGTACGTAAAAAATCTTGGAATCTTAATTTGACCCACTTCCCGGTCTTCCATTAGGATGAAATTTTGCACACGCTCTGAATTTTGATGACAATACATGACTAGCTAAGAAACGTCATTACAAATCCAATATGGCGGCCTCCCCATTATATGTACGTAAAAAATCTTGGAATCTTAATTTGACCCACTTCGCGGTCTTCCATTAGGATGAAATTTTGCACACGCTCTGAATTTTGATGACAATACATGACTAGCTAAGAAATGTCATTACAAATCCAATATGGCGGCCTCCCCATTATATGTACGTAAAAAATCTTTGAATCTTAATTTGACCCACTTCCCGGTCTTCCATTAGGATGAAATTTTGCACACGCTCTGAATTTTGATGACATAATACATGACTAGCTAAGAAACGTCATTACAAATCCAATATGGCGGCCTCCATAAGATGGTGAACTGGCTGTTTGAAATCCACCCCCATGATATTGGTATCAAATGAAAGGGTTTGCTGTCAGGAATACGAAAAAAAACAGTCACGTGACTTAAATTCAATATGGCGGACGTCCTAGATGGCGGACAGGAAGCGTGTTTTTGAGTTTTTTAAACTATGTATTATCATTATTATGTTTCTGGCAACAATTTCCACTATAAAATTAGTTCTTCTGGTCGGGCTTTAATTTGTTAAGATAATCAATAATCTTGAAAGTTATTAAGAATAATGTAACGCCAAAATGTCTGGCAAGGTCACATGCTCACCCCGCCTTCTACTACCTACGGTATGCCAAATTACGTATTTTGCGATAAAGTTTTATCGTATCGTTTGAAAAAAATGTGCGCATTGTATGCAGGTTTCGTCCGGAAAAAAACCATAGCAGCCTAAAAAAATATACAAAGAAACTGCTACATGTGCGAGTTTCACAGTGTAGCATATATTTTTTTATACATAGATAAATTATAACATAAGTATACAAACATACAGCACAAAGACACTGAAACTTAACTACGATATTATGTAATCAAAAAATCTACCTCTATCACAGAATACCAAATAGTAGTCCCTTCTATGCGAAGCCTCTATGCTTAAAGTTTCCCTGTATAAAACCTCAAATACAAAATACTAGCTTCCCGCCGCGCCTCGTTCATAGTTTTTCCCATGGGAATGAGGAATATTCTCGTGGTAAAAGTTAGACGTGCGTTCCCTTCGAGAGGCCACAGTGGATTTCGTTCGTTCCGAATAAACAAAGATTTAGCAGGAGGTTTAAAAGAATTGTAGGCACAAAATAAAATTTGTAGAAGTTATAAATCAAGCGCTACAGATCGTCAAATGTGGTCCCTCACATGAACTATGCGAATTATTGTATTTACTGAATCTGACCAATTATCCGATTAAGGTGAATGGTAATATTTAGAAGGTAATTTATTGGGCTACATACATAAATAAGAACTCTTCTTAATTAACACTAACGAAGTAAATCCAATAATGTTGTGGTCCCTCAGTTCTCCTGGTCTCATAATTTACGTTGATGCTACAAATTAACTCTTGAAGTAAGGTTTCTCAGGTGTGTTCCAAATTTTAGCACAAGTTGGCCTAATGTTACCCCGTGAGTATGAGGTATTACACCGTGCTTTTTTAACCGTCTTACAAACGAAGCCCAATGTATATGCCCGTGATATAGAATATCTTGGCAATGTTATTTTTTTTTTAAGAAAAAAAATCTAAGATTTGCTTAATAAAATAATCAATCGAGAGATCGAAAAATGTGTTTATCTCATATTTTTCTTTTGTTTTCCCATTATTTACGATTCTCACGCATGCGCAAATTGTTACTAAATTGTAAATATTATGTACAGGTTGATTCAAAATTATTTTGCATTATTTTATTTTACTTCACGGTTTTATTATTTTATTGATAAAAAAAAAATGACATTGCCAATATATTCTATATCACGGGCATATACATTGGGCTTCGTTTGTAAGACGGTTAAAAAAGCACGGTGTATATTTTAAACGGTTTTAAAGTTATAGCTTTAAATAATATGTGAGCCCTCGAACCACACACATCAAAACATTAAATTGTATTTATAGATAAGGGGGGCGGTGCAATTAATAAACGCATCACTAAGAAAAAATGTAGTCATTTCGTAGTACAAACTTATGCATCTATGTATTTAATTAACTTCTTCCTTTCTTAGAAATAACGAACTTTTAAATGTGTGTAAAATATTCGTATTAAGGTGGCCACAATATCGGAAAAAATACGGATAATGATTTTAATCATCAAAAAATAAAATACATTTAATAGATCAGTATTAATCGATGAAATATAATTAATCTGACTAATATTAAATTTGAAAAATAGTAATGAAAGGAACCGATAAATTAATTTTTAGTTTTTAATCAGCAAATTAGATCTTTTTCTACATATTTTTGTGTTTATTTATTGACTGCTGACGGCGCTAGCAGATTGAATGGGAAGGCACGCTTTAACGGATTCTTGATCAAGCGTTCTAATAGACGCGATCAGCAAAGATCTAATCGGAACGCACCCGAAGCCGAAAGTATTGGACTACCCTCAAATAATAAATGTAAGCTATATCTTTTAATAATCTATTTGTCATACCATTACAGTCTATGAGTAAAAGATTTGCTTTCTAAAGTTTGTTGATAGCAGACTTGATCAACCAATTTTCTTACATTCTTTAACTTATGGTTTCATTATATCTTAAATAAAAAGTATCATTAGATCTCGGCAATTAAGTTATTGATTTGTGATCCATTTAAATTTTTTTTAGGTACTAAAAATAACAAAAAAAGTTATATGAAAATGATAGTAAATTAAATTAATTACTTTGTTAAATAATAAAAAAATAATACGTATTGGTTTCAAAGATTACAATTTTTCAAATTTAATGTCAACTTTGTCAGTGTAATTATTTTTATTGATTAAAATACTGTTCTATCAAATGTATTTTATTTAATGTTAGACCCGTAAATAATTGTAATAATGTATTTAATTTTTTGATGATTAAAATCATTATCCGTATTTTTTCCGATATTGTGGCCACCTTAATACGAATATTTTACACACATTTAAAAGTTCGTTATTTCTAAGAAAGGAAGAAGTTAATTAAATACATAGATGCATAAGTTTGTACTACGAAATGACTACATTTTTTCTTAGTGATGCGTTTATTAATTGCACCGCCCCCCTTATCTATAAATACAATTTAATGTTTTGATGTGTGTGGTTCGAGGGCTCACATATTATTTAAAGCTATAACTTTAAAACCGTTTAAAATATATACTTCATACTCACGGGGTAACATTAGGCCAACTTGTGCTAAAATTTGGAACACACCTGAGAAACCTTACTTCAAGAGTTAATTTGTAGCATCAACGTAAATTATGAGACCAGGAGAACTGAGGGACCACAACATTATTGGATTTACTTCGTTAGTGTTAATTAAGAAGAGTTCTTATTTATGTATGTAGCCCTATAAATTACCTTCTAAATATTACTATTCACCTTAATCGGATAATTAGTCAGATTCAGTAAATACAATAATTCGCATAGTTCATGTGAGGGACCACATTTGACGATCTGTAGCGCTTGACTTATAACTTCTACAGATTTTATTTTCTGCCTACAATTCTTTTAAACCTCCTGCTAAATCTTTGTTTATTCGGAACGAACGAAATCCACTGTGGCCTCTCGAAGGGAACGCACGTAAAGTTAGCCCATGTTCTTCCGCAAGGTCTATTCTACGTTTGTGGCAACTCCGCCCGCTTTAACAATTTTTCCCGTAAGAATGACAAATTTTCCCGCGGTAAATCGTAGCCTACCTATGTTCTTTCTTAAGGTCTATTCTATATTCTATCTTTGTGACAAGTTTCGCCAAAATCGGTTCAGTAGTTTTGGAGCCTATTCAATTATTAGAAATATTTTAGGTTGGTGACATGAGTAGGTAGGTAGGTACTTGAAAATCCAGGTGGACCTATTAGTGGAACCTAGCGGTTGAATCAACCGTCCAAACCGTTTTTTTTTTGCACCTTGGGTTACATGTTTGAAGTTTTAAAGACACGTAAAGATCCCTTATTTAAAAAAAAATATATAGCCTATGTTACTCAGAGATCATGTTACTTCTCAACCGTGGAATTTTTTTTTTAAATCGGATCAGAAGTTTCGGAGCCTATTCGATGCAAACAAACAAACAATCAAAATATTTAGTATTTACTTTTATCTCAACTCTTGGATAAATAATTTAAAGAAGTAAAAACTTCGTTCGTTCAGGCATTTGGCGTTCCTGATAGTCAATAGCCGTTTAGGGCAGAACCAATTTAAAAGTGTTTTTCCGTTAGCATAAGTTCGTACAAATCTCTTCCCGTCAATAAAAGACAGAACATTTTAAAATCTGTATAGATAGCCTTTCTAAAGTGATGCACGCACGTACATTTGAGTGATTCATTTTGATTCAGATAAATACACTAGCGACCCACCCCGGCTTCACACAGGAAAATGGTTATTGTGGGTTATCCTTAAGCATATTATGCATGTATTATACATATAAACCTTCCTCTTGAATCACTCTATCTATTTAAAAAAACCGCATCAAAATCCGTTGCGTAGTTTTAAAGATTTAAGCATAGGTATCAAACCAGAAACAGCTAACCACCCATTATTTCTCACTTTCATTGAATAGGTAGGTAGTTCTTCGTTAATTCCACCATATTAACACTACAATCACAGTATAAATATAGTATAACAATACTACAATTACCATTAAA
Source organism: Teleiodes luculella (assembly GCA_948473455.1). Classification (NCBI taxonomy): domain Eukaryota; kingdom Metazoa; phylum Arthropoda; class Insecta; order Lepidoptera; family Gelechiidae; genus Teleiodes; species Teleiodes luculella. The sequence goes on along the minus strand of OX419595.1, from coordinate 8,932,506 downwards.
AACTAATTAAAAAAAAAAAAAAAAACACGCGTTGAATTGAGAACCTCCTCCTTTTTTGAAGTCGGTTAAAAAAGACGAAACAATTACATTTCTTCTTGATTCCCGCGTAAAACTCCACCAGAAATTAAATTCACTGACTGAAGTGATATGAGGCTGTATGGCTCAGTTCCATTTCCTTTCTTTGTGGGAGAATATTAAAAAATAACCACTAACTGTCAGCTGTCAGTGTCAGCTGTCTGTCTGTCTGTCATATTTATTTCTTGTAATTTTAATTTCGCCTCGAAAAATATCTGGAACTATTTTTTAGGATTATTTTGATTTGAAAATGGGTCACGATAATCCTGAGGGTGACGACAATGTTTTTAGAGCATTTATGAATGCTCTCTACAATACAGTTGATGCTCCGGTAACTTGGTTCAGAGGTGAGCATCTAAAATGTGTTTGGATTATATAATTTAGCGAACGTCTGAGTGTATACATCTGTATTTATCGTTCCAGAAACGGTTGTGGAGCCAAACCAGAAAAAATACCCCTGGTACCACCGACAGTTTCGCCGCGTGCCTACGATCGACCAGTGCTATGCTGATGATCCAGTCTGCGATTTCGAAGCTAACACCCAATTCAAACGCGATAGGTTAGTTTTTTTTAGTCGCTTAAGTTTGTTTTGATATCTCAAAGAGGTAATTATTTATTATTATTATTACAAACTTGCTGCAAGCCCTGAGGATTTGTTAGCATTATTGTTATTCAAACCTTGTCCTGACAATAACAAATAATAAAAAAAATGTTTATTTATGTGAAGTCGTTCTGAAGTAATTTCTACAGTTTAAGGATTAATATTTTTTATAAATATAGATTAGTTAGGGAATATCTGTAATATTTCTGTTATTTGTTAGCATATTATGAATTGAAATGAGATAAAACCAGCATTATCTTTAAATTTATTTTCTAATTTTAATCCTATTATTATGTCTTGATGTGTCTTAATTAATAGAATTTTTTAGAATGGTTGACAATGAAATCCTAAACATTCTGCGCCAGCGTTATGAAGATTGCATGATGTATGAAAGTCCTGACCACTTGACTGTTTGTAAGCCCTTATGGGAAAAGTACAAAGATGCTGAAGAAGCTTGGTTCATTAAATGTGAGTGAATAATACAAAATGAAGATTCAGTTTATATTTGGTTGGACTTTTGTAATTTTAATTATTATTTCCTGTATGCAGATGGTGATCTTGGAGCATATGCAGATGCAAGAAAAGCTTATATGAAACAAAAACATCGTATGGTTTGGGAAAGGCGTCATGGACCCCTGTCTGATCAAACCCAGTGAAAATATTTTGCCGCCATCACCAGCATTGTTCTAAATTAATAAGTAGATGTTGCCCTATCTTCTGTTTGCAATAAACTAATTCTAGCTGTGAATGTTATCATTCTTAATTTAACTCTTCTATCATGTGAGTGAGATAAAATATTATTTAATTGTTATTTTTCTAGATAATTTTTGCACTTTAAATACTTAATAAAAAACCATTTGTTGCTGGTATAACAAAAAAAAAAGTTTCAGTAATCAGGTGTGTATTCCGCACATTTAAATGCAGCTCTATTCCAGCTCTTTGTATCACAGAGAACTCCTTCACATAACATTATCATCTCAGCCGAAAGACGTCCACTGCTGGATAAAGGCCTCCCCCAAGGATCTCCACAATGATCGGTCCTGTGCTTCCCGCGATCCTAACCAGATCGGCGATCGATACTATTCCCATGGGAAGAGTAAACCGTGTATGTGGAAAAACGTCATTCGTGTTTTGCTAATTTTGGCTTATAATTTAGTTTTTTTGTATGGCAACCCTATTCGATAATTCCAAAAATGAATTCTACGTTATCGATTTATCCGAAAATGATACCAAACTTGACATAGTTAGTACATACTGTTTTAGAGGAGAGTCAACAAGGGCGCCAAAACCTAAACTCACCCCCCTCCCTCCGGCTTCAGAGGGGGTACGAGTCATGGGTCCCGGTGGATTTTACTCAGGACTACCTATTCTACAATCATGCCAAGTTTCGTCGACTCGTCCAATAAAGATGTTTCCCATACAAACAGTTGCACTAAATACCCTATTAGAATGTAGCACCTGCTTTGAAGCTCAGAGTACTGGCTCAAATCGTGATGCCCAAAGCAAACATGGTTAGGTTGTCTCAAGTCTGTGGTTTAGTTTACTCACAATCAAACAAAATAATTTTGGTGCCACTGTATATTAAAAAAACTTACTTTACAGAATTATACTCGTAATAATATTAATCCAATACTTTATATCTGAAGACTGATCAGAAAGCTTCAAACGGAGAGAACTAGTTTATGACATTTAAAAATAGTTATTAAAATGCAACACCAGCAGCAAATTTCAATAACGGGATCTACCCCGCTGTTCTTTTGCACTTTATTCCGCTGTGGCCAAAAGATGCTTGTGGACACATTCCTCCTTGTTGATCAGATGCGTGGTTTTGTTGACGAGCTGCATCAACGAATTCAGGTTGTTAGACCACTCGTTCAGTCGATCTGATGAGTCCATGTTTAGGCTGAAAGTTAAAAAATGATTAAAGAGAGACTGAAAGCACAAGTTTATTACAGATTATGACACAGTAAGATAGTTGATTGAAGTAAAGTCATTCCCAAACCCCCGTAACATGCAGTGCTATGACAAAAGTTTGTCGCACATTTAACTGTCAAAAAAACCCGCCATATTGAAATATCCTCCAATAGGATAAGAGAATACGCACGAAAATATTGTTTTTGACATTCAATAAAAAGAAGCTCTTTTGACTAGCCAGTCAACATCTCAATTAGAGCTGGTCAGACTATAGTATGTGTGTACCTGAAATGCACGACGCCCGCGGGGCGGTCGATCTTGGCGCGCACGGAGCCCGCGACCACGAGCTGCGACAGCGCCTCCTCCGCCTCGGCCTCGCCCAGCCCCAGCAGCTGGCTCATGCGCGTCAGCGACAGCCGCGTGTAGTACATCGACATTATGCGGATGTTCTGTAAAAAGTGGTACAAACAATATTAAAATAAAGCCAGTTTGACTTTGAAAGAATATCAGAAGTGGGATTTCGTTTTGTACGTCCACACGGATTAGAACTTTGCCAGTTAATTATTAACGCTGTCACTCCTAAATTTCGTTATTTTATTCACACGTGTGGCACGAAAACAATGAACAAGCAACAAAAGAATTATCAGAATTATACAGGGCGTCCCACGGCTATGCCACATGGAGGGAAAGTACCTTAAATATTGTAGATAAAACATTTTACTGAAAGAAGACATTATTTTATTTCTAAAAACTATTAAAACTGCATTCATACATTTTTAAATAATTACATGGTTGAACCGGGAATCGAACCCTCTACACGAGAAAAAAAAAACATCCTGTAGTTTTATCATACCAATCGAAAGGCTTCACCATAAGGATTATTTTTTGCTAAATAACATAGTATCAGAAATAAAAGGAAGACTATGAATTTTAACATTTGATGTGGCCGGCCGAGATCGCCAGATCTAGCCCCGTTAGATTTTTTTATGGGATTATGTTAAAATATTTAGTTTACAGGAACCGGTACAAAAGTGTCCACGAGCTACAAACAGACATTAGACGTATTATTCTAAATATCCACCACAACAAGTTAAAAAATCGACAGGGAGTGAAATAAAGAGTGTGATTTGTATTCAACAGCGTGATTTTGAGCATTTGATGAAATTGATAAATTTTGTATTAAAAATGTTAAAATACATAGTCTTCCTTTTATTTCTGACACTTTGTTATTTAGCAAAAAATAATCCTTATGATGAAGCCTTTTGACCAGTATGATAAAACTATAGGATATATTTTTTTCTCGTATAGCGGGTTCGATTCCCGGTTCAACCATGTAATTATTAAAAAAATTATGAATGCAGTTTTAATAGTTTTTAGAAATAAAATAATGTCTTCTTTCAGTAAAATGTTCTATCTACAATATTTAAGGTACTTTCCCTCCATGTGGCATAGCCGTGGGACGCCCTGTATTATAATGTGTAAGGATGTGATAAAATTTTCAGGATGAATAAGTACTCTACTAACTAAGCTACATATCACGGGAAAAACGCCGGAGGAGCTCATGGAGGCCTCAGAAAGAGCAATCAGGGTATTCAGGATGGCAGGATATTGGGCAACAAAAATTTAAAACTAGCCATCGACACGACAGAAGAAGAAGACGGGAAAAAAGTTACTTCGTGGAAAAATATCAGAGGTCGAAATTGGTAGGTTGTGATAACAGTTTGGTTAAAATAATTGAGATACTAAATCAAAGGACTGGCACATTTTCATAAATTAAAAATGAATACTCACATGTTCCACTACCCTGTTTTTAAGGTCGTTCCAACGCTCTTGGCCTTTTTCGTCAGAAGCGTCGAAGTATGGCGTCGACCGTAACATTTTCTCGTATGTAGAGCAGAGCTGGTTCCATCTTATGATCTCTGGGTTTATGAAGAGACCCAATAGTTGCCTAAAACATAATTGTTAGCTTTTAATACTACATCAAAACATATAATAATTTACAAGATAATATTGTTAACACTATTATTAAATCTATTCTATTTCTATTCTATTCTATCCTATTCTAAATGTATAATGTCAGTATGAATCAAAACCCTACTTGTATGAACATAAATATCCTTATTGTATTGAACGCTCGCCTCTCGTTCAGAGGTTCCGGGTTCGAATCCCGGTGGGGTAATCAATTGTCGAACAAATAACACTTAGTGAGACCTTCTCCAATTTGTTTGAGGCTTTCGCGCTTAGTACAAGTACGTAAAAACAATAATTTTGCCAGCTAAATCACCTGACTATTCAGAAAAAATATGATTACGTGCTTCGGACAGCACATAAAGCCATTGGTCTTGGCTACTATTTATGGATGTAGTCCTTAGATGAGTCATGTCAGAAGCCTTAGGGGGCTCAATAATTCTGACACCATGGTTTTCAACATGGTTGATCTTGGCACCAACTCGATTTAAGCAAGCAACTTACTTGTATTCAGGCAGCTTCTCCAGATCTTTTTCAGTGTTGACGCGGTGCCTGAGATCGGCTTGTTCGTTGTCGTAGGGAGCCAGGATGAGGAACACTACACTGCCGACGAGTGCATCTGTGCCGGCCGCTTGCCCGAGAGCGCGGAAATGTCGGCAAACGGACAAATACGCCCCATTGTGTTGGTCCACTGCTATCATTATACGATAGAACTTCTCTTTGAGCTCCTGTTACAATACAGAAAATGTATTTGTCTGATAAATCAAAGCCATAATTGTATGTAGACTAATTAGATAAAATTCCAAATCACACGCTTTGCATAGTCGTAGTCACCATACATCACACATTGCACTTATTTTATGACTAACCTGCGTATTTTCCTCCTCAAAAAACTTTGTATTAATCTTCTTTGATATAATTTGTGTACGGATATAATCTTTGATAGCCAAACAAAGTCTCATTTGCTCCAAAATCAGCTCTACTTTTTCACGCTTATCCATTGACCCATAGGTCTCCACTTGCAACTCTTGAATTATTTTAGCAGCCTCAGCTACATTGTTTTCTTCTTCACGTATTTTGGCTAGGATATGAGTTAAACGCGCCCTCTCTACTTCAACATAGATTTTGCCTTCAGTAATGGACCTAAGAGTCTCAATGAGTTTGATCTTGGTTTCTTTATCTGGAGTCTTGTCTACATAAGAGTAACATTCTTGAACCATTTTAACTACAGCTTGTTTAAGTTGTGATCTAAAATATTAAATCACAAGGTTAATTATTTACAATAAAAATAAAGTAAAAGCTTGGATAAAAGGTATCAATACATAAACTGCTTTGTGCAAACATTGCATTGTCATCTATAGACACTGCCTATCTATTTACATACTGTAAAGACCAGAATAATGTTACATGAAAACCTTCAATAGAATAGCTGCAACCATAAAAAATCTGTCATATAATAGTGCTTAAATATTTTGCATCATATTAGAATAAAATAATAGTACTGCAATTTGTAAAAAGAATCCAATAGTTTTAACTTTTTTTATGTACCGTTTATTTATTACCATACAATTTTACAGAAAGTATGTTAGACAATAATTTGCATTTTAGTAAACTGTTAAGTGTAAACTTATATGAGTGTCCTACCTAAAACATAAAGAAGGGAAAGTCATTTAGCAGCCTAATGATGATACACAAAAATATACCTACCTCCTCTTTGAAAGAAGAACAATTTGGTCGTTGAGAGCAGACCAGTTTTTAGCTTCGAAACATATCTGACATATTGCTACAAGAATTCTTGCAGTGGAGGCCATATCAGCACCCTGTTAAAAAAATTACATGTATATAATTTCATAGTATTAAACACATTTAGCTGTAACTATTATATTACAACTTGGATATTTTCTGAATATGTTGTTAGTATATTCATTATTATTAATAGATTTTTTAAGACTGTGTTTATCGGAAATGTTCTCTTACAGTTCTTGTCTGTTTCTCAAGAGCTAGCAGCTGATCTATAGCCTCTTGAACCTTTCCTTTTGCAGCCAGAGCCTTCATAGCTGGAATCTTCTCATCACATGTGGTACTGTAGTCCACCTGAAAAATTAATTATTACAAACAAGTTTAAACAAAGAATGCTTATTAGTGAAATAGCAAAAGAATGACATGCGTACATAGGTACTGTGGGTATTCTCAGAAGAAATACATTTATTCACTCAAAGTTAAATACTTAGAATAAGCTAGCCAACCTAACCTGTAAACGAATTAGAATTCGTAGGTATTAATCACAGATAATATAATACTAGTTACTGGTACTATACCTCCATTTTCGAAATCTTGCCACTGGCGTCCAGGCTGGCACTATCTCTATCATCGTTAAGCGACATTATTCCTGTATTGCTGAAATAAACGGCAGTAAAAGATGTTAACAACAATAAAATAAATTGTATTAAAATTAGTAAAATACGACTTTTACGTTAGCTCACAGTAAAAAGTGCTGAAAATCACAAAACAAGATGTTGTTTCTGTAAGGCCAAATAAGATAACTCTTAAAGAAAATACAGATTTTCACAAAAACTAGAAGCTGCAAACTCACTAAAATTGACAAATGAAATGACAAGTAATGACAACTTTTTTTTTATTAGTTTTGCTTGGTTTTTAGCTAAGGGAAATAGATTTTTTGCCCGTGCGTAGCGTGCGGCGTGCGTGCGTGACGTGAAGCTGCATTCACACGCGTACCGTGCGTGTTTGCCAAACAAAGCGAGACGCAGTTATGCGTTAGAATGAGATACAAATCACCGCGCTCACTCTAGCGCATAACTGCGTCTCGCTCTGTTCGGCATACGAGGCAGACGTGCGTGTGTAGGCCGTTGTTTGAAGTGATGACCACGTGACTGACTGAGTAAATTAAGGCGGATATAGGACCGAATGAATTAATAACATGGCAACATTGCATTGCAACTAACCAATCACAGCAAAGCCGCCCAGCCAATCAGAAGGTAGGACACTTTTTTTTTTTTCAAAGAATGAATATTTTTTATTACAATCACGTCATGTGGCCCTTTGTTAATTAATTAAGGAGACTAATTAGTCCCTCAGTGACGCAAAAAACATTTCTTATTTTGATATCTAAACCATAAGTGACGCTACTTTGTAAGAATGATTGGCATTTGAAACTGGTACACACGAAATGACGCTTGAAATTTTGGATGCTGGAAAAATCAAAAACTAGCCAAAGAAAGTTCAATTTGACTGTAATGTTGCACAGTGACGCAGCAATAAATAATATCTAGCACTCGAACAACATACGAAACACAAAGGATTTCATGAAATTCTTTTTTAAACATGATCCACACAGAATCCTGTGGATCAGTTTTCATTTGTCAATATTTCGACAAATATACCATTTGGAGACAGATTAAGTATACTAGCACCGTCACGTATGATACGTGACGGGACCCAACATCTGAAATCCACTCTCGTAACAACATATAATTAGAAAAAGCAGAAACAAGATTTCGAACCGTCATTTCCTGTGGCCCATGTTTGATACCGTCACATTAGCTGAATTTTGCCTTAATTAGGTTGTAAAGCTATTCATAGCAAAGAAAACTTCCGTCACTGAGGTTCTAGATTTATCTGAAACCAATCGGTGCAGTATTTACGATATAATTCGAAATTAAAATTTGTATGAAATCTTTAAGATAGGGTGACAACAATGTACGTAAAATTATGGATAGAAAGGCTTTCTTGATATAATAACTGTACTCAGTCAGTTAATTAGTTTTACAACTTTGTTTTTTATCAAATTTAGGGAAATACCGATTTATTTCTAGTTTTATAAAATAATTCTAATAGGAATTTTTAAAGGCCGACTAGAAAAATAAAAAAATCTCAGTGGTGGAAATTCCATTAAACTAATTTAGTAATAGAAATGGTTGAGAAATGGTCGCCCGCCCCCATCGCAGGCCTTTTTTTTTCTGGTCAAGGCTTTTATATTTAAGTAAAGATTTAAGTTTTACAATGAAAATAATAATAGAGCAGGTTATTATTTATTTTGGCAGCATTACTTTATCTGAAACCAAAACAACAGACTTTTTGTATTTCTATATATTTAACGTTTTTATGCCTGTCTATTACTAGTTTTTTTTAATATTTTTATTTTGATCAGTTGATCTAGCCAGAGAGGTGGGAGAAAGTCTCGCTTCAGTTGATCTTTGATCTATGGTTTATTAGCTGAAATTATTATTTATTTTTTGTGAATCATCCTGGCAACATTAACGTACGTAGCCATCAAAAAATAGTATTTTCATATCAATTCCAGGCCAGAATAAACAAAAATCTAAAAAAGTTATTGTTAGACACTATTCTCACAAAATATTAGTAAAGTTTGGATAATTTTATTTAAAGCCTGACCAAAGAAATATGACACCTGCTCTGGGGGCGCCACGTGTGTCGCGACGAACGCGAAATTGGCAGAATTTGTCCATGTTGGACCAATCCGTTGGCCAACTGCAATAATGTTTTTAATATTGGCAACACAAGGATTATTTTAAGGTTGGGTAGTTTTTGTTTACTAACAGAGCGGCCATACTGGTTGGGTCGATGATGATTGGCTACAGCAGAAGCCATATTGGAATTGTGATTCGCTTCTGATTGGTTGATGTCTTTGAGTGGTAGGGGTTGTTTCTTTCCCGCCAAAAAGGTCGTGTTAGGTCAAATGTGGTTCGCTGTCGTTCAGTCTTGTGTCAGTGGCCGGAGAAGCAAGAAGTGTAAGAGGAATCTATGTCGCGTGGCGGCAGACTCTGGAGCAGCGGTGGAACTCTGGGAATATAAAGCTAAGTAGTTTGATGTGTTTCGAGCTCTTAGAGATGTCCATGTATATATATTTGTCATGTATAACTATGCCACGTGTTTGTGTTACCTAAGACATTGACCTGACTATGTATGACTTCCCCACAGACTGATTACTTGGACTGACTTGCTATCTGAACTGTTTAACTTATGATATGTGGCCTCCCAATTGGTATCGTGTATGAAAGATGTATCATACTGTGAAATGTAATGTTGAGAGCTCTACTGTTATGTGTTATACCGGTGGTCGCGCCACCTGGAGGCCACTTGTGGGGAGTCCAAGTGTGCAAATCGCCCAACAGGCACGATTGGGCGATAGGGCTGGCGCCAGCATCGTCTACTGGAAGACTGGTAGACGATATAGAGGAATGAGCGTTTCTACATGGTTCGAATGAAGCGTTCACGCCTACCCCTAAATTGGAATGTAAGCTTCTACAAGGTCGGACTGAAGCTTCATTCCTGCCCAAGTTTGGTATCATCATTTATCTGGACTTACAGATGACCTAGGTGGCCCTTGTGGATCTGGTCAGGGATGGGAACGATAAGTCAGTTGGTAAGCCATGTACGACTACTACGATTACTGTTGCGACGACTACCTGACAATTCTGTTGAGTGTGTGACTGACCATGACAATCCAACCCTTATGATATCTTATATGTATTTGTATTATTCTCTAGCTATCACTTATGAGTATGCATGGAAATCAACTTATCATAATCCCACAGGTTGTGCAGTGATTCCTTGGTCTTGTGTCCTGCGTCTCATCTGGTTATCACAACGTCAGCGGAGAGCGACAGTTGCAGTGCGGTCGGAGCTAGAGTTCTATCAGCGAAGCGAAAGGGAAGTCCGGTGGTCAAGGTAGGAAATTTGTTATTCCTTTTGTTTTTCGGCGAGCGGCTACTTCCCTGGATGACGTTTCGATTACGTCATATAGTACATATATTCAAGGAGACTATAGATACATGTACATACATATATGTTTTGCATTGCCCCAATGCGCGCTCGCCGACATGGTGGAGATGCCGGGGATCGAGATTCAGCAAGATTTGATGATGTACAATCCTTTTTAGAGAAGTGGCTATACATGAAGATTTAATTTGTTGGCATTCCGTTAACCTAGTGGCATTCTGGCTAAATGATGAGGCTACAGATATGATAAAATTATTTTAATAATTTTTTACATTGAAGAACAGCATAGGCTGTATCGTGCTCAGAAATTTGCCTTTCCCCAGAAAGATAGTGTGAATGAGATTTTACCGTACGTCGTATAAACTTTCGAATTGCGGGTAGTGTTACGAACACGTTAGTTATTGGTACAAAGCAGCGATAAGTTACTTTTAAACGTATGTAGTTTTCGGATATTGTTTTGCCCATTTATCTAATTACCTGTACCAAGGACCAGCCAATACCAAGAGGTGGTTTGGTTGATACTTGTCATGGATGGCATTGGTTTATAACAGGGCCCGTTATAAATCGATGACAAAAGGGATAATGGTCTTAGACGCTTGTATTTTACCAGTCGTTATTAGAAGTAGTAACGCGAAATTTTAATGTTACATTGTTTGGCGTCATGGTACAGGGTAATTATCTACTACGTGAGATTAAACGAATACGTTGATAAAGTAGGCACGGCTCCTTGTGTATCTGTTCTTGTTGCAAGTGTACTTTTCTTGTAGTTCACGCAATCGGTACGTACAATGAGATCTTGGTTAGAAATATGAGAGTATAAATAGATATTTATTCCGCGTGTTATGAGAAAATTCTAATTTAATTAAACGGCAATACTATTTGCCGGTGGCTGTCTAAAGGGACCTTTTCTATGGGATAGGGAGGAGACGAACGAATATTACATACAATGTCTTGTATACTAATAATAGTCTAATAATCATAATTCTTGATTTTCTATTCCTCTAAACCTATCACTTTAGTAAGTCATATTTGTAGGACGCGTTGTTAAATTTTCCGCGACAAAATTATTATAAATCGAGATACGAGTAATACGTCCCTAGCAAACCTACGTCAATTGTTTTGGAAAAATTAGGAGGTAGTTTTGTAGCAGAGCAGACGTTCCAAAATTTAAGTAGATATCGTTGCACAATATCACGCGATTGATATGTAGGTACTTCATCGCAAAAGAAAGACATAAAACGTATCGTACGGAAAAGTTGTGAAAAGTAGGTCTTATTATTCCAGTCAACCTTAGAGTATCGAGGAGTTAAAATTGGACTTTGTGGAATATGCGTCGTTTTAGTCTACCCACAATAAAATTTATACTCTCGAAAGGTGTAGGCAAAGATTTACGGGTTATACCGCCTTGACTTGAGTTTGTCAGAGAATAAAGTTCCATTAATAAAATACAAAATTTTATATTTTTGTAGTAGGTAGTGTGGTTTATTTTTTATTATCCGTTAAAGTCTGTAAGGCGTGAGAATTTATTTTTAAATTCAAAATATAGCAATTGGTAAAAGAATTTTAGTACGGAGTGTAATGTTATAATTGTTAAAACCTAGAATTGAAATAATTAATTTGGCAGTAAATTTAAGTTGACGGAGTTAGTGACAGTTATTTCTTTTTTAATGGTGACTTATTCTTGTCAAGTGGTGTGACACGTACAAAGCGATTATAGTGGCAAGTAGGTGTTTATACTCACTCACTTCTTTAGAAATAGGTAAATTCTATTAACGTTTGAAGTTGTCATTTATTTGTTCAGTCAGTGCTGCGTTTCGGACGTAGGTACTTGAATTTTCTAAATAGCACTAAATAGTATGTTTTTGCAACGGAAGTAATGATACTAGTTAGCACACATTATTATTATTATCATATCGTGACGTTATTATTTTTCTGAGTTAGGGGGCAAGTCGTCCAACCAAAAACTGGGACCAGGGACCAGTTCCACCTTTTTAATTTGATAATAGGCAACTGGGCCCACGTTAATATGCAATTGGGACGATTGTACTACCAAATATTTTTCTAGGGGTTTATTCGGTCCCTGACTTAGCAAAGGGAAATAATACGAGAGTTCAAGTGAGAGTTGGTCCAAAATCTTATATATGTCGCAGGGAAATATGGAAATCAGAGATTTCACGAAATCCCTAGAGGGATATCACGAAATCGCGGAAGATGAAGAATTCTCTTGTTTATTACGTCTTCTTACTGAAAAAATCTAGTGATATGACAAAATACCAATTCATAGTCAGTGATATGTCGTTTCACTAAACAAAATCTAGTAAAATGTCAGAAAAGCGAATACTGCCGAATACAAATCGAGCCATGCAGCAATTTCGCTCGCTCTAGTACCTATACACGGGGACTAGTGGGTAGTTGTGCTCGTCCTTGTTGAAAGACCCCCTTACAAACAAAAATTACATTAAAAGTTTATTTTTTATGATTTATTTCAAAACTATCTATAAAGGTGGTGAATCGGATTTTTGATAAATTTTATCTCTCTCTATTTATCTCAATTTGGTGACTATTTATGAATGTTTATTGACATTGTTAAAATTGGTTTTACCCACTAGTGCCCGTGTATAGGTACTAGAGCGAGCGAAAGAGCTGCATGGCTCGATTTGTATTCGGCAGTATTCGCTTTTCTGGCATTTTACTAGATTTTGTTTAGTGAAACGACATAATCACTGACGATGAATTGATATTTTGTCATATCACTAGATTTTTTTAGTAAGAAGGCGTAATAAACAAGAGATTTCGGCATCTTCCGCGATTTCGTGATATCCCTCTAGGGATTTCATGAAATCTCCGATTTCCATATTTCCATATACTATAAGATTTTTGACCAACTCTCACTTGAACTCTCGTATTATTTCCTTTTGCTAAGCCAGGGATCGAATAAATCCCTAGAAAAATATTTGGTACCTAGTACAATCGTCCCAATTGCATACTAACGTGGGCCCAGTTGCCTATTATCAATTTTAAAAGGTGGAACTGGTCCCAGGTCCCACTTTTTGGTTGGACGACTTGCCCCCTAACTCATTTTTCTTATCCATTATTGCAGGGCTCATTATGATGAAAAATTTTAGGACCTGTTGTTTGTTATATTTAATTTTTCTTAATATGTGTAGGTAGTGAAATCATTACCTAGAGATTTGTAAGCGGAGAGTGGTAATAGTTAATAAAAAATTGTGACAGAGATTAAATATTTTTAACGAACCATTTTTGCACCTACCTACTTATTCTTTTAGTACCGTGAACTAAAGTGTCAGTATTGATATAGTGGATTTAACCTTTACTAAGTTGCCGCGTAAATCATTTGTTTACATTGTTTAACTTATTGATTTTACTAAATTTCCTATACACTTTTTCAAGGTAACGTAAGTAAAGTAAGTCTTAGGAATAATAGAAATTGTAACTTCATTCAAATGTAATACAGTATTAAGTGATGTCTAGGTCTGTTTATAACGTTATATATTGAACTTCTTAATTTGAATTATCGTGGTGTTTATATTTCATTTGCTTGTATGAAATTCTTTATTAACTTTATCCGCCGCGAACCATACGTGTGATATGATAAGCAACTATAAACGCATTACTTATTAAATAATTGTATTTTACGACGGGTTACATTTATATGAAACAGTATTAGGTTTAGTTTTCGGATTTTCTTGATACTATTTTTTATGTTCTACGGTGATAAGTAGATTGATATTATTTTTGCCATTAATTTTACTGTTTATGTAGCTAATAAATAAAGCGTTGATGAAGTGCCTACGATACTAAAAATAGCTGTTGCGTATTTTTTGAGAACGGTTGCTCGATTTATCCGGATAGTTAATTAGAAATTTTCACAAACAGGAGTTTTAGACTAGTACCGGTAGTATGCGTACTCGCTAATATGATATTGAATAAATACAATTACGTTGACCGGTGAATTTTAGGATGCATTGTTGGAAAATGAAGAAATAACGAAGTTTCTTCTCTATCATAGAAGTATTACTGTAGCTGAGGTGTTTTAATTTCTGGTTAGTTACTTATTGTATAAAGTTCGAGTCGTCTAGTCTTTGAATGGATGTAAATAGATACTTGTTTACTTAGATTGATTTGGTTAGTTTAATGATTTGAAGAATTCGCGACTACTAGTGTAACGAGAAGATAGCCAGTCTGACTGTCGTTTTCGAATTTTGCTAATATGTATTAAATAATAGTAGGTACTTATAGATTTGATTCATTTAACAAGATTGAGATAAATTCAGATTTACGAAAGGATTAAAGTAATTTTTCTTGATTCTTATTTCTCGGGTTTTGCAATTTTACTAAGCCTTTTTAACGTCAAGTCTGGCTCACTATATTGAATATAGATAGTATTATTACGTTCAGTACTCGTAGTTAGTGTTCAATATTGAGTATATCGTTGGTAGGTATGTCGATCCAAATTATGGTAATATACACTAGTCACAACTTAGGACCCTATTCTTGGTTAAAGGATCGAGTGTATAAATTCGTAGACATAACATTATTTATAAATATTTGTAGTTCGTTTTGTTAACGTGACGTTTACAGAAGTGACAGATAAGTTTAGCTACGTGTTTAGTTTCACTGAAGTATTAATTTGGTATCGTTTCGGTCCATACTAATGCGGAATTGAATTGTAGATGAATCTGGAACGGAAGGGTAATAGTTACTTTATTTGTATTGATACATTTGCCTATATAATTTTGACTGTGTTCGAAAGTAATGAGTATTTGGATAATGTAGTAGGAAAAGAAAAAGTTGATCAATTTCAAGTTCTACTTGTAAAATAGATTATCAAACCGGAAACTGAAACGCGATAAGTAGTAAATAAATAGATAGTTTCTATTTGCTTTCTTTCAATAGCGTAATTAATTAATAGCTTTCCATGTTTAGTATAAACTCAATATTAGTATTTAGATAGGAATAATAGCGTGATCTTTGTGTGATCTTGAATAATTTATCGGAATCAGAATTACAAGTTCCTCTCCTCCCACCCCACAAGATATTACGGCCTCGACAAACGACAACTGCCTACTTGAACTTACATAGGTACACATAAATATGTAATGTAATATTATAATAAAGATAGAAATACAAATTGACTTGTTGATATCTACGGTTCAAAAGGAAATTAAAGGATTCATTCGAGAATTTGAATATTGTAAACTAAACTTTGCCTTTTTAATGATTTACTCAATAATGACGTTCAGTTCAGAGTATTGAAGCTGGTAATATCGATAAAGAAGTTAGAGTGCTTTTGAGAAGGTTACATGCGGCTATTAAAGTTTAACATTAGTGAAATTAATTGGAATATTATTGTTATAAATTCGCGAAGGAATTTGTATAAAACTAGATACTAATAGTAACGTATTGTTGTTAGTTAAAAGTATGTTGTGTGAACGTTACGAAGTCCTAAGGCTGAATGGACAATTAATTGACTACTAAATAAAGTGAGAGCGCTTTAGATGAAAACAGTGGATTTTTAGGGAATTATAATTTTGAAAGTTAACGGTAGACACGGTCTTTATAGCAAGCAATACGATAATGTTCCAATTTGGATAGCTTTACGGAAGTGAATATGATTTGTCAGAAAGGTTAAAGAGGCGCGAAAGACCTGGTAGGTTAACGTATTGTGTATTGATTAAAGGAAACCTACTGTATGATAAGGTTAGTCATAGCCGGGTTATCTAAGTGCAGGCGGAGCACTTGAATCGAATATTTAGATTGAGTTCACGAATAGTTTTTCATTCAGACCGCGGACAGAGTAATTGAAATGTTCAAATTGCATAAAAGTAGTCCTTTATTTGCGTAGAGATGCGCCAGTTGTAGGTCATGTAAAGTTGTGAATTCAAGTTATGTTTTATGTACCCCATGGCTGTGCAAATTTTTGTGTTAGTTGTGCTTAAATATGTTAATACTTTAAATGGGAGTGCTTTTATTATTCGAACTCTTTAAGGGATAAAGTCGTGATCGTTTAAGATAGTAGTATCAAATAGTGACAGATAAGTGGGATAAATTAGTAGTATTCCATTCCTTTAAGAACTTAATACATTCTTAATTTTTATTCTGAGTTATTGTTGTTAAGAAGCCCACGGATGAGATAAATATGTTTAATTTTGTTAGAACCGCGAGATAGTGAATACAATTTTGTAAAGTAAATACCTACCTTCAATCTATAAAGCAATTTAAAAATGGGACATTAACTTTAGTTAACTGAAATACTAAATAACGTACTAAGTAACGTTTACATAGTTGGCACTTAATGAGACGAATAATTTTTCAAGGGGTTTTAGAAATTGACTTTGATATGATAGATGGAATAAAGTTTGCATAATTTGGTTTTGATTAAAGATTATTATTGACGTAGTAGTTCAGATATCTTTATTGGTAATATAAGTATAGACACAGCTTATAGTAAAAAACTTGAATTTCATTTTAGTTTAGTGATCCGAGTTGTCGAGTTAAACTAAGTTTTTCCAAGGGTTAAATAATTTAATGATTAAATAAAGTTAACGCTGCCTTTGTGAAGTTCGTTAATGATGTTTGAAATCGTAGACGTTTAGAAGTAGTGGTGTAGTTATCTCATGAAGTTTGAAATCGCGATGATTCGTTGTTATTGTGCGATGCGACTACATTCCCGATCATTGAAGGTATAGTATTTAATTTTGAACGGTGTTCTTCATCGAATATTTGACGAGTACAATTTTAGTCAATTGTTGTTTAGTTGGGTACAATGTAGTCTGTATTGCTAATAATTTTTGTAACTTGACTTATCACAGATAAGTACTATTACGTGAAGATTTTATTTGTTTGAAACACAATGAATTGGTAAATGGTTAATCGCTAAAATATAGATTGAAATAAGGTCGGTAATGTTGTCCATCTAACGAGATAAATTATTGTGCAGTATCACTGATTATCATGAACAGAGTTTCAAGTGAATCGAACATAGATATTGAAGAAAGGTTAGTTCAACGGGAAATTAATAACTCTTATACGATACGATTTGTTTAATGAACAATAGAAATGTCGGGTTCAAACATTTTTTCTAATGAATTGTGGATATAATTGTGAAAATAATTGTGGTTCAGTCGTATGAAAGGTTTATGCGGCGTAATTATGAATACACGAATTTAGATTTGAGTTATTGAGAGACAAGAAATGAAGTTGTAAATTTTGGACAGAAACTGAAGTACTAGAATGAAGTTGACATATCGAATTTAGAAAGTTGAGCGTGATACACAAGGAGCTATGCGTTAGTCGAGAGCTACGGAAAAGAATCGTAAGGAAGGCGATTTAATCTTTAGGAGAACTATGCGATGCGATGGAAACGGAATTGAAGGCGGAGTTAAAATACACACGGAGTTAGGACATGAAAATACCTGTAATACGTGTTTAATTTGAGATGGTTAGAAGGATAAGCTCAAACATTCGTCATGTAAAAGGATATTTTCGGTACTTGATTTCTCTTATGCTGTCTTGTGGTCGAAGTTGTGTCAATTGTTTCAGTGTTCGAGCTTTTCTGAAGTCGAAGAGTGGAGTCGTATTGCCTTTCAGTTACAGGTTGGGCACGTGGAGTCGTATTGCCTTTCAGTTACAGGTTGGGCACGTGGAGTCGTGTTGCCTTTCAGTTGTTACTGGTTAGACAAGTGGAGTCGTATTGCTTTTCAGTTGCTCCTGGTTAAATAAGTGGAGGCGTATTACCTTCCAGTTGTTCCTGGTCAGACACAGGTAGATGTGTCTCAGTGCAGTATGCTTGTATATTGAAGATGGGTAGATTGTGAACAACAGTTATTAGTCGTTGTGGTATGTTGGAGTTAAAGATGTTACAGTTGTTCAATTGAAAGCAATATTGAAACGCCGAGAATAGCGAGGAATGAAGAGCGTTCATGTAAATGTTTAGTTACGATATAATGATCCGATAATAGACCTATAGCAATTACGGATATCGTTGTATCTGAGTAAGGGGATGTAACTCGGTAGTGAAGTTACGGTGAAAAAGGCTGGTCTGATGCGAGTCTATTCGATAAGATGCGAGGTTTAGTTCGCAAAATATTAAGCTACGTTGGTTAAATAGTTAGCTGTGTAGCGTTATGAGTAGTTAGAAAGATTGAGACGGTTATTGTTGTTCTGAAAAGCGCTGCTG